>CM047814.1:15471879-15882930 GCA_026214975.1 Gentiana macrophylla | reverse complement strand
AATAGATCAAATTTTTCTTAAGTACTTAATCGTTACATATTTTCGACGAAGATTTGACCCAGCTTAGAGGCATTTTCAGGGATGACTTCTTAATGAAAGTTGTAGATCTTCACATAAGCTTTCCAACGCACTTTGAATCAAGTCAATCGGACTTCTACAACTCAAATGGTGGTCAAGTGGCTAATTGACTTGTATTAAGGAAAATGTCGCAAAACGACACACGTAATGGGAATGGCTCATCAAAACGACATTTTCTGAAGAAGAGTCCTTCATGAAAGTTGTAGAGTTTTCCGAGAGCTTTCTAATGACGTTTAAATCATGATTTTTGAAGTCTACAACTCAAGTTATGGGCGTTATACTGAAGCAATTTCGACTTACTCAAACTTGGTCTTCACGCCATCAAAATATCTAGATATTTTGAAATTAAGATATTCCAAAGTATATTCGCCTGGATATTTTCTCCAAAGCTTAATTATTAAGTTTGGCGTATTCTTTAATATTCCTTTGGCGTATTCCAGGTATATTCCCTATATTTTCTCAAAACTTAATTATTAAGTTTGGCGTATTCCCCTTAATATTCTCTTTTCTTCCCTATATATACCTCCCCATTCCCTTCATAGAAAAAGCCGCCCTTCCTTTTTAGTGATTTCTTTCTTTCTTGTATTGTTTTTGTTTTCTTTCTTTCTTGTAGTAACATATATATATATATATATATAACTATCAATTTTCTCTTCTTTTTATCTTTTATTGTTTTCTTAATTTTATTTGTAGTATATATATATATATCTATATATCTAAGTATCTAAATATATATATATATATATATATATATATATATATATATATATATATATATATATATATATATATATATATATATATATATATATATATATATATATGTATATCTATCTAATTATATATCTATATATCTAAGAATATATATACATATATACATATCTAGAATATATTCCCTTTCATTCCCCTTGTCCCCTCTTGTTTTATTCTTATTCCCCTTGTCTTTTTCCTAAGCTTTCTTTTATTTTTTTTAGCATGTAGAATATATATATTTATACATACATAATCTATCTATATATATATATCTATCTACCTATATATATATATCTATATTTATGTTATGTATTTATATATATATATATATATATATATATATATATATATATATATATATATATATATATATATATATAATATATTTTCTTTTTCTGTAAATATGAGTAAATTAAACTCAACATAAATTAAATATGTGAAAACAGGTGAAATCAATCCTCGGTGAGCGAGATGGGAGTTGTCTAACACGTAATATAATGTTTTAACGAGTAATCCACGCCCTAAAACTTATCTTTGAACGTCTTTGAATTAAATCGATCATTTAGTTCATTGTCACACACATCGAACCTATAAATGCATTTTGCGGTGAGATGTGGGAAAAGAGGGTTTTGGGATCGTTATGTAGATTCGGCCTAGTTGTTAGGACCGTTTCCAATACGAGAGGTTTCTCATCGTTGTTCGAGCGACTCAAAGAGCGTAATCATGTTAGGTTAATCGGTTTTCTAAAGGGAAAATTAATTAACTTCACATAGGGTGTTGAGTGAGAGTTGTTCGAGATCTTAACACCGAAATTAGGAGTTGGCACCCGTGAATGTCGTTAAAATCTTTGTGGAAAGGTAGGTTGGTTAAAACACACTCTAATCAAGTTTTTCTGTGGGGAGATAACTTTGTTGGATCATAACTTCGGCTATGCTTTTTAATCTCGTTAGAATAATCTTTACTTTTTCGCATTAGCTATAACACTCCACTTAAAACTTTGATCGCCTAGACTAAGAACCACGTTAAGCTTTGGTACTCACAACCACATTTCTCTTGGGACGACCTCGTACTCACTTGTAGCTATCCTGGCAATCGACACAGTACTCTGCCAGGAGTTAGAGAGTTAGTTTACCCACAGTTTTATGAGTCTTTATAAATGTATTTTTAGTGGGTGAATTTTTCGCTCATCAAAAAAATTGGCGCCGTTGCCGGGGATCTGTGTGATATTGTTGTGATATCTTGTAAGTGAACCGAAGGCTTGGGCCTAGGTTTTATAAAAATAAAAATAAAAAATAAAAAAACGAAAAAGAAAAAAAAAAGAATTTTATTGTTTTCCTGTTGTTTTCTGAGATCTTGCGATTGAGCTTAAATGGATCAATATTTCAATCAATATTACTCATCTGAACAACAATACCCTACCAACCTTATCAACAACGGTTCGGTATGCGAGCCTCGATATCAACGACCCGAGAATAACCAGGACCGAATTATGGTTATTCGAGTTATGAGCCACAATATTACGAGGGTTGTCCTAACCCTAGTGCTTATCAGGATTATGGTATTCATACTCAGCACGTTGATAGCTTCGACCATATTGACCTCACGATCAGTGCGGAATGGCAAGAGGACTACTACTCACCTCCGATGAATCAAAGTCAATATGATCGGTTTTCCCCATACCACAAGAAGAATTCACCGGACAGTCAAATAGAGCAACTAGAACGATTGAACCGAGATCTTGGAAGAAGCGATCGTTGGACATGCGAGGAGTTCAAGGTAAAAATCTTGACTCGCTATAAGAAATCTTCAAGACAAGGTGGGGATTTGATTGAATTAGTGAGGTATGTGAAAGAAGCGAGACATGTAAGGTGGTTAGGGATGATGATGAGGTTATCACTTGAAGAAGTTCGAGGTTGAGAATAAGGTTGATAATTCGGTTTTCAAAGAAAAAGTGCAAGATTTGGAGATGACAGAGTTAGAGGAAGCGAGAGGTTGATTGGCCATCTTTGGTAGAGCCAGCACTGGGAGAGTTGGTAATATTTGATCTGGCGGTCCCGGATTACTATATTCGTCCACTCAGTGAGGATGAATTTTCTGCGATCAAATTTGTATACTCCCGATGGATGAGCTTTATGGTGATTTTCAAAGAAGATGGTTCGACGATCGATAAAAGAAGATTCTCTCGGTGGGAGGAGATAACATCGAGGGCCAAGCGAGTAATGCGTTCTAGACAATTTAATTTCTTTGGTTCTCGCATTGTTAATTTTTCTTAAGCTATTGATCTTCTTAAGTTACGATTTTGGTTGATAATTTGTAATTAGTCGAGCCAAAGGCGTAAAACAAAGGCGCTTGGGGAGGCAACCCGCCTTAATAAAATTGTGTGAAATAATAATAATAATAATAATTTGGATAAGACTAGTCTGAATGAAATGTAGAATTTGTATGAAAGATGAACACAAAGCACAACCAAGTCTCAGGATGAATGTTTGAATGTCATTAAGAGGGAATGATTAGGTGGTTATCCGAAAATCCCGAGGGAATTTAAAGAAAACATTCAAATACATCATTTCTTGGACTTAGGTTGTAGAACCCTTTTGAGGATCTGGGTATAAAAGACTCAATACTTTTTCACACATTTCATTTTATGATCTAGTCTGTTTCAAATTTCTAGTCGTTGTAGTATAGTGGTGAGTATTCCCACCTTAATAAAACTGTGTGTAATAAAAAAAAAAAAAAAAAAAAAATGAATCTAGGAATAGCTGACTTGACTATGATATATGCTCACATGATACTCTATATGATACGTATATGCTTAGATGTTCTGTGTTTTACCCGTTAAGGTTATTTTTCCATCTAAAGCTATTATGTGATATTGCCTATCGAATTTTCTGACGTGACAGGGCCATTATCTTATTATTCCCATATCCCTATTCGATACTTTTGCACGAGGACCATGTCCCGTGTTTGCTTTGTTTTGGTTGTTTTCATATAGGGATTCGGACGTGCTTTCATGCATGGTATTACGGGATTCGATAGCACATTTCTGCCAGGTTTATAAGCTAAGTTTTCTCTCTATCTCTGGGGAATAATGCAAAATCGTAAGTGGGGGGTAGAAATGCAGTTGGTTTAGAAATGGCGGTAAGTGTTTAAACCCTTAGTTTTTATTCTTTTTCGAGCATTATTTAGTTGATTAAAATAATCAGTATAAGGTATATATTTCATGGATTTAAAGATGTAATGATCAATTTGGATATGTATAACTAATTTGAACCGTAAGTGCATTTTAGCCTAAATTTATTTGTGTAACATGAATTCCTTCACGTAAGCCTTTGATATTGAAGCGAAATTTTAAAAGCTGTATCCATTCGATTATTCTAGTGGTTTATCCTAGAAATAGCGATAACTTAGTACCTAACTTCGAACATGTCTTGTGAATATCTGAAGGTTTGAATGTGATAGAAAGAATGTCAAAATAAGATAAACTATATATATATCGGTTGTAGCTACCAATGATTTGAGTGCGGTAGGGCGTTATCACGAAATGTCCTATACCACTATGAGGCTTAAAAGCTCCCGACTGCCTGATGATATTAGTCCAGCTAGGGTGTTATCACGAAACATCCTATTGCTGGGAATGAGGGCATAAGCAATAAATAAAAAAAAAAAAAAAAAAAAAATAATAATAATAATAATAACAACCTAGTTAACTTCACTATCCTCAAAATTATAAACTAAATGATATGCATTAGGGATTATCCTAATAAGTACATTGGGAGGGCGTTGTGTGGAATTGTTACTACCTATACCTAGGAAAGTCATTAGGATTATGCGAATGGATATTTGTGCGTTTGCTTGATTTATTCAAGAGAGATAGTGGAAATTGAAAAGGCTTGTCACACACTCACTCTGTTATACATTTATATTGCGGTTAACGTGTAATTATGATTCGAATGGTTGCATCATCCGATTGTCATTCATATCTTATTTTCATGAATTTTTCCTCATTCATTTTATTTTACCGCTTATTTTGTTCGAGGGCGACCAAAAGCTAAGTGGGGGGTTGTGATAACGGAAAAATTCAACTTTATTATTTTATACCTTTTCAACCCGTTTTTAATATCATTTTGAGCACCTTTATATCAATTTGAGTCATTAATTCCTAGATTTCATAAAAATATATAAGTCGTGACTATTTTATAAAATATCGTGTTTTTATAAGTTTTTATTAGTTTTGTCTTAGGTTTAGTGCTTAGGAGTGTAAATGTCATTTTCGTTTGGTATTTTGGTGGTTTATTGCGGGATTATAAGTAGACCAAAATCCTACGTAAAGACATGTTTTGAGCCCTAAAAAAGGTGTTTAGAGGGTTAGAAGAAGGTCCACAAGCTTACGAGTTGAATGGATCAAATTTTTCTTAAGTATTTAATCGTTACATATTTTCGACGAAGATTTGACCCAGCTTAGAGGCATTTTCAGGGGATGACTTCTTAATGAAAGTTGTAGATCTTCACATAAGCTTTCCAACGCACTTTGAATCAAGTCAATCGGACTTCTACAACTCAAATGGTGGTCAAGTGGCTAATTGACTCTGTATTAAGGAAAATGTCGCAAAACGACACGTAATGGGAATGACTCATCAAAACGACATTTTCTGAAGAAGAGTCCTTCATGAAAGTTGTAGAGTTTTCCGAGAGCTTTCTAATGACGTTTAAATCATGATTTTGGAGTCTACAACTCAAGTTATGGGCGTTATACTGAAGCAATTCATTTCAACAAACTTGGTGCTTTCAGGCCATCAAAATATCTAGATATTTTGAAATAAGCATATTCCAAAGTATATTCGCAGGATATTTTCTCCAAAACTTAATTATTAAGTTTGGCGTATTCTTTGGCGTATTCTTTGGCGTATTCAGGTATATTCGCTGGATATTTTCTCAAAACTTAATTATTAAGTTTGGCGTATTCCTGGAATATTCTCTTTTCTTCCCTATATATACCTCCCCATTCCTTCATAGAAGAGCCAAAACTTGCCTTTTGGTGATTTCTTTCTTTCTTGTATTGTTTTGTTTTCTTTCTTTCTTGTAGTAACATATATATATATATATATATAACTATCAATTTTCTCTTCTTCTTTTCATGATCTTTTATTGTTTTCTTAATTTTATTTGTAGTATATATATATATCTATATATCTAAGTATCTAAATATATATATATATATATATATATATATATATATATATATATGTATATCTATCTAATTATATATCTATATATCTAAGAATATATATACATATATACATATCTAGAATATATTCCTTTGTCATCATGTCCCCTCTTGTTTTATTCTTATTCCCTTGTCTTTTTCCCCTAGCTTTCTTTTATTTTTTTTTTCGTAGCATGTAGAATATATATATTTATACATACATAACTATCTATATATATATATATCTATCTACCTATATATATATATCTATATTTATGCTTATGTATTTATATATATATATATATATATATATATATATATATATATATATATATATATATATATATATATATATTTTCTTTTACGTAAATATGAGTAGCTAAAAACTCAACATAGCAGAAAATATGTGAAAACGGATGAAATCAATCCTCGGTAGGCGAGATGGGAGTTGTCTAACACGTAATATAATGTTTTAACGAGTAATCCACGCCCCACAAAACTTATCTTGAACGTCTTTGAATTAAACGATCATTTAGTTCATTGTCACACACACATCGAACCTATAAATGCATTTTGCGGTGAGATGTGGGAAAAGGGGTTTTAGGATCGTTGCGTAGATTCGGCCTAGTTGTTAGGACCGTTTCAATACAGAGAGGTTTCTCATCGTTGTTCGAGCGACTCAAAGAGCGTAATCATGTTAGGTTAATCGGTTTTCTAAAGGGAAAATTAATTAACTTCACATAGGGTGTTAGTGAGAGTTGTTGAGATCTTAACACCGAATTAGGAGTTGGCACCCGTGGATGTCGTTAAAATCTTGTGGAAAGGTAGGTTGGTTAAAACACACTCCTAATCAAGTTTTTCCCGGGGAGATAACTTTGTTGGATCATAACTCTCGGCTATGCTTTTTAATCTCGTTAGAATAATCTTTACTTTTTAGCATTAGCTATAACACTCCACTTAAAACTTTGATCGCTTAGACTAAGAACCACGTTAGCTTTGGTACTCACAACCACATTTCTCTTGGGACGACCTCGTACTCCACAGTAGCTATCCTAGCAATCGACACAGTACTCTGCCGCCAGAGAGTTAGTTTACCCACGGTTTTGCGAGTCTTTATAAATGTATTTTTAGTGGGTGAATTTTTACGCTCATCACATAGCCCAATCATCATTTTGACCTCTCGAGCTTGGATTATATTCACCAATAGTGGCTCTTTCGGTGGATCTTCTTCTACCATTGATGCCTTGTCATGCAACTCAACAACAAGCGCATTTAATGCTTCTTTCATCCTTTTGGCTTGGAATCGGTCACCGGTCCATCTCTTATCTTCAAAGGATCTTTTGTAAGCTCCTTGGATGGTCCTCCATCATCCATCCCTCTTGAAAAGGATTTGTCCTCAAATCTCCCGCATCAAATGGGTTAAGTCTGAAACATTAAAAGTAGCACTTACATTGTATTCACCAGGTAGATCCGACTTGTAGGCATTATTATTCACTTTTGCCACAACTTGAAATGGTCCATCTCCTCTGCGGGTTGCGACTTGGATCTCCGTTTAATAGAAACCTATCCTTTCAAGATGTAACCAAACCCAATCACCGGGTTCAAATAAAACCTCTTTCCTTCCCTTGTTGTCTTTGTTTGGAGTAAACTTTGAGTCCGTTTCTCAATATTAGCTTTAACTTTTTCATGCAATGCTTTAATAGACTCTAAACTTTGTTTTTCCCATCCAAGCTTGCTTTTTCTTCACAAGGTATGGGGATTAAATCAAGAGGGCTCAATGGATTAAAGCCATACACTACTTCAAATGGTGAAAATTTAGTCGCAGTATGCTGGACTCTATTATCATAAACTCAACAAAAGAAGACAATTTTCCCAATTTTAAGGTTCTTATGTATTATTGAGCGAAGTAATTGTCCTAAAGTCCTATTAACCACTTCCAGTGACCATCGGTTTGGGGGTGGCAAGTAGTAGAAAATAGTAATTTAGTACCTAACTTACTCCATAAAACTTTCCAAAAGTGACTCAAAAATTTCACATCACGATCACTCACAATAGTACGTGGAACTCCATGTAAACGCACAACTTCTTTAAAGAATAAATTAGCAATATATGTCGCATCATTTGTTTTAGTGCAAGCAATAAAGTGTGCCATCTTGAAAATCATCCCTACTACAAAGACCGAATCCTTACCACTTTTAGACCTTGGTAAACCAAGAACAAAATCCATAGAGATATCATCCCAAGGTTCATTAGGAATTGGGAGTGGTTGATACAAACCATGAGGTTTGGGTTTTGGATTTAGCATGTTTACATGTAATGCAATGATCACAAATTCTATTAACATCCACACGCGTATTAGGCCAATAAAAATGTTCTTTTAGGACTTCTAACGTTTTATTCATCCCAAAATGACCCATTAAACCTCCCCGTGAGCTTCACTTACCAACAACTCTCTTATAGAACATTTAGGTATGCAAATTTGTTTACCACGAAAAAGATAACCATCATGCCTATAAAAATCTTTAAAACCAGATTGCTCACATGCAACATGTATAGAAGAAAAGTCAACATCATTATGATACAATTCCTTAATCATTTCAAACCCAAGCGAGTTTAGAATCTAAAGTCTTGATTAAAGTATACCTTCGAGATAATGCATCGACTACTTTATTTTCTTTACCACATTTATACCGGATAACATAAGGAAATGTTTCAATAAATTCTACCCACTTCATATGCCTCTTATTTAACTTCCTTGACCCTTAAGGTACTTTAAGGATTAAGTGATCCGTGTGAATCACAAATTCTTTGGGCCATAGGTAATCTTTGCCAAGTTTTCAATGCTCTTACCAACGCATACATCTCTTTATCATAAGTGGAGTAATTTAATTGTGCAGACTTTTAACTTCTCACTAAAATAGGCAATGGGACGATTATTTTGAATAAGAATGCCCCAATCCCAATCCCGGAAGCATCACATTCAATTTCAAATGCACAATCAAAATTAGGTAATGCTAAGACAGTAGCACTAGTTAACCTCTCTTTTAAGAGTTCAAAAGCTTGTTGTTGTTTTACTCCCAATGAAAAGAAACTTCCTTTTAACCAACTCATTTAAAGGAGATGCAATAGTCTTTGAAATCTTTCACAAAACGCCATAGAAACTAGCTAGGCCATGAAAACTCCTCACTACTGATATGATTTTAGGCGTGGGCCACTCTTTAATGGCCTTGACCTTTTAGGGTCAACCTCAATACCGTTAGCTCCAACAATGAACCCAAGAAATACCACTTTATCCATGCAAAATGAACACTTTTAAAATTAGCATACAAAGACTCCTTTCTAAGTGTGTCCAAAACAACACGTACATGATGCAAATGCTCATCTTGACTCTTGCTATAGATCAAAATAGACTACCACAAATTTACCAATATACTCACGCAAAACATGGTTCATTAAGCGCATAAAAGTACTCGGTGCATTAGTGAGTCCAAATGGCATAACTAGCCATTCATATAGACCAAACTTGGTCTTGAAAGCAGTTTTCCATTCGTCTCCCTCTTTTATTCTTATTTGATGGTATCCACTTTTTAGATCTATTTTAGTAAAAAGTATAGCACCATGTAACTCGTCCAACATATCATCCAACCGAGGAATGGGATATCTATACTTGATTGTGATTTTATCAATTGCTCTACAATCAGTACACATACGCCATTCTCCAGTTTTCTTGGGAACTAAAATGACAGGAACGGCACAAGGACTAGTGCTTTCCCTCACCTTACCCCTTTCCAATAGTTCACTTACATGCCTCTGTATTTCCTTTGTTTCCTCTGGACTTGCTCTATAGGCAGGTCTATTGGGCAATGACGCCCCGGGAACAAAGTCAATCTGATGTTCAATACCACGTAAGGGTGGTAATCCGTATGGTTCCTCGTCTGGAAACACGTCTTGATATTCCTGCAACAACTCAACAAACATACCAGGCATAGATGGGGATATATCACCCGTACTTAACAAGCATTCTTTAAATATTATGACAAACACTTGACGCTTTTCCTGAATTGCCTTATGCACGTGAGTTGTTTTAGCAAAGAAGTTAGGTTTATTTTTAAGTGCTTTCGATGCTTCCTTCTTTTCCTTAAGCTCGGGCGCTTAACACTCTCGGTTGCACACTACTCACCACGGCTTTTCTTTTAGATTCAATTCATGTTCTTTTCTAGATTTAGCCATTTTTACTTGACTTTTATGGATTTGCTCTGGATTTAAAGAAGTCAAGACAATTTTTCTATTATTATGCTTAAAAGAGTATTGATTCAAAAAACCATCATGAATTGCTTTCTTATCAAATTGCCAGTAGTCTACCAAGTAAAATATGTGTAGCATGCATAGAATCACATCACACACAATTTGATCCTCATAATTGCGAATAGAAAAGATAAAAGAACTTGTTTAGTAACTCTAAGCTCCCCACACTCATTAAGCCATTGCAGCTTATACGGGTTTGGATGCTTGATAGTCTCTAAACCAAGTTTATCTACCATTTCTTGACTTACCACATTTGCACAACTTCCACTATCAATAATAATCATGCAAATTTTACCTTTAACCATACATCTTGTGTGAAAGATGTTTTCTCTTTGGTCCTCTTGACCCACTACCTTTGGTTGGACACTTAAGGCCCGCCTTACCACAAGTAGTTCCCGTTGTCCTCAATTGGATTAGTAATGTCTTGATCCTCTTCCTTACCACTTTCATGCTCTTGCTCCTCCTCACTTGGCTGATTCATAGTGCCATCTCCCGTATAATCATCATCACACTGGTTTGGACAATTGTTGGAATAATGTCCTCTTCCTTTGCACTGAAACACACAATATCACGAGATCTAGAAGGATTAGCATTAAAATTTCGTTCCTTACCCTTTTCCAATTCCTTGGACTTTTCTTGACCTTTGGGTGCATTAGTAAGAGTCTTGGGGCATCCCTTCGACTTGGCATAAGGTTTGAAAGTGAGAGGAATTCCTTGGATAAGGAATTCTTCTTCTTGAGTTGACTTTCAACTTTAATAGCCATATGCACCATTCCTTGTAGATCGTAATAGGGATGTAAGTCAGCAGTGTTGGCTATCTCACTATTCAACCCACTAAGGAATCGGCCATTGTGGCTTCCTCATCCTCCTCAACATTGGCACGGATCATGGAAACCTCCATTTCCTTGTAGTAATCATCGATTTGTCATGGATCCTTGGCGGAGTACGCAATTTTGAAGACGTTCACGATGATAATGGTTAGGTACAAATCTTTTTTCATTATTTTTTCATCTCACTCCACGTCTCAACCGGAACATCGCCCATTCTCCTTCGGTTGTCACTATTTGATCCCACCGAACATTGCATATCGAAAAATTCTAATGCCGCCAACTTTACTTTTTGAGTCTCGCTATATTTATTACAATCAAATACAAACTCGACTCTTTTTCCCATTCTAAATACTCCTCCGGATTACTAGTCCCTTGAAAGGAGGAATCTTCATCTTGATGTTTGAATACCATCTTGATGATTATTCCTTCTTGGCCTCTGCACTGATTAAGCGTAAACTCATCATATTAAATGCGGTATATCATCGGATCAAGGTCCCGATCAACTTCATGTTCATTATCATGTTCGATTTCAAAATTAATCGTCTTCTTGCATTGTTTGTGATCGATGCATTAGCGACTCTCCGACCATTAGTTTGTCCTCTCGATTCCCTTAACAAGTTTTTCATATCAGTCATTTCTTCCATTAGTCGATTAACTTGTTGACAGACAGATTCAAGTGACAACTTAGAATCTACTCCCTTAGTTGAGGAAGCCTCAACTTTCTGACCGTTCTCACTTGACATTCTTTTAGAAAGAGTAAAAATAAATAAAATTATAAGGCACTTTTCGGTGTCCGGCCTCTTTTTTTTTTTTTTTTTTTTTTTTTTTTTTTTTTTTTTTTTTGCAAACAAAATATAAACAGGGAAAATAAAACCTCACTTACGCTCTTTGTGGGGTGATTGAAAATTCACTCGCTTTTCTCTCTCTATAGACTCACCACACAATTGCCTTTTACCGCTCTTCTCAATTAGAGTATTAAACGATTAAAAAGTGCACAATAATATGTTTGCAATGCTGCTCAGAATCACTGTATCCTTAGTCCTCAAATCACAAGAAGAGAAGGCTAGGATGGATTCAAAAGTGAGAAGAAAAGACAAAATAATGGAAGAGATGTGGAAGGGACCAAAGATGTAACAGACTTGGGGCACCTTTTGAGTGACTGACCCTTTATATGACCTTTTTTTTTTTTTTTTTTTTTTTTGTTTTTTTTTTTTTTTTTTTTTTGACTCAAAAAAAAATCTGAAGAACTTGGATTAGATCAGATTATCACCTTTTAATCAGTGCCTAAACGATTAGCACTTCAACTGGAGTTCGGTGACAACTTCCTGATTTTACCCAGAAATTCAGCCCTGCACTTATTGGCACGTGCAGCCCAAACAAAAACGAATTTCAACAGGAAGCAAAAAAGAAATTTGTAGAATAATGAGTTATGTAGATGATACCCAAAATTCAGATTTTTTGGACTTTTATAGGTTGAACAAAAAATCGTTTCTTGTCAACTAACTCAATCTGTCAAAAATTTCCAGAGTTGTAGCAGTGACTTATTTTGCCGATTGTGATCAAACTATAACGAATATGGAAAAACTCAAAAGATGAAAGTTGTAGAACAGGAAATTTCCTATCACTCCACCAATTTTCAATGAATTTTGAATTTGATAACCCACTTAAACGAAATTCGAAAGAAGATCTACTGCTGCAGAATTTCAGAACAGAGTATTCTGTGTTGCAATGCAGTTTTCAGTATGATCTGATTCGAATTTTGAGATACAATAAAAAGAGAAAATGTAGATCTATTGGTGATTTATTTGTGATAAAAAATTCAGATTTTTTTGAGGTTTTATGAGCATAAAACGAATTGAAATAAAAACGGGTGTCAAATCAGCAATACCAAAACAAATGGATTGAACCACTTCTGACGATACTAATGATGTATACCTTGGACCCTAACAATGAAATTGTTAAGAACCCTAAGTAATACAATGAATATCCCGAAATAAAAAGAAAAATAGAATTAGATGAAGGAAAAGACTTGAGCAAAAGTAGTTTAACTCAAGGATGAGACTAGAAGAACCAATGGCTATGAAGAAGCCAAGACCCTTCTAATGATCCTTAAACCAAAGACTACAATGAAACACTTTAAGCTATGCTCACAAACTTAAAATGCACTTAACAAAAGTTGTAAAAACTCCAAGAGAAAACTCTCAATATAATTATAATTCAAGGTGTCAAATACATATGGTGTGCCCCTCCTTTTATAGGCTAAGGATGTTGGCATTTTATTTTCTAGAAAATGAAAACAAAATAAGAAAATATAAAATAAAAATGAACCTAGACAACTCCTAAGTCTAGATGAAATAAAGAAAAAGGTAATTCCAAAAATAAAAAAAGATCTTCAAATCACAAATTAGTAAATAATCCCCCAATCAGATTGATTGATTATCTACCAAAAATAAGATGAAGATTGATTGAACCCTAAACCCTAATGGATACCTCATGCACGAAATTCAAAGTGTAGAGGGCCTTATTGGACTATTATAATATGATAAGAAATAATAAAATACAAATTACAAGCCCAAGAACTAGTAAAAGTAGGCTAAGTGGTGCCAAACCCATATTATAGCCCATTGTGCTTGAAACTTGTGTTCTGTTCACTCCAATTTGCTCTAGCATAGCCCAATCATCATTTTGACCTCTCGAGTTTGGATTATATTCACCAATAGTGGCTCTTTCAGGTGGATCTTCTTCTACCATTGATGCCTTGTCATGCAACTCAACAACAAGCGCATTTAATGCTTCTTTCATCCTTTTGGCTTGGAATCTGGTCACTGGTCCATCTCTTATCTTCAAAGGATCTTTTGTAAGCTCCTTGGATGGTCCTCCATCATTTTCTAATCACGTGTGACAAGTTTCGAGGGTGAAACTTTTTAAAATGAGGGGTAAACGTAATACCTCGACCCAAATTTACATCCCGACCCGAGTTTATACCGAAATCGAATCCGGGACTTTGTTTTTACATAAAATGATTAGATTAATTTATTAAAAAGATGTTAAATCCGTAGTTAATTATGAAATTAATGTAAAGCCCCCAGACCCCGGGCCTGGTAGCACTAAATGAGTCATAAATGGTCCGGTCAACTGCTTAGACCGCCGTCCTTGCTTGGTCTAAAAGGGCTAACCCGAGTTGACAAGACATTTATGTATCACACTTATATAGGGGTGAGCATTCTACTACTTACCGATGTGGGACTTTACATTCTTCCTCTCTTATAAGGGACCGGCGTCCTCGCCAGGACGACAAAGACTGTTCCCGGATCGTCCCGACCAGAGGTAACTAGAGGCCACCCTTACACCGTCTTCTTGTACGGTGCAGCGCATAGTTCCGTCTGATAGTCGGCTCTGATACCATTCTCAATCGATGGTCTGATCCAATCCTTATGCCAATAAGGGTTAGCTTGGAAAACAAATAAAGTTGAAAAGTGACAAGTTGAGCACCATGGTGGTATGTCAACTTGATAAGCCAAAGAAAAGGCAAAATTTATCAAGCAAGAGAGGTTGCAGGGGTTATAAATTAAAACATGTTGATTCCAGGTCGAAGGAAGTTTGCAATTGGTTCCAAAATAGAAGGATGAGGAATTGTGTCATAGGTACAAAAGGTAGCCACCAGAAGGAAAAACAAAAGAACATCTTGCAGATAAGATTCTTTTGAGAGAGTGTAATTCTGCAAGATACAGTGGTATGCAAAAGAACTCCGACCATTTTAAAAGGAGAAAATGAGCTTTCACATAAGCCCTTAAAAGTGGGGACGTTAAGGGCATGTTTGATGGTCTGAGAGAAATCTTAAGAAAGAAAAGTGTTGAGAATAAAACCGAGAAAAGAAAAGATGAGAAAAAAAAAGATGAATTCTCACAATGTGTTTGGTTCAAGATAGAAAGATGTTGAGAACCTACTTAATTCTCAACTATGTTGTTTGGTTTGGAGAATAGAACCAAGAAAGAAAAGATGAAAATGATATATATATATATATATATATATATATATATATATATATATATATATATATTGTGAGATCCAGAATATGTATGTATATTGGCAAATCAGAAATTTTGTTCAATGGGATCAGTAAATCTTTTTTAAAGTAAATATTTTTTCACGGGTCCAAGGGATCCGTAAATCATTTTTTAAAGTATATTTTTTTATTCACGGGTCCGAAATAATTTCTTATATGTAAAATATAAGGTTTCCTTGTTTTTAACAGGGTCTGCGGACCCCATTTAATTTAAGTTAAGGTGCATCTGCCCATATATATATATATGCTATTGATGAACACATGTAAATATTGATAAAATTAGAATTGGCCTGATTATGAAATAGTAAGAAAATTGGAATTTTTTTTTGACTTAATCAAAACAAAATAGTAATAACCAATTGACATCAACAAAAAATCCACGGCAAAAAAAAAGTAAATAAATAAATAATAAATAAAAAAGCAAATTGAGAAATAATGAGTCTTTTCTTTTCTCATAAAACATTTCTTTGGTTAGAGATGAGAATCAAAAGCAAGGAAAAGAATCATTTTTTGAGAAAAGATCGCAAGTTGAGAAAAGTGTCTTTTCTATTCTATAGTAACCAAACATGTCAAAATTGAGAAAAGAAAAGTAATCTTTTCTTTTCTCACATTATTTCTCCTTACCAAACATGCCCTAAGAGAAACATCAAATGATGGACTTGGAAGCATTTACTTCAAGAGGAGAAGAATATTGGACTTGAGAACATTTGACATGTGACATTAATCGTTACTGATTTGATAAACAAAGTGAATGTGAGCGACCAAGGAGAATCCTCAGTTGGATGAATGTTGTAGAGGAATCATTCCACAATAGAAAGACAAGGCAAAGGTGCAAGGTCGAGCACCTGAAAGACCATATAACTGAGAAATCAAGAAAAACGTGAGAATCTCAACTTCCATCTCCGCGGCACAAGCTTGCTGTAGAACTGCAAGGATCCCAAATGAAGGATTTCTAAGACTTTTCAGAAAGGAAGAAACACACGTTTGCTTAGACCGCCGTCCTTGCTTGGTCTAAAAGGGCTAACCCAAGTTGACAAGACCTTTATGCCTCACACTTATATGGGGGTGAGCATTCTACTACTTTACCGATTTGGGACTTAACATTCTCCCCCTCTTATAAGGGACTGGCGTCCTTGCCAGGATGGCCAAGACTGTTCCCGGGTCGTCCCTACCAGAGGTAACTAGATGCCATCCTTACACCGTCTTCTTGTACGGTGCAGCGCATAGTTCCGTCTGATAGTCGGCTCTGATACCATTCTGTAACGCCCCTAGACCCCGGTCATGGTAGCGCTAAATGAGTCATAAATGGTCCGGTCAACTGCTTAGACCGGCGTCCTTGCTTGGTCTAAAAGGGCTAACCCGAATGGACAAGACCTTTATGTCTCACACTTATATGAGGGTGAGCATTCTACTACTTTACCGATGTGGGACTTTACAATTAATCTAAAAAAAATTAAGGAAAAAAGTATTAATTAACTAAGGTCCGCCAAACAAGCAGCGAGAACATCTCAAGGTGGCAACGAGCCCCAAGAAGTCAAATCCAGAATAAAAAAAACATGTCTAGCTAAAAGGTGAGCTGGGACATTCCCAACTCGCCGAATAAAAGAAAAAAGAAACAGTTGTAAAGCTAGAAAACTACGCTAAACAGTCTCATGCCAAGCAACCCCGCGCGGTGGAGTCCTCCGCCGGGAGATTGAGACGCTGAACACATGCTAGACAATCACTTTCCACCACTATCCGATGGAACCCCAGGCGCCGTGCCTCCCCTAGGGCCAAGAAAATAGCCTTGAGCTCCATAAATTCCACCTACTCACCTGGTTCAAAGTGATAAACGGAGGAATAAGCCCCATGTGTGTCACGAAAAAGAAAGCCAATCCCCACACCAGACTCCATAACTGAAGCATCAACATCACACTTAATCACCCCTTCAGGCGGTTTCATCCACTTGTCTGCCAGAAACCGAGCTTGCAACCGATAGGTCTCCATGGTTTCTACATACTCATTTGACGCTGTCAAGGTGCGTGCACACACAGCTGAAACATGAACTGCTTGACCATATAAACAAAATGCCGAACAATGGGCCTTCCATATCTCCTCATCACCCAAACAAATAATCAGTCTCTTGATCCCCATGAAGTTAATCTAATATTAAGATGTTAAGTGAGGTAGGGGAAGATATTAAATCACAAAAAAGTCATAAGATAAATGTTTAGTGTATATGGATAATAATGACAAATATTATGTGTATTTAATTTATAGTATAGTATATTTTAAATGTTATAGAGATAAGAATATTATCTAATTGTTGATGAATGATATGAAGTACAAAGTGACAATAAATAAAAATAATGCGTTTGGACACCATTATTTTTTGGTTATTCGTCTCATTAACAAAAAAACAACTTTTGGCCAATAGATTTTTCTCTATTCACTTCATTAAGAAAATAACTCGAATAGAATAATCTTGTCTTTCTTAATTTCTCCTCACAATAAATCACATCTACAAGAAAACTCATACAATTCAAATACAATTTAAACAACAACAAAAAAAAAAGAAAAAAAACATTTTTTGAATAAATATTAACCCACAAAATCCAAGTCTAAACGGACAATTTGAATAAATAAATTTTCTCCCCTTACTTTTCTCCTCATACGTCACATTTACACTAAAACAGATACAGCCTAAACACGTACAATTTCAATCATTCTTTTAATAAATACTCTCTCCGTCACAAAATGTTCGGGATTTTTTTTTGAAAATTTTAAAATTTAAGAGAACATCATTTATTGTCTTGTCTAGTTATTAAAAACAAGACCAATTTACAATTACAACCCTTTTACATTGTCATTACATTTTTTAATAAGATTGATATGTGGACATTTTAGATATTTAAGAAAAATTTTAAGTCCAAATAGTAATTAGGAAAAATTAATTTATAGTCCGCTTTTTCCCTCTTAATAAAGTCTTAATCAGAACGATTTTTAGTTGCATTAAGAATGAAATAAATTAATCAGACGAATATACCTTTTTACAATCGAAGAATGTTTCCTCGACAATCCATCAAACATCTTCTTACAGCAAGCAGGCAGGTGAAGGATTCTTATCACCGCTATTTATCTTCACCACCGCTATTTAGTTCACCTTCTTCGTCAGAGCCGTGGATCATGACACCGCAATTCTCCAACTCAGTTGCAGTCATCTTCATGGTCCGTCTATCCATTTTCATCTTTGGCTTGTTATTTGTTTTCAGCTGCAAAAACTCTGCTGTGTTGAATAATTGCTTTTGTTATTTCTTCCACTTTGACAAAATTATCCAGTGGATTTCCTGTCGGTTTATGGTGATGAAAATGTAAGGCAATAATTTGTGTCATATAAATGCTAAAATGTAGACTGTTCAAGTGATATTGTTTATAGTTTTTGAAATTATTAGTTTCAATGAGCAATGGTTACCTGAGTGGAAGGGAAAGACCAAAATTTATTGAAAAAATTGAAGGAAAAGACGACGGATAAGGATAACTTAGATTTACAAGAATTACTAATGAATGTTTTATTGAGTGTTCAGTGCTTAACTCCTTCTGAGATTTGAAGTTCTCAGGCTTACCATGTATTTTCTAGCACTTATCCTTGGTGTTAATGGATTTCTTGCAGTGGTCACACACTCACACCAGGGTTTGTCCTTCCTCCCCTTTGTAGACTTATGTTCTTGGGTGGAACTCTAGGATATCAGTGCTGAAATATCAGCAAAGCCATTTGATGGAGTGTTTTTCAGCATCGTCTCCTTCTACTCTCCTCATACCTGATTTCTGAGTAAGCATTGTTGAGGGTTGGCAGTGGCTTTGTACTGAGGATTCTTTTTCTAACATCTGTTTTGTCACCTAAAGAAGATATCTCCGAGAAATGGTGAGAAATTCATGGCTCCGACGAATGGCACGATCTTCATGATCCATTATGGCTTTGATTTTGATTCCTTTCAGTATTGTGGGAGTCGTGAACCACGAAAAACACGAGATTCTCGAGAAACTAGGACTTGGCAAAAAGTGGATGTAAAGTCACCAAGTACATCTATGCTAATAAAGTCGCCTGGATGGATAGAGAGGTCTCAATTGGTTTGTAGCGGTGTGCAATGAGAGGCATCGTTGTTGCTTGGAGTGACACAAATGGTTGCGCACCGATGGTACGAAGATTTTCAGTGAAAATTAGACCCTATTGGGGAAGGAGATGCCAAGGTGGAACATGAATTTCTGAGCATTTACACATCTAAATGTTACACTAAAACAAGATCTCGTGCAAAAAATGCCCAGTATCGTCTTCAACAGAGCTTACAAAGGTTGGACAACATAACAGATACACTAGAATTGAGAGATAGGTTTAATATGGTAAATTAGCAATAGTTATGTTGTGCATAAGCTTGTTTGGTCTGATGATATATTCTTACCATTGCTGTTTGTTGTAGTGAATATTCTCAAGTATTTATAGAGTAATATGCTGCTATGTATGCCTATTAATAATTGGTATTTGGGTTCTCAAAATTCATGCTATTTCTATTATATCATTAATATCGAACATGTTTAGCTATTGTTGTTGGTGCCTATTTAAAGAGGTCTATCTTCAGTAATTTGCTGCTACTTCCTGTTTTCCTTAAATGAGCCTTATATGTGTGCCTTGAAGTAGTCACTTAAATTAAGCCTTAAATGAGCACGACATCATTTCTTGATACCGTTCTTCGTTTATCGATATTGATATTGTATACCTTATATGATACTGTTAGTGATATTGTATGTCTTATATGAGCCATATATGATATTGTGTCTCTTGAATTAAGCCTTAAATGAGCGATCTCGTTTCATCGACGTCGACATGTTAGTGTAAATCTTTGCGATTAAATTTGGCTTTCAAATACTACGTCGAAAAGGTATCAAATGAGGTCTCAAAATGAAGATTAAAAAAATATATGAACTTTGGTGAAACAATTTTGATGATTGGTGTTTTAAATCAAAAGTTACGGTCGTTTATAAGAAAAACGTTCCGGTTAATGCATATATTTTTTCGGCTTTCAAAATTTACGTCGGAAGGGTATCGTATTTCGGCTCAAATTAAAGAGCCAAAAAAAATATGAATTTTGGTGGAAAAAAATTTCGATAATCGGAGTTATAAATCAAAAGTTACGGATGTTTGAAAAAAAAAAAAAGTAAACAACAACAAACCTGAAGGAAGCGGAATAAACTGAAGACATGTGTGCGTCCCTTTTAAAAGGATATTCTTGTCCGTCTAAAATTGTTTATCGTTTTACTGTAAAAAAATGTGTCACTGTTTATTTATTTTATGTAATCTTTTAAAATCATTTTTCTTCAATCTCTCTATTAATTATAAGACTTATTTTAGAATATCCATAAATGAAATAAATTCCGATTTGGGACGGAGGGAGTATTAAACTAAAAAATTCATGTCCCAAACCGACCCAATTTTATATTATTATAGAAATGATGAATAGAGCTATTGGAATGCTCGATAAATGGGACTTTATGGTGCAACGGTCGTAAGAAGGTTGTATCAAGTGGCATACCTCTCATTTTTACTCTCTTTCACATAATACATTTTTATCGTGTGTGAGAGGTTAGAAATAAATAGTTGTAATGTATGCCACTTGGTACAACCTTGCTACAACGGTTATATTATAAAATTTGTCGTGTGGGATCATTTTTATTTGAACTTTGTGTGTGAGATTTACGTATCATTGTTTGTGTGTTACATCAACACAAATTGAACTCGTGAAACATTCAATGACATATTTACCCCTTTACCTCAAAACCCTAAAGCCGATATATATCTTTCATCATCACTCTGCAGCCGCATAAGAATCCACAATGTATACATGAAAATATCCGATACCACAAAGGGCAGCATGGTCAATTCAAATCCCTCATGATAAAGTTAGCGGGGCTCCCAATCCTCCAGTTGTCAGATCTACACGAGACCAATCCAACACTCTCTTTACAGTAATAATTGTAATAAACAAATATTTATACATTTTTTATTATTAGTAATTAAATATACTCCATGAAACTTGAAATTAAAAGGAAAATGCTATAATAGTTATAACACAACTCATTTTTATACTTTTGATTACTTTAATACTACATTATTATCAATTAATTATATATTAAGATTAAAATGTAAAAATGTATTATGTCGTTGGATATCATATAAACACATTTATTATAATAATAGCATTTGAAAATAAAAATGTTATTAAGATAATCACAACAAATAACATAACGCACATACATCTTTAATGATGATATATAAATCATTAATCACGATTTAAACGTGTACTCTTTGTGTCCAGGAATATAATAGCTTTTTGATTTTTATAATTTTTCTCATATTATAAGGTTTACTTATATTTCAATTCAATAGTAAATACATCATTTCACTTTCATAATAAACAATATAATATTATAAGTCACATTCAAAAAAACAATACGATAAATTCGTATTAAAATTTGAAAATATAAATTATTTAAAAGGTTTTTTTTCTTGAGCGGTTAAAACATATTTTAAACGGTATAAGAAAACCAAAATACCATATATTACGCGGATGAAGTATTGTAAATTGTAATACAAACCATGTGATTTTTTTTATTGTTTTTTAAAGAAGAATAGAAAATTAACTAGCCTTTCGATCTATACTTCGTGAACTCCCGCAAAACAACCACCAAAAACACACCACAGGCAATCTCTTCCCCCTTCCTTTTTTTTTTCCCCTCAAATTTAAAAACAAAAAAAAAAAAAATCTGAAAAATTTCACTTCTTTGAGCATGCGAATCAGAAAACATGCACAAATATCGCCGGTCGTTTATGCATCAGCAGCTTCTTCTCCAAATCCAGGAGTAAATCAAAGCCCCCATGTGTGTCAACTGAATCAATCGCCATGGGATGCGTTGTCTTTTCCAGCTCTATCAGAAGAATACCCAGAAGAAGACCCAACTGATTTACTTCCTCCTCCGCCACCGCCGCCGCCGCCTCCGGTAAGTCTATTATTCTTTTTTGTTTTTATCTTCAGTTATAGATCTGCTAAAACCCATTTCATTTCGCCGTCTTTTGCTTTTTTTTTTTAAATTCTTCTGGGTCTTTAGGGTTTTCGTGTACCTGAAATTTCGTTGTTTTTCCCGTTAATTATTAACTGGAATAGCTAAATTCTTTTGATGGGCATTGCTTTTTAGCTTTTATTTTCGTTTTTTATAAGTCAAATTCGTTCGTGTGTACAAATGAAACGGAAGTTCTCGCAGGTCGACGGGGAGGTAAGCTCTATGGAAAATGGGTCCATTTCGGAGCTCCCCAAAGCTGAAAACAGGTAATAAACGTGATTTGATTCTGAAATTATAATTGATTGAGCTTTTTATCTTGCATTATTCATGAGAAAAATGATTAGGGTTTTGGTTATCGTTTATATATATATATGCTCATATCTTAAATATATTTTTTTTTCTTTCAAAATAGTAAAGAAATAGAACTAATTAATTATCGTGCTCACATGAGATTTCTTGGCTTTTCATGTATGAACGTTAATTTTCGTCAGTGAATTATCCATGAATTTGGAGAAATGGGAGGAAATTACTGATAAAAATGGCAAGTTAGAATACGAGGGGACTATTAATCAAATGTTGGATAGCTCACATTGCCGGAAAAACCACCGGCATTCGAATTATCGGGTTCATCAGCTCAAGAAGCACTATAAAGTTGCAAGAAAACCCAAAAAGAATAATCCGGATACTCATAGTAGACTCCGAGTCCGACCCAAGAAGCCTGCTGCATTATCATCTTCAAATCGGCCTTATGAATATTACTATTATTCCGGGTTCGGACCTTGTTGGGGGAAGAACCGAAGAGGTAATAATTCCATGGCGGATGTGACTAATAATAAGGTAGTAGTAAAGGGATCAGATCAAGATCAAGGAGAGTCATACAATAGCGAGTCATTGGAAAATGATGATGATGATGAAGAGGATAAACGGACTTCTTCTGCGGCTCGAGCTGTTTTCGAGGATTCATCTCCGGCTCGGGCTCGGGCTCGGATTTGCAATTTCGATGATGGACTCGATTATGTTGATGACGACGAAGATGATGATGATGATAATGAAGAATTTGTAAGGAGAAAGAGAGCCCGAAAGCCTATTAAAGCTAGATCACTTAAGTCATTGATGTACAATTAAGATCGGACGTGATTAATTGGCTTTTTGTTTTATTATTATTATTATTATTATTGAAAGGGACTAATTAGTTTTTGTTGTGTTCTATTTTGGTTGAACCTTCCTATTTTAGAATTAATTAGACTGGAAATTTAATTAGTTAAATTATATTTATCCTTCTTGAATTTATTTTATGTATTGTGTGGATATATAAGTTAAAAAGTATTTGATGACTTTACATGTATTTTAAGAAATACATCTAAAGTGTACGGGAAACCTTTATTATATAAAGTCTGCAAATCTTAAATGGGATATCCGCATGCAGATAATACTACATTAGTAGTGAAATTCCGGTCATTGCATCAACGATATATTAATTAATTGTATGTATAAACAAAACAAAAAATTAATTCTATACTCCCTCCGTTTCTAATTATATGTCGTAGTTGCCAAAATCAAAAATTTCATCTTATATGTCGTAGTTACATTTCTAATACATATTTTAATACTCCTTCCGTTTTTCAATACTACTTTTTAACTTTCTACGCTCATTCAACCGATCAATTTTTCATATTCATTACACCACTACATTTTTCAAGTTTTTTTTTTTTGAAATACTAATTTTGTTAATCTGTGTGTTTTTCTCAAACACGACATATAATTAGGAACGGAGGGAGTATATTTGATTAATTACAACTCAAAATTAATGAGGTCCACACTTTCTTTATTTCAACTTTATTTCAAGTTGGTTCCACATGTTTTTTTTTTTTTTTTTTTTTTTGGTAAGGTTCCACATGTTTAGAAAAAAAACTATCAATTTTAACGAGTCAAATATGAGTTGTTAATGAATGGCGGTTCTGTTTTTAACAAAGACTTGCTGACATAACTATTATGACAATGACAATTTTTTTAGTAAAAATGACAGGCTTACACAATTCAATGTACGTAAAATACACATGAATACCGATCAATTCAATGTACATAAAATACACATGAATATCGATCAACATACGAGATCTTTCTATTGTTTTTTTCTTAAGTAAAAATATGTGATTTGAAAGTCCAATTTTTTTTCATATTAATTACTTATACATAACAGATACATTTTCGCTTTAGCATCCAAATCATTTTATGTAAATCAAATGGTGTAAACATATCATTTTTTCTCTTCGTGGTGTGATATGGGTTTTGTAACCACCTGATCAAAAAATCTGAGTAAATTTTCGGATCCGGACCATTCAACAATGACCCGAGAAATCTATGAATTTTTTCTCGAATCACGAAGCCTCATGAGATCTGGCCGACTCAAATCGGAAAGTCGGACATGAAAAGTCTCGGCTTACTAGAATCTCATTACGTAAATAATACATAGTTAAAATATCCTTGTATTTACAACATTACACAGACATTACCACTACATAAGTTTCATATTTCAATACATACAATTACTACCACACTACATGTTGCAACCTTGTTAATACACCACCTCATTCATTCATCACATACTAGAACTTATGGATGTCTACAACTTCTTCATTGCGAATTAAGAAGATGACACGGAACTAATGAACGATGAGGTAATCATAGAAGATACCTTGGATCCAAGAATAGACTATTGAAAAGGGAAAATTTGAGCAAGATCCACTATCATCCTTGATCTGATGTTGTTACTAAAGCTAATCATATGAAAGATGTTAAAGTAAGGGGTGAGCTATCAAGGTCAGTAAGGAAACATAACATCAAATGGAACTAATACCATTTACTCGGATAATGATAAAATTCCAAGTTCCATTCACAAATAATATGCATAAAGCAAAGATAATACATAAAAGCGAACAATTAGCAGATGTATTAGATCGTACAAGATCGCATTGGATTACAACAAATAAACAACAATACATACTTATGCCATTTACTGTGAACAATATTCAAGCTGCATCATATCTTACCATATCATTTATGTATCATTTCTGATTGGTTCATGAGTACCATACCATATTTAGTAGAGCCAACGTGAAGAGTATGTCACGTTTAGTAGAGCCTACGTGAAGCGTATGTCACGTTTAGTAGAGCCCAACATGAAGAGTCTACTTTCTTTACTTAGACAAACTAGAATGTTCATTATTTTCGTCCATGGATAGGGACTGACCGACCCGGAAAAATGTTCACTATTCTTGCCTGTGAATGGTGATTGATGCCAAGATCCCTCGAGGATTCATTGTCTTTTTATTTCATTTCATTTTAAGTACTTAACCATGAGCCATATTTTTCCTTACTTTCCTTTACATAGTGAAATGCACCATTACGTATCGACGTCATGCATAACATACTATGTACCGTTACGTATCGTCGTCATACACTGTTTATCTTTCTTCTTTACTTTATCTTTCATATCATCATGTCTCACATAACACATACACATAATTCATTTCATACCAGACAATGGTTACACATTTTCACACTTACTAGTCAACATGTATTCCAGGTGCAAAAACCCCAATGTCATGATACATACGACATGTTAATATCATAAGCATGCCATAATCGTAAAAACATGATATTTACCAACATAAACATTATTTCCAGTTTTAATTATAACATACTTAAACAACACAAGTATTCGCTAACCATTTTAAAGCATGTTTCCTTTTTAAACATGTATTTCATACTTACAACCCTAATGTCATCTCATCCACCGTATGTTAACATCTTGAGCAAATCAATATTGCAAAGATCCACATGCTTAACCATTTTTTATCAGCAAATTCTGTAATTAGGGATTTAGGCACATAACATTTAGGGCATTTTTATTCTATATAACACATACGTACAACCCTAGAACATGATATCTATGTATATAAGAAATATGAACCTACCTACGATTTCATAACCTAGAACATCAATTTTCTAACATGATCGTTTTAACATTCACAAGTTTCATATCAAGCCTCATTTCAAGCATACTTTATACTGGAAATTCATATGAGGCTTCATCCTTGTTAATTTCTAGATTCAACATGTGATCGCGTACAAAGCACTTGCAACTAGCAATAGGACTAGGTCTATCGTAGCAGAGTACTGGCGAGTCAATGTCGAATCCCATAGAGACTCGTAAAAAAAAAACAAATTAATCTAGATCGATTAGAATTGCCACAATTACAGTCTGTGACCAACTATAAATCGGAAAAGTAATATGGTGGTGCCGATAAACACACAAGTCAAACACAAGTATACTCCTCTAAGTTATATAAGATAAGTTCTTACTATGAGTGATTAGTTATCCCCCCCCCCCCCTCCCAAATCATGCATCAACCATACCCGTTGGTAAATTTTAGATCTTTGACAGCTACGGGTGCTAATCCCTAATATTACGCTACTTCCATTGACAGGACAGTATGTGCCTATATGCAATTAAACTCCTTTGTTGGTTGTATTAATCACAAGCAATATGAACTAGAACTATCCGGTTCAAGACCGAGGACCTCTCTAATTAAGCAGCTATCGTGGATTGACTAGCACGTTTCTAAGGATCGATCAAGACATCGTCCAAACTAACACTTCACTAATAGTCCTTCATGTTAATTTACGAAAACATGCATATAGTTAACCAGGCTAACAACATGTAAATTAAATTTGTTGATTAGACGTAGCTGGCGCCGATTATCATGAATCAGGGTTTAGTAGGTATTCCCAGCTGCGATAAAGACCTCCACGGGCTCCGAAGGACGCAAACTTTTATTCATGATTTCTTCACCAATGATTCAGATATAAACATTCATGGGGAAAAATAAACAAGCTACTACATAGCAGAACAACAAACAATTAAACCATACTAATCACAAGGAAAATAACGGCAGATCTACATCTAGAAAGCCAGAAAATCATACCCTCGAAGATGAGTGCAGATCCTCCGTAGATCGATCCTTAGGTCGTGAATCCGTCGGATCCGTGAGGACCGTGACTAGAACTCATAGAGAAAATAAAAGAACAAAAGAACTTCTATTGAATATACTGTATTTGTCTTGTGGAAAATTGTACATTTAAATTCGTAGCTGATGTCACTTATTTATAGTGCTAAAAACCGACTTAGTAACACCTAGGTCTACCCGTCGTCCAAGAAAACACGTTTTCCGAAGGTTCTGAATCCATGGTGGCGCGGCACTCCACGCGGCTTCGGGGGCATTTGTGTCCTTTTCACTCTGCCGACTTAACTGAAGGTTTTGGAACACCCTCGTTCCGTCTCTTTTTTCTAGCTCGGGCCATAATCACCCTCTAGCACTTGGCCCAATCCTTTGTAACATGAAAATAGTCCAATAATACACGAAATAACATCGAATCGGGGAAAATAAAAGTTAGATGCAAATTATTCGACTCATGAACCCAACATGTGACATTCAACTCAAATGGTCCATATTAATGGCCGAAAACTACTACTTTTAGTTTAGAATGGGTGAAATATTGATGCCGTAATGTGTATCATTTTGAGCGTCATCAACTACCCCCCTCTAGCCTTCTGCTCGTCCTCGAGCAGAGTATCAAGGCGGAATGTATCTCCAAGAGAAATCCCCATTAATTACCACACATTCAGTCATGATTTTAGGCAGGTAATGCAACATGCGACAATCCACAAGCTTCTCATTAATCAATACTCATCAATGCATCAATGTGTCGTGTGATGAATCTTTCGTGATAGTGTATCTATGAAAAGAATGAAGTTATAGCGACCCCACAACCTCAACTTGCTAGTGTGCACACTCGCTCTTCTTGCTTTCAGACTCAGGCAAACAACATGAAACCTTACTTGGGCTGGTCAGACTTGGGGACCGAGTTGTTCTCGTAATCCTCGTTTGTTTCTTTTTATGCGAGGGTCGTGCTCTTTTTGCTACGAGTTCGCTTCCCTCACTGCCTTTTGTTTTTTTTCTCCTTTTTTTTTTCTTTTTTTATATGCAATAGCCGTGCGTTTTACTCTCCATCGGCTTCGCTTGGCAGATTTCTCACTCTTTTTTTTTCTCTCTCACTCGCAAGCCCGTTGCATCATGTTTTACCTTTTGTGGCATCATGATTGCTACCATCATCCTACAACAATCGGTTAAAGTATATCCACCGACAGGTATCGATTCCCGGTCTAAGATAACTCTTCATCTTATCCAAATACTTCTCACTCATATTATGTGCTCAAAAATTGAATATAAAAGGTAAAATAACAATTAATAAGTTAATACTTGAGCAACATAAAGACATGCTCATTCTTCCATACTAAACTGAATATGCTATAATTAACTTCAAATCATTCTTGGGCTCCTTTTCTACCGATTCCTTACTCAAGACATGCAATAGACAATCTAAAAATAGTGTTTTAAAGTTTCAAAATTATTCTCTTCTTCGAATATATTTTTTTTGAGAAAAACTCTTCTTCGAATATTAAGCTAAGACCACCCTTACCCCCATATTGTCCCCAATGACTAAGAATAATGCATGAAAAGAGAAGGTACTTAGCTCTGGAATTGGCTATCCAAGTGTCTTGATAAATCGTTGAACTGAACTGATGTTGATTCGTTCCTGGCTGCTCCATCATCCTATACCGCAAAACACTCCAAAACTTTCGATAACATATGCGCGGGACAATAAGAAAATAAGGTGGTGGTAATTGTGCATACATGAAGTGCTGGATATACAGAAACCCTAATCCGGATCCGATCCATAAATGGATCGTCAGATCTGATTCACAGCACCGATCGAGACACTTGATCTTGCACAGCGGAAGCTACGAATAAATTCGCATGCGATAATACCACGATTCGATTCGCATAATAATTAATAACTACAAGAAAGTTAGCAGATTTACCCAAACCGGAGAGAGACGATAAATAATCCACAAAGGGAGAAGCCGTAGTCTTCCGGATTGTATCTCCTAGTGACGATTGGTGGACGTCGATCCTCGTCGTAGAACCTCCTTGAATATGCCCAAGAAAAACCCTAGGTTTTTCTTCTCTTAATGACTAGAACAAGAAAATAAATTTTCTCTTCCTTTATTTTGATAATGGCGCATTCAATCGATTGTGTATTGTACTAGGAGGGACTCTCTTTATATAGGAAAGTAACTAGTCAAGAGAGTTATCCTTTTCACACCACAAAAACCTATTCCCATAAGGAAAAGATATTTTTGCTACAAAATAAGAGATAATTCCCAAAAATTCAATCTCTTAATTTTCCATTAATTATCCAACAAATAGATAATTAATTAATTACACATGTGACATAATCTAGAAAAATTTATTTTCCTAATTTATCACTTAGTGAGGCGCCATTTTAATCATTAATTAATAGAAAATGTCTTTTCTATTTTACATATTATTTACCAACTAAATAATATTGCATATTCATTAAATGGATCAACTATTTAATTTATTCTCGAGGTTCCATAAAACTAGAAAACACTCGCGTGTTAGGAGTCAACCCGGGGACCATGGACCTATAACCAATAGCTACAATACATTGAATAAAATATTCATTGAACAGAATATTTCTACTCAACTTATTAATTCCGGAATTACGCCACCATAAATCCAAAACTGAACTCTATCGATTATAGATATAACTTATTCTCAAAACGTCGAGTCGATAAGTGTCCATTGATATAATCATTACATACAAACTAACCCTCCATAGACTATCCGTAGTGAAGCATGATTATTTTCGTAAACCTTCTTCAATACATCTTATCATTATTTACCATTAATCCACTAGTGATCAATTAGTTCATAACCAATACGAACTCCATGGATCGATCAGTTTCTAGGATTAACAAATAAGGGGATTGTCTTTCTACTTCCCGCAGGAAGGAATGGATTCTATATTTGTGAAACACACACTTCTCACTCATTCCAGAATAGTGCCAACGTGAAAGTGATTCGGACCGCGCCTCCTAGCGATCCTTAACGAACACATCAAACACTATCCTGAAACCAGTAGGAGTATGCAATCACTTCAGGATTAAGGTTAATCCATATATGATCATCTTGTGATTTAATAAGATTTCTCAATCACGGAATTATATGAGAAACTCAGATTAAATCGGTCCAGTCCTATATGACTATCATCATATATAAATTCCCCACTTAGACAACCAATGTCGACGGTCCGGATAGGACGGTCACACCATTAAGTGTTCTAGGCGCATTAATGGTGGTTTAATCAATAGACCTCATACTTTGATTAACTTCACCACAGACTAACATTTCAAGTGTATCACCATAAACTTAATCCTCGCATGTGACACACACTAAGTTATATGGCTACATATGATACGACTTAGGGTTTTCAGTAGTATATTACTTACAAGCACGAAGCAAGTAATAAGATGAGAATAAATCTGTCATTTATTAATTATAAAAACAATTACATAAATTGTCTTTCAGGCGCTACTTCCAACATGAATAACGCGCTACAACAATTTAAGCCACTTTATTTTTTATTGAGCGTCACAAAACGCGAAAACTTTTGCGAGGGTATCACATGAGAATCATGAAGGAAAAAACCACATATATCTCTAGTCGAAGGACCAAAGATATATGTAATGAAAAAAAGCCTTACGATTGTCATGCTACATTATTGACTCAATCAAACTAAAATAAACAAAAGCAATAAATAAAGGTTTAGACATAGTTCTGAAGTCGCCAACTCGACTGTACTAATAGGGTTCCATTACTCGTATTTCGGGTCGTCTAACATAAAGATTTCCAATTCAGCGTCATAATTGCGTTCTAGGTAATGCTTCAGCCTATGGCCATTCACTGTGAAATGCTGCCCCGATCGTTCATCCTTAACTTCACATGCACCTGAATTGAAGACTTTTGTGACGACATCCCAGGAAAAAATCGAAGACGCGTATTGTATACTAGCACCTTATCTCCAACAGTGAAGGTGCGATTCAGAATTCGTTTGTCGTGTTGGCGCTTCATCTTTCCTTATAAATCTTGTCATTCTCATATGCCTGTATTCTGAACTCCTCTAGTTTATTCAACTCTAATAATCTCTTTTCTCCGGCTAAGCCTTCGTCCATGTTTAAGAACCGAGTAGCGCACATGGTCAAGGTGTATCGTAGCAGAGTACTGACGAGTCAATGTCGAATCCCATAGAGACTCGTAAAAACACAGATTAATCTAGATCGATTAGAATTGTCACAATTACGGTCTACGACCAACTATAAATCGGAAAAGTAATATGGTGGTGCCATTAAACACACAAGATCAAACACGAGTATACTCCTCTGAGTTATATAAAGATTAGTTCTTACTATGGGTGATTATTTATCCCCCCAAATATTGCATCAACCATCCCGTTGGTAAATTTTAGATATTTGACACCACGGTGCTAATCCCAATGTTACGCTACTTCCATTGACAGGACAATAGGTGCCTATGTGCAATTAACCTCCTTCGTTGGTTGTATTAATTCACAAGAAATAAGAACTAGGACTATCCGGTTCAAGACCGATGACCTCCCTAAGCAGCTATCGTGGATTGACTAGCACGTTCATAAGGATCGATCAAGACATCGTCCGAACTAACACTTCACTAAAGTCCTTCATATTAATTTACGAAAACATGCATATAGTTGATCAGGATAACAACATGTAAATTAAATATGTCGATCAGACGTAGCTGGCGCCGATTATCATGAATTAGGGTTTACTAGGTATTCACAGCCGCGATAAAGACCGTCGCGGGCTCCGAAGAACACAACCTTTAATTCATTATTTCTTCACCAACGATTCAGATCTAAACATTCATGGGGAAAAAATAAACTAGCTACTACATAGAAGAACTAATACATACAATTAAACCATACTAATCACAAGGAAAATAACGACAGATCTACATTTAAAAAGCCGGAAAATCATACCCTCGAAGATGAGTGCAGATCCTCCGTAGATCGCTCTCTAGGTGGTGAATCCGTCGGATCAGTGACTAGAACTCTGATAAGTCCACCATATGTGGTTATTCTTGGATCGTTTTGGCCTGTTTTAATGCCTATTTTATGATTTTAGTATGATAAATTGCTTCTTTTGGACTTGATTATCTTTGTGGCTCGATATTTTGCGTGATATGATGAATCCGAGCATAAAAAGCAATGAAAATGAGCTAAAAATTGGTCAAAGTCATGAAGGCATGAAGAATCACACCTAGGTGTGAAAGAATGGAACAGGGTGTGAAAAAATGCGGAAACTATTCAGATTGCAGGCCAACGAAATGTTCTGATTGGTGGAGAATATTTCCAACGTAATCTCAAGATGATGGCGCAAATTTGGATGGAGAAAGAAGATTTACACGCCACTATCTCCCTATTTTCTAGGAATTTTATTTTAGGAGATAAATTACACAATTTAAATTAAGGAAAATTCCTATTTATCCTAAAATAATTTCCTTAAATTGAAAAAAATCATCATCAGCGCCTCATTCATGAAGTTTTAGGCGACTCTTCCTCCTCTTTTCATCATCATCATCTCCCATCCCTAAGAACAAGGATTTTAGGTTTTAAGAATTCAAGAACGAGGCTTTTTCGAGGTTTGATTATTTATGCAATACTTTGACGGTTTCTTTCTATCTCCTTTCTCCTTTATTCTATTTATTTATTTTTCTTGTCAAAGTATGAATTATATGGTTGAATCTTGGAATCTTGATATGTTACGAGAGTAAATATTGGTTTCTTGGATTAGGAAAAGTCCGGCGATGATTATATAGTTTTAAAGATACAATCTTTTCATTGATAGGATTTTTGTCATGTTTATGAATTTGATCTTGTATGCTTATTCATGTAATTTTCCGGAAATAATATCTTGAAGGAGTGAATGACTATAGGATTGCATGAGAAACTCCATTCGATTAATTGATGACAGAAAAAGTATTAATTAATCGATAACCTAGAAACCAAGATCGAATCTTTAAGGATTTCTTGAATGAAAATTAGGTTAAACCTAAAGTGGCCCTTTAATTATGGTAATTCAATGGACCTAATTTTATTCATCATTGTAGGAAACTGAATGTTGGATAAAACTAGGTACAATCACGATAATAGTTCGAAAGAATGTTTACGTGTAATATTTGATAATTGGTCTTCATAAATGGAAGATTCATATTGATAGAAAGATTGTTGAAATTCTATGTAAACAACGCCGTGGTGGATCCAAATCCAAGAAATGCCTCTAAACCTTGAATCCTATTACCTAAATCTTGAAGTTCTTGGCTATTAATTAGGTTATCTTTATTTTCTTTAATTTTAGGATTTTTAGATAAAAAAACCCTCCAAATATTTGATTTGTCTAGCTAATATAAATCGGGAATTGTTTGGTGATTGACCACAAGTCCCTGTGGGATCGACATCCTAAGTACTACTCGATAAGCCGTGCGCTTGCGGTAGGATTTAGTGATTATATTGAAAATCACACAACAAACTCATAAAGAAAATAAAACAACAAAAGAACCTCTATTGAATATAATGTATTTGTCTTGTGGAAAATTGTACATTTAAATTTGTGACTGATGTCACTTATTTATAGTGCTAAAAACCGACTTAGTAACACCTGGTCTCTACCCGCCGTCCAAGAAAATCGCGTTTCCGAAGGTTCAGTAATCCAGCGTGCGGCGGCACTCCACGCGGCTTTGGGGGCATTTGTGTCCTTTTAAGCTCTGCCGACTTAATCGAAGGTTCTGGAACACCCTAGGTCCGTCTCTTTTTTCCAGCTCGGCCCATAATCACCCTCTAGCACTTGGCCTAATCCTTTGTAACATGAAAATAGTCCAATAATAAACGAAATAACATCGAATCGGGGAAAATAAATTAACGTTAGATGCAAATTATTCGACTCATGAACCTGACATGTGACTTTCAACTCAAATGGTCCATATTAATGGCCAAAAACTTCTACTTTTAGCTAAGAATAGGTGAAATATTGATGTCGTAAAGTGTATCATTAAAGCGTCATCAACATGTCATGTACATACTTGGATTATCAAGACAATCTTCAAACCATTAGTACATAAAATGTAATTTAACATAAAATTGACATCGCACATCCTTTGGCATAATATCTACTCCATTTCAACATGGGTTTAAGGCTGAAAATACTGCATCAAACATGTTAAACACATCATACACATAGATGCCCTAAAATCATATTCACTGCAAAGGCTCTGCAGATGCCATAATTGGTGTTGAGCCTGTGGCCACTGGCGCTGATCCGGTGGCCAGTGGACATATGCAAACTTAAAATATGCTTATATTCATTATAACATGCATCCTATGTCCAAAATCTTCCTAGCACAATCATGTATTTTCTAAAATTTAGGTTGTTGTTGGAGTTTCCTGAGTAGATGAAGTTATAACCGTGATAACAGTTCATACTATGGTGTCCGCCTTGTTACACACTTGACATATATGTCTTAAGTTTTCTTGATTTCCAGGGCCTCTTCCGCCACAACCTTTGCTTCTTTCGCCTTTAAAACCACTTTCTCTTCCTGAATCTGAGTAGACTCATGTCATTTGAGGCCTGAAAGTATCTGTGAAGTTCCCAATTCTATTGGTTGCAATATGAACAAAAGGTCAAGTGAGATCTAATACAAGAGTAATATTTTTTTTTTTGAGGGGAAGAGAGTAATATTGAACATAGACAAAAGTCTTTCATGAGTAATAAATTGAGATTGGACTTCTTGCCAAGATAAAAATCCAATTCTAGATGTAATGTTGATTTTAATAGATTCATAGTCTTTCCCAAGACCTCATAAGGTATCTAGGATCTATTCAACCTTAGAATTGGGGTAACCAGCTGCAGTTAAGCAGCCATCTAAATAAGATTTCATAAGAGCTAGGTGATTCCATAGGTTTGGTCCCCTTTTTTAGCCTCAATCAAGGCCACTTTATACTCAAGCATTATTTCTTCAAAACTGATGTTAAACAAGACTTTAAGGGTGTTCCGGATATCGTTTGATGAAGTGCAACCAACCACTTCCACCAAAGCTTGCTCAGTCATTGAGCTCATCAACCATTCCATCAAGAGTTGATCAGTAGAAACCCAAGACTCATATGAAAAACCGGGTTCCAGATTTGAAGAGTTGGTAGTGCTTGACTAAAGAAAACGTAAGGGTACAAATCTCGTTCCAAGCAGAAAACCATCAAGTCTATGGCCTCGAACAACCGTGAGGATAATCGATTTCCACAAAATGTAGTTGGACATATCAAGCTTCACATCACAAGTTTGATGAGGACCTTCTCCAAAAGGAGTTCCAGAAAGAGTTTAGCTTTACATTGTGGCGATGGTTGTGTGTTAAGTGGCGATGGTTGTCAAGATGTAAATCTGTTTAGAATATCAATAAAACATTTATTACATCTTTCCTGCTTTTACCTCTATTTTATTATACATTCGTCTACTTTACAACTATTACATTAATAAGAATCAAAATGGTATTCTAGATTTTTACCATTACAATTAATGACACTTAACCACTTTTTTAATTCATATGAAATTGTCTAAACAGATTTATATTTTAGGACGGAGGTAGTGTAAAATAACAGGAAGTCTGTGGGTGACGAGTGTATTTAGAGATGTAAACTGTGTGTATCTGATCAACTCACGGGTCACTTCACTCTTGAACGAGTACCTAAGAACTTTCCCCAAAATAACCCCTCACTGTAATAGTTCAACACCTGAGCCACCGTGGACAACAAAGAGCCGTTTGATATGGTCACGCAACAAGACAAGTTTCATCCATGTCCACTTCACTTGTCAAAAGAAGCCACCAATCCTTTGACAAAAACAATAGCTTTCCCTTCCCATATATCTTCGTCTTATTATTGCCTTTACATAAAAGCCACGTTTTGTGGTAAGTAACTAATAGCATTCCACTCCCCTATTATTCCATTTACGCAACATACTTTTCTTATCTTGTTGCTAACTTGCCTTTCAGTTATAGCAATAATGATGTCCATATATATTTAAGGGAAGGGGGGATGGCCCAACAAATATGAATCACAGTTACCCTGTATGACATAAGAATTTTCCGCAACAAACAATTAAGGTCCTCTCCCTTCAATGGCTAATCTTTTTGACTTGGGATGTGGCCTACTTGCCCTTCTTGCTGCATTTTTTAGCTTTGCTGTTGTTCAACCGGCTCCTGAAAGTGCGATTGTGACAAATGTTCCTGGATTCAATGGAACTTTACCCTCCAAACACTATGCTGGGTTTGAAATTCTTCTTTAACCCCCCCAAATTGATGAATTGAAGAAATGTATTAGCTTTTCTCATGTTTCTTTGTTTTTACTGAAATGGGGTTTTCAGATATGTGACGGTAGATGAAAGTCATGGGAGGAAACTGTTTTATTACTTCGTTGTTTCTGAAAGAAACCAGTCAAAGGATCCTTTGGTTCTTTGGCTCAATGGTGGACCTGGTTGTTCAAGCTTCGATGGCTTCGTCTATGAGCACGGTACTTTCTCTATAGTCTATACTCTATGCTATTTCCAGTTTTCAATCTCTTACACAAGTAATCAGACTTGCTGAAGGAAATGATGAGCCTTTTTCTTGACATGAAATGGACTTTTAATTATCTGCAGTGTTATATGTTGTAAGAATATTAGTAGTAGTTATGCAGAGCTCACAAATTGTTCAAATCCATACTTATGTATATTAATCTCAAAGCCGCATGACTCTGTTTTGAACTTAGCTATCGAATAAAGAACGATAATTGAGACAACAAAAACAAGATTTCAAGAAAGCATAACTTTTTATTTCCATTTTTGTTCAGGTCCCTTCAATTTCTTAATGGGAGAGACCAGCAAAAGCTTGCCTACTCTTCATCTTAATCCGTACAGCTGGTCCAAAGTAATGATGCATATCTTTGTACTGTGTACCAGTTTGTAGAGCATTAGATAGTTAGTTGATACGAATCCATATGATAATAAACATTTGTTTGGAGGAACACCTATAATCTCTAACTTTATGACTTGATCTGTTAATCTTGAAACGTGCTGTTCGTTTGACTTCTTGACTGTTGATTTCAAATCCTTAGGTTTCAAACACTTTGTATTTGGATTCTCCTGCTGGTGTTGGATGTTCATACTCAAACAACCAAACTGATTATGAAACAGGAGACTTACAGACTGCTTCTGATTCCCATACATTTCTTCTCAAGGTGTACAAAAGAGGATAACCATTCTGTCTAATTAAATATTTGTTCTTTACAGAATCTAACAAAGTTTTCGGGTTTTTGTGTAGTGGTTCGAGCTATATCCAGAGTTTCTCCCTAACCCATTTTACATAGTTGGAGAGTCTTATGCTGGAGTTTATGTACCCACTCTGGCTTATGAAGTTGTAAAAGGTTGTTGTTGAGATTTCTTTTTTCTCAATGGAGTCATTGTATTAAGTGTTTTTAGGGGTAAAGACTTACACAATTGTGGAATTGTCTGCAGGATTAGATGCCGGTTTAAAACCTACTATCAACTTCCAGGTAGGCCATATCACCTATATTAACTCCTTAATCTGGGATTTTTAATGCTAGACTAATTTCATTGGATGTAGGGTTATATGGTGGGTAACGGTGTCACGGATGAGGAATTTGACGGTAATGCCTTAATTCCATTTGCACATGGAATGGGCCTTATCTCTGATGACCTGTATCAGGTGTGTGATTTACCTTTGTGCTGGTTAATCTTAAATTTCGCAATGTAAAGATTACAAATATAAGGCACTTAAACGTGTGTCTGGGAACGTTTAAGTGGTGTCTGAGTTCCTCCACTTCAACACCTCTTGATCTTTGCGCGATATTTTTTGGGGTGTTTCTTTCTCTCTGAGGATTTGCTTACGCCTGTTTTTACATTCGGTTCATCCTCCACTTCAACACTTCTTGATCTTTACGCAATATTTTGGGGGTGGTTCTTTCACTGACGATTTTCTTACGCCTGTTTTTACATTCGATTCATATGCATGCTAAAAGCATCTTGACACAAAAACACGTGATTGCATAAGGTCTAAAAAAATCTAGAATTTAACGAAAATCTTACCTTTATTACCTTAAAACCAGTTGAAAAATGTTTTGGTAATACAATTTCTGCCCCAAATTTTTAACTGATGACGGGTTGGTTATGGACGGAAATTCCACATTTGTAAATTGTGGTGTTGTGTTTTTTCAGCAAATGATATTGTCTGTTTGATATTCAGTCTTGCTTCTGTTCAAATTTGCAGGAAGTAATTTCCGAGTGTCGGGGAAACTATTATAATCCGGCAAGTTCCAATTGTGAAAGCAAGCTTTCCAAAGTTGATCAAGTAAGACGACTTTCTCCATGTTTTTTTCCTTGAAAAAACAGCAGCCTTTATGGATTTCTTGCTTAATAATTCAGGAAGTTAATGGCCTAAACATATACGACATTCTAGAACCATGCTACTATGATAAAGATCCAATTAAGATGGTAACCAGCAACACGAAGTTGCCAATGAGCTTCAGGAGGTTGGGTGAAACCGAAAAGCCTCTTCCAGTTCGTAGAAGAATGTTTGGCCGTGCATGGCCTCTCAGAGCCCCTGTAAGAGACGGGATCGTTCCAAATTGGCCACAACTTCTGAATAGCGACAGTGTTCCCTGCACTGTGAGTTTCTTTTAAATTTCTTAACCATTTCTTGTTAAGAGGGACACCTAACACGAATTACGAATTCAGGATGATGAAGTTGCCACTGCCTGGTTGAACAATGACGCGGTTAGGGAAGCAATTCACGCTGAACCTGTAAGATTTTCTTGTAGTGTGTGCATTTAAACTGAGGCTTATGATCTTGTGAATTTCAAACTGAGAAATACGATCTTGCGCATCAGGTGAATGTGTCTGGTCTGTGGGAGTTGTGTACAGACAAACTTGTATTTCGTCATGATGCTGGAAGTATGATAAAGTATCACAAAAATCTAACCTCCAAAGGATACCGAGCACTTATATATAGGTAATATATGCTGATGAGATTCTTTTTTGAAGGAATTGAAAATGAGCTTATCGCCTTGGTATTCTTTAGAGCACTATTAGTGTATCTAAAACAATGTGAATATATAAAAACACAGAATCTTCTGTAATTCTAGTTGGTGAACTTTAGAGCTTTGATGTGTTTCACTCAAGATAAAGATTTGTTCTGTAAAATAAATAAAGAAAAAGAAAAAAAAAAGGTGATGTTTTGAGTCTTGTCTTGCAGTGGAGATCATGATATGTGTGTCCCATTCACGGGGAGCGAGGCATGGACAAGATCAATCGGATACAAAATAATTGACGAGTGGAGGCCTTGGATCGTAAATAACCAAATTGCAGGGTATGTATATTTCCTTTTTTTTTGTTGTTGCTGAATCTTGTTTTAGTTTTGCAGGCATTTCCAATGTTGGGTTATTCTGGCTATATGCCAAATTGGCTTTCCACTTGAGTTGTAGATTTTAATGAATTTAGTTTATTTGCAGATACTTACAAGGTTATGAAAACAACCTCACGTTTCTTACCGTTAAGGTTTGTAAAAAAATAGAGAGCTTCTCTTTACCAATGATTACTAGATCTTTACTGAATGCATAGCTCTTTACTATGATTGATGAACATCCTATTAATGTGAAATGCTCATGTGGATGTGCATTGTGTACATAAAATGATGTTGCAGGGAGCTGGACATACAGTACCAGAGTACAAACCGATTGAAGCATTGGAGTTCTATTCACGCTGGCTCCAAGGGATGAAAATTTAATCAACAAACAACAACAAGAAGAAGCTACAAAACTCCACATAGTCAACTTGTACATCTTTCAATGTATTTTTTATTATGAATAAAACATTAAATGTGTGTAAGGTAAAAATGCAGTCTTCGGACAAAGCAACTGGCGGAGAAGCTGATGTAGATGAACATGATGAAGATGTGGGAGGAGATGATGAAATTGGATTTCTGGCGACACGTTTAATTTAAATTTTGAGTGTCAGACCCCTCGATGTTTGTTAAAACAAAAACAATTGATCTATATATTTTTTTTTTCTTCCTGAAAAAAGGGTTGTTTTTCTCGATTCTTGTAGCTTATTCATCATCTTCTTCTCCGATTGATCCATTTCTTGACCCAAAAATTTGAAACCGAGATACTTTGATGACCCCGAATTAAACCCGGCTTGCAAGAAAGGCTTATTGGGCATGGAATCGTTTCCATTAGAGAAAAAAATGAAGAACGGAGGCACATGTAGGGTGTTTCTGTCCAAATATATTTATATAGTCCTATTTGCCGCCTTGAAAAATGTTAGGCTGGACAATCATGTGGAAACCAATTGCAAAAATGTCACTGTCCCTGTTAACCAAAACAATAAACTGCTTAGGAGTAAAAGCAATTGGACCATAAAAAATAAAAGCAATTCGCAAAAAAAAAGGGGTGTAAATGAGTCCAGCAGTTTGAGTGCGGTTTGATTTTTTGCTTAAATAGTTCAGGTCGATATGGTTCGTGATTGAACAAGCTTGACTCGAATACTAAATTATGCAATCTCAAGTATCTTTATTCTTGACTCTTTAGCTCGTTAACACGCTTGAATGAAAATTACTTGTGAAGTATTATGTACAAATTAGATTATTATTGTATCTATCAAAACAAAAACAAAAAAAAAAAATCACTACGATAAAAGGGGCAAGTACAAGGTCAAAAAAGACTAAATTAGCTATCAAGCTGCTTCATCCGGATGCCGGTGATAACCGAACATCTTACTCGCTAAACAACAACAGTGTATATGACGAAAATGCTGGGGCTTGAACGTACACCCGTGGATAAAACACTTCATCTGGCAATGATTCCGTGGATGAGGTGTAAAGTTTTTGATGAGGCGTAACATGCAGTGATGATGAGGGTTTTCAAGCTTTCTGGGAAGAAATCAAGACAAGCTATGAAGAAGAAAGGCAAAGTGATTCGGTTGTCAGAAAAAGACTCTATCTACCTATTTTACGTACCAATACATACATATGTAATATTTTGTTATGACTCGGTAATGTAACTCCAGTTTCAAGTTTATGAAGTGGCTGCTAGCAAATGGAAGTCGATGTCTGCTGAGGTACTGAATTTGTAGTGTGTAAAGAATATCTCTCAACATAAGATTACTTTGGCTAATAAAGGGTTTATTATTGTTGTTTTTCCAGGGAAAGATGCGCTACATTCCAAAGGGGGGAAATAGAGCCGAAGCTGTTTTTGTTCACTAGATACTCTCGTGATAATTCCATACGTATTAGTATTTTACGAGATGTGCTTTAAAATCATAGTGTGTACTGAGATTGATTTGCTGTGTATTTCCTACCTTCTATTATGCTACTAATGAATAAATCGGCTACTACTAATCAAAAACAGTTTTATCTGCAATTATTGAATAAATCTGCTACTATTCATCAAAAGCAGAGATAACCGGAAGAGATCAAGCAGAGGTAATTTTATTCAATAATAGCATATTTATTCAATAGTAGCATATAGAAGATAAGAAAGACACAGACAAATCAATCCCATTACACACTATTGTTTAAAAGCACATCTCGTAAAATACAAATACGTTTATCCAGAGAAAATGTAGCGCGTCTTTTCCTGGAAAACAAAAACAACCCTTTATTAGCCAAATCTCAGGTTGAGAGATATTCTTACCACGCTACAAATTAAGTCTCTCAGCAGGCATCGACTTCCATTTGCTAGCAGCTACTTCATAAACCTGAAACAGGGGTTACATTACCAAATCATTACAACAAAATATTACATATGTATGTATTGGTATGTAAAGCAAGTAGATAGCGCATTTTTTTTTGACACCGAATCACTTTGCCCTTCTTCTTCATAACTTGTCTTGAATTCTTCCCAAAAAGCTTGAAAAGCCTCATCATCTTGTGAGAAAGCCTCATCATCACTGCATGTTACACCTCATCAAAAACTTTACACCTCATCAAACAAGATAGATAGATAGTGGCACTAGTGTTTTTGACAAGACATCACACCGGAAACAATCTATTAGTAGAAAGTCGATTCTAGAGCTGATAATCGATTTTCACTCGATCAATTGTCATTCGACAATTGATCGCTGAAAGTCAAGTCTTGGCTCTAGAATTAACCGTAGAAAAGTCGACTATACTGTGGCGCCAAAAACAGTAGATTCAATATGGTGTCACTAAAAACGCCAGTAAAGAAAAAGTGGGACTTGCCTTTTTCCAGTCAGAATTCCGTAAGTAGACAAGGCAACAGATGACCTTATAATAGAGAACTACAAGTCTATATAGTTTGACCAAACTATTCCATCTGCGATACAATTTTCCACTTATTACTTATAAAGCAAATTAAACATATAACTCCGAAAGAAAGACATAAGAATTAAGAAGCATATCAATTAGCAGTAGATGTCGCAAATTTTAGTTCACACAGTCTGAAAATACCCTTTGACTATTGATAATGCATTGGTTATAAAATTTGGAAAATTGTTGGATACATAATTGTTGGAAGATGGTCATATTTTGTAGTTCATATTTTTTATAGTCTTTTTCTGTGTCTGGTTTGTATTAGTTTACCTCCTAGTTCCCTCTTTTCTCCTAGATAAAGCTAATTAACAAGAAACCGCTTTTCTTGTTCAATAGCCGTTGGTTTCTTTTATAGCCGTTGGGAGGCTTTTCTATATATTGTAACCTTTCCTTATCTACCCGATAAGAGAACTAAGTAATAATACAAGAGTTTCCCATCTTCTTTCTTCTTCTTTCTCTAATTCTACATGGTATCAGAGACTGGTCTTACAAAAACTCTGTAAATCTCTTTTTCAAAATGGCGTCTGAGCAATCTTCAGAGGTTAACTCAAGGGAAGAAGCCACAAATCCTTCTTCCTGGACCACTGAACCCTCTATTATGTCATTTTCCACTCATAAACTCAATGGTGATAACTATCTCCAGTGGTCTAGATCCATCAGACTCCTCATCACTGGGAGAGACAAGGAAGAATTCCTTACTGGAGAGAGCAAAGCACCAGGAAAAGGTCAACCCAACTACAAGAAGTGGAGGGTTGACAACAGCCAAGTCATGGAAATTCTTCTGGGGTCTATGACCACCGATATCTTGAGAACTTCATCCTTATGGACACTTGCTTTGAAGAGATATGGAATGGGGTCACTTGAACTATATTCAAAGACCAAAATATCTCTCGCTGCATCATGATGATTGAAGCTAAGGTACAAGATATGAAGCAAGGTGATCTCAGTGTCACCATGTTCTACAACTCTCTGTCTAAGTCTTGGCAACAGCTTGACAGTCTGGAAAATATTTCCTGGCAGTCTGCTGATGATGCAAAGACTTATATGTCTTTGAAACATCAAAGAAGAATTTTCAAGTTCTTAATGGGACTTAACTCCAATCTTGATGATGTGAGGGGGAGGATATTAAGTAAAAAACCCCTCCCCTCTGTCAAAGAGGTTTTTGCTGAGGTTAAACATAAAGAGAGTAGGAGGAAACTCATGCTGAGTAATACTACTCCTCCTACATCTCTGGAAAACAGTGCTTTTTTTTACTAAGAGTACTTCACTATCTCAGTTCAGTCAAAATCAAAAGCAAAAGAACACAAGGCCTGTATGTGATCATTGTAAAAAGACAGGCCATACTAAGGAGACTTGCTGGAAGCTCCATGGCAAGCCTCCTAATTGGAAGCCTAAAAATTATGAAAATTCTGCCAAACTTGCTACCTTTGAGGAACTTAAGTCTGAGAATGATTTCAGTAAAGAGCAAATTGAGGCTCTGAAAAGGCTTCTATCTGCTCAAACTTCTCAGACTACTGCTCCTCGAGGAGTTGCAACAATGGCCAATGCAGGTGTGTGCTTTAAGGCCTATACCAGTAATCATGTTGTTAGAAATATTTGGCTTGTTGATTCTGGGGCTTCCAGTCATATGACTGGAAATCCTGAGCTCTTTATAAGAATCACCAAGTGTAATTATCCTATTACTGTAAAAATTGCTTATGGGACTTGTTCCCAAGTCTCTGGCACAGGGGATGTTGTTATCAGTGAACTAATAACTCTTAAAAATGTTCTTTATGTTCCAAACTTACAATGTAACCTTTTATCTGTTAGTAAACTGGTAAAAGATTCCAAGTGTGCTGTTTTGTTTCACTCTAATGGCTGTAAGTTTCAGGACTTATGCTCCAAGATGGAGATTGGCAGTGCTGAAGCTTACTCTGGGCTGTTTGTGTTCAAGACTCACTTCACTGAAAAGTTTTTTGATGACATCCCTAAAGGCTTAGCTAGCTATAACAATTCTGTTTCCACTTGTAACAAGATTATGTTGTTGCATTATAGGCTAGGTCATCCTAATTTTGCTTATATGAAAAACTTGTATCCTGATCTGTTTAATGGAAAAATTATTTATGAACTTTCTTGTGAAGTGTGCCAACTTGCTAAACATACTAGATCTGTTTTTCCTAGTGGAGGTTACTCTCCATCCAAACCTTTCTCCTTGATACACAGTGACATCTGGGGCCCTTCTAAAAAGGCTACAACATCAGGGAAAAGATGGTTTGTAAGCTTTATAGATGACCATAGTAGAGTCACTTGGCTCTTCCTTTTAAAAGAAAAATCTGAAGTTGGAGAAATCTTTAAGAATTTCTATACCATGGTCAAAACTCAGTTTGAATCTAAGATTCAAATACTGAAAACTGATAATGGTACAGAGTATTTTGAGAAATCTCTTGCTAAGTTCTTAACTGAACAAGGCATTGTTCATCTAAGCACTTGTGTTGACACACCCCAACAGAATGGGGTGGCAGAAAGGAAAAATAGACATCTGTTAGATGTGGCAAGAAGTATAATGTTTACTATGCATGTACCAAAGTATTTATGGGGTGATGCCATTCTAACAGCTACCTACCTGATCAATAGGATGCCCTCAAGGGTCCTAAAGTTCAAAACTCCTATTGGAGTCCTTAAGGAATACTACCCTAAGTCTCAACTCTTTGGCGCCTCTTCCATGAAAGTGTTTGGGAGTACTTGTTTTGTACATATCCATGCCCAACACAGAGGAAAACTTGATCCCAGATCTGTGAAATGTGTTTTGTGGGTTACTCCTCCACCAAAAAGGGGTACAAATGCTCTTGTCCCCACTACTAAAAAGTGTACACTACTATGGATGTCACGTTCTCGAAAAATATGCCCTATTACGATTACTAACTCGGGGAGAGGATTTGATGAATATCACAACTCATGGAACACAAAGTGTGTCCTAGAGATGATGATAATCATATTCCTCTACCTGCAAATCAAGAAACTCCTACTACTGAGGAGTCTGAAAAAGGGGAAAATGATGAAATCCCTCTTCATGGTACTACAAATGAACCTAATATCATTGTATACACCAGGAAAAAGGAAAGTCGCATCACCAAAATCCACAAGTCACCGTCACATGATCTTAATGATTCTGGGTCATCCCCAGAATTAATGATTCGAAGGATCCTCGTAAACCATGAATCTGGAGGGCCCCGATGAATTGGGAGATGAGCGTGATGAAAGGCCTATTGCCCAAAGAAAAGGGGTTAGGAAGTGCACCACTGCTCATCCTTTATACAACTTCTTGTCCTATGACAAGCTGTCACCTGAGTTCCATGGTTTCACTACTAACTTGGATAATATCAACATTCCAAAGAATGTTCATGATGCTATGCAAGTCCCTGAATGGAGGGCTGCACTTAAAGAAGAAATGGATGCCCTTACCAAAAACAAAACATGGGTCATTACTCCTTTACCAAAGGGCAAACATCCAGTAGGGTGTAAATGGATATTCACAGTTAAATACAATGCTGATGGATCCCTGAATAGGTATAAGGCTAGGCTAGTGGCCAAAGGTTTCACTCAATCCTATGGGATTGACTATCATGAGACCTTTGCCCCAGTAGCTGCAAGCTAAATACCATCGAGATCCTAATGAGCATTGTGGTTAACCTTGATTGGTCCTCACACAACCGGGTGTTAAAAATGCTTTTTGAATGGAGAAATACAAGAGAGGTCTATATGCATCTCCTCCTGGATTTGAAAGCCTAGGGGAGAAAGGGATTTGTCTCAAATTGCAAAAGTCCTTGTATGGACTCAAGCAGTCCCCAAGGCATGGTTTGGCAGATTTACCAACTTTATGAAAAGAATGGCTTTAATCAATGTCACTCGATCATACTTTATTTACAAAGTTCAGATCAGGGAAAACTACTGTTTTAGTAGTTTATGTGGATGACATCGTTCTAACAGGGAATGATGATACTGAAATCAAAAACATTAAAGATATGTTGGCTTCTGAGTTTGAAATTAAAAACTTAGGAAATCTAAAATATTTCCTTGGAATGGAGATTGCCAGAAACTCTGAGGGCATCTCCATATCCCAAAGAAAATATACTTTAGATCTCCTAAAGGAAACTGGTATGCTAGGCTGTAAGCCTGCAGAAACACCAATTGAGCCTGGTTTAAAATTGGGAAATGAACCTGACAGTCCCCTTGTTGACAAAGGGAGATATCAAAGGTTGGTAGGAAGACTTATATATCTTTCACATACAAGACCGATATATCTGCTTTGTCAGGATTGGTGAGCCAATTCATGCATCAACCCACTGAAAGACACATGCAAGTGGCTGAAAGAATTTTGAGGTTCTTGAAGAAGAATCCTGGTCAAGGCCTTCTGTTCAAGAAGGACACCTCAAGGGGAGTAAAAATCTACACCGATCTTCGATTATGCAGGGGATCAGACTAATGGGAGATCAACCACTGGTTATTGCACCTATGTATGGGGCAATCTTGCTACTTGGAGGAGCAAGAAACAACATGTTGTTTCAAGGAGCAGTGCAGAATCTGAGCTCAGAGCACTTGCACTGGGAATTTGTGAAGGAATCTGGATAAAAAGAGTCCTTAATGAACTAGGGTTCAAGAATCATGCTCCTATTCAAATTCTGTGTGACAATACTTCTGCACTAAGTATTGCAGAGAATCCTATCCATCATGACAAGACCAAACATGTTGAAGTAGACAGACATTTTCTAAGGGAAAAAGTGGATACTGGGGAGATTACTCTCATCCATGTTAAGACACAGGACCAAGTTGTTTGATATACTCACAAAAAGGTCAAGTTTCTACAAAGGTTTTGCCCATCTACACTCCAAGTTTGGCTGCATCAATATCTACAACCAAACTTGAGGGGAGTGTTGGAAGATGGTCATATTTTGTAGTTCATATTTTTATAGTCTTTTACGTATCTCGGTTTGTATTAGTTTACCTCCTAGTTCCCTCTTTTCTCTAGATAAAGCTAATTAACAATGAAACCGCTTTTCTTGTTCAATAGCCGTTGGTTTCTTTTATAGCCGTTGGGAGGCTTTTCTATATATTGTAACCTTTCCTTATCTACCCGATAAGAGAACTAAGTAATAATACAAGAGTTTCCCATCTTCTTTCTTCTTCTTTCTCTAATTCTACAATAATATATTAACGGTAAGGTGAAGGAAAAGCGACATATATTGAGAGACAGAAGGAATAATAGCACAGACCACAAGATCGCGTTGTAGTTAAAGACGTACCTAAATACATGTAGTTGCCCTGCAATGAGGAAACCAAAATTGTGGAACCACCAGTACCAGTGACGCTATCAACATTTGACGCATGTTGGAAAGATGAGCCAATTGATTCGTGAGGTTCATTAACAGAAGAAGTGGAAGTTGTATTCAGACAAGACCCGAACTAGAGCCATATTCCGGCAGGAAATCTTCTCCGTCTCACCAACCAAGTAATGATTTGGTCATATGGGGTGGCATGAATCAGAAATATTATGGCTTCGAGAACTATGCAAATAAAGCCGATGGTTGTGTTTATAATACTGAAGAATGTATAGAAAGCAGAAGTTGTGGGTAGCAGAAGCAATAGCAAGGTCAAGAGAAGAGTGCCAACAACGTGTTGCTCAATGGTGTAGTCATAGCTATCTAGTCTTTAGGCGGAGGGAATTCCACTTCTTGCCCCTGCATTACCAGAAATTTAAATAACCAAAAATAGTAGCATCTAGGTTGTAAAGGTACGCATAGCATACGTGGACAGAGGACCTGCGAGTGTGGGATTTTAAAAATAAAAAATTGAGGTATCAAATTTTACATAATAAAACTATAAGGACCAAACCATAAATATTAAAAATAATAAAGTAAAACGATTTCTAGTGGTTTTTCTTCAGTTTTGGAGGGTTTTTCTTCATTCTAGGCACCTTTCAATTACTTGTATGGCAAATTTTCTTCAGTTTTTGACAGGGTTACTTCATTTTATGAATCTGAGTTATTGATATGTATAAATGGATCCCCTATACAAACTCTTAAGAAATTGCAACTTTGCATCACATGTGAATTTTAAGCATCTGGTGTGTATCCTCACTGGATATGTATCAGATAGAGGACATTCAACCAAACAGGAATATCCGTGGGCATGAGTAGCACAATTCATGTAAGGTATCGCTGCTTGTTTTAACCACCACTGAATGAAACGGAATCCCATGATGGAAGAATGAAGATGATTCAACCTATTATTTTCACCTAACCAACAAGGGCAATTTATAATAACTACATAAATAAATAAAAACTTACAGTTACACGTATAGAAGAGTATTTACAATGTGAAACAAAATGAAGCTGTAAATACGTAGTAAGCCTGAAAAACCATTAAATTGGCATTATAACCAAGGGAATGGGAAAGAGCATTTACGTCCAGAAACAAGACTTTATAGGAAACATTGTGAAAAACTGGAAAAACTGAAAGATATGGAAATTATATGAAGCTTTTATTGATCTGATTTTTCCACTTGTTCAATTACAATGCTACTGTTCTGTTTATATAGGCTCTCTAGCCCTCCAAAAGATAAACTCTAGTCTAATTTGAATTCAGCTCGAAATAAATACAAAGAAGAGATAATCACATATGAAAAGTAGTAGATCACTCTGGAACTCTTGACCACTCCACATATCCAGCTTTAGTTTTTGAATAATCTTGTAATCTTTGCAGATAATCTGGTTTGAATTAAACTGATGATCGACTTGTTTGAATTTTCAAAGCACTTTATCTTGGAAGAGTTTGAATCCGCCAACTGTTTGTCAAAATGTCTAGCCGAGGTTTGTCTTTATCTTGTTTTTCGATTTTTCCTTTGAATAAATCTGTAATCATTTATTTGGATATGATAGAGTTTGGACAACTTCATAATACGACTTTCCTTTTTCCTTTTTTTTTTTTTTTTTTTTTTATGTTTGAAGACTTTCCTTTTGATTACTTCCATTTTGTGCTTGTTTGCTTTGCCATATGTTTGTTTCTTTGAGGTTGTTTGAATGATATCTGCTTCTTTGCTTATTAATACCGCCCCTCAAACTTGGCTGGGGCTTGGGACCATGCCAAGTGTGGGTCTGAACTGCATAAGTAGATGTTTAGGCAATGATTTGGTGAAGTTATCTGCGATCTGAGCTGAAGCTGGAATATGCTTTGTGATCAAAAGTCTTGAGCAACTTTGCTCCCTAACATAGTGATAATCGAGTTCAATGTGCTTACTTCTTGCATGAAATACTGGATTAATGGTCATGTATAGTGCACTTAGGTTGTCACAATATAGGACTGGAATGCCAGAGAGGTCATGTTTAAGTTCCTTGAATACATAGGTGAGCCAAGTAAGTTCTGCTGTTGTATGAGCCATAGCCCTATATTCAACACTGTCTTTGGATCTGAATCTGATGAGGTTGTTTTTGCACACCAGAAATGAGGTTAGGGCCTAGGAAGGTGCAATAACCAGATGTCGATCGTCTGGTAAGTGGACGACCGCCTAATCTGCATCGAGAATGCATAGAGCTCGTGATCTCGTAGAAGCTCGCAAAGTGATCCCCATTGTGATTGTGCCTTTGACATATCCGAGGAGCCTGTGTGCTCTCCGGAGGTGTGCTTGTGTAGGAGCTTGCATAAACTGAGATAGGTGGTTGACAGCAAATGCAATGTCAGGTCTGGTGAAGGTTAGATACTGGAGGGAGCCAACCAAACTTCTATAATGAGTCACATCGTCCAAGAGTGGGGAGTCATCTGGATCATTGAGTTTAGTTTCCATAGGTGTCTTCATTGGCTTACAGTCTGTCATGCCAACTTTAGCAAGAATGGTAGTTGCATAGTGTGTTTGGTTCAAGTGGAGGCCAGTGGGCATCTGCTGGATTTGGACACCAAGAAAGTGATGTATAGGCCCCAGATCTTTCATAGAAAATGCTTGACTGGGAATGGAAATGGTCTGCTGTAGCAGCTGAGGACTGGAACCTGTGAGTAAAATATCATCCACATAAAGTAGAAGCACTAAAGTGCCTTTGTCAGAATGGTAATAGAACAGAGAGGGATCTGATAAACTACAAGTGAAACCATATTGCAGGATAAAGGTACTGAATTTATCAAACCAAGCCTCAGGGGCTTGCTTTAAGCCACAAAGGCCTTTTCCAATTTACAAACATGAGTAGGATAGTTTGAGTCCGCCATACACAGGGCTGTTCCATGTATATATCCTCGTGATGTGTCCATGGAGGAAAGCATTTTTGACATCTAGGTATCTGACCGACCAGTGCAGAGAGGGCAATACTTAAGACTAACCTGATTGTACTAGGTCTCACAACTGGGGAGAAAGTTTCTAGATAGTCTATACCATCAATTTGGCTATATCCTTTGGCAACTAGCCTAGCCTTAAGCCTTTCTAAGGTTCCATCAGACTTGAGTTTTGCTTTATAGTGTTGGAATAGTGTCCTAAACCCAATCGGGTTGGACCGGATCCGACCGGGTCGGATCATTTCTACTATTTCTTTATGTTTATACATATATATATAATGGCTTTTATGTTGTCATATATCTGTTCTTCTAAAGAACCAATTATGAATTGTTATATGATAACGTCCATAGTATTAAACTGTGATAGAGAAACCATGATAGGTGATTATGGTTGATGAGATCTCTAATCACTTTAATAAGTTTGATACTTAAATGTCTCTAGGGTGATGTACTATTAAACAGGGCATTGATAGTATAAAATGAGACTAGCACGTATTAGATGTCTTCGTCTTTAAGGCGGGGATAGATCTCGTCTATCGAAGTGTAGAGACACTTGGGTATGCGTGGGCGTGTATTAGAGAATGCGTGCGTTAGGATTACCGACCCACTTACACGGATAAGTGTCACACTATGTGACGGTTGTGTAATTATCCTTTGACCGAGTCTTCATGGAATCACGGTGTGGATTGTCATGCTTTGACACTATTGAGGTTTCCACAGCCACGGGGCGATCATGCGGTAGTGATTGGGTATGATCTTTGAAGCATCGCGGAGTATACATGATTGGTCGTCCGGGAATCGCGTATCCTATGATTGGGATCGAATATCCGAAATGGCCTTCTTATAAGGAATGTCTTACTCGTGAATCTTTGCAAAGTGGGAGTAAATGAGTTACTTGAGAGAGCATGATATCCAGATTATAAGATACGGTCGTTAATGTTTGACACTCGACGATCGACCGTATGGATATTATTACAAATGATAGGATTGTAAGTTACACGGTAATCGCTTTTCACATGAAAGGTAGTAGTCATTGCATTTGACTCTTCCGATGATTGGGGATCACGTGTGTTGCTAGACGCTATCCCGTGATAGTTAGGCATGAAGGGCATTTTAAGTAATTTGCGCTTTGTGTCTACGGCCAACATATTCGAAGCCTATCGGGTCACACACATATGAATATCCACCGGATTAAAATGTGGTTATAGATGATAACCAAATAAGGAAAGTTTATCTCGAGACTATAAAGGTTATAGTGGTAAATTAATATGGTGTTATTTATTTATTATGAATAAATTAAATACAAGATATTAATAATATTATATTAATTAAAGAATATTCCGGAAGCCAATTTGTTGGTCAAAGGGCGCCACATTGAAGTGTATAAGATACACTTGGATTGTATAATTTAATTAATGGTATTACCATATATTAATATTAGATATTAATATTTATAAATATGAATACATGCGTGTGTACACATTTGCAAATTGGTGATTTGCATGATGCGCACCAATGTATGTATATATGATAATAATAGATTTTTTATATGTGTAATATATATGTGATATATACACATGTAAATTGATTTATGGTAATAAAATAAAGATAGTCAATATTAGATATTGACAATATCTTGGAATATTCAATATGAGATATTGACAAAATCCTAGATTTATTTGATATAAGATATTATATTAAATGAGATAAATCAATCAATTATATTTTCCTTATTTTATTGGTTAAAGGTTTTCCTTCCTACAAGCTACTTGGGGCGCCACCTTCACTATATATATGAGGGCTTGCCAAGCTCTTTTACACACCATTCTTCCAAGAGCAATTGTTCTTGTGAAAAATTGCAAGAACTCATAGTTCTTGTGTAAGAAGAGGGGGCTTCCTATAGTGAGTTTGTGAGGAGGAAAAAGTCCGGTCTAGCAACCGGGGTTTTCCGATAGCAATCCATGGTGGGATTCCGGCGGGCTGTTCGTGTGGACTAGCGGTAGAGGCCGAACACTTGGGCGGCTCCCATCGAAACTACTCTCCTTAGACGCGGTCAAAGCGTCGATCTTTTAGATCAACCAAGGTAACCGCCGTCTTTAGTTTATTCGTTTATTGCTTAAACGAAGTCGATCTTAGGTCGATAGAAATAAATTTTGAATTCCGCTGCGTTCCCGCGTAGATTTCCTAACAAATGGTATCGAGAGAGCTTGAGCTTAAGCAATAAGCGTGTTTTTTTTATGAGTTAATTTTATCGTTTAAATCACGTAATTAAAAGATGATATATTTTGATTCGTGAAACGATACACGAAAAAGAAATTATTTTGTTTTGTGTATTTTATGTTTCAATATAGTTCATAGTTGTGATTAGTCGATAGATGCAAGATTCAAATCACGATCGTTAAGTCGAGGTTGAGTGATGGATTCTCGGTGAACCCACTCTTCGTTAATTCGATGTGCTCGACTTTTTCGTCCCGTGATATTTATTGTGCATAGATATCTCGTTGTTTAGTCGTGTCTTGGTTTAGAAACCAAGGCATCCCTTTGATTAAGAATCAAAAGAAAGAAACAAAGAGAGATTTAATTTTAATTTAATTTTAGAATAGTTCTAATTAATTAAAATTAAAATTAAAATCATTTAAAATTAATCGTTAATTTTATTTTCGATTAAAATCATTTAATTAATTAAATGTTAATTAGTTAATTGATTAGATAAAATTATTTAATGGATTAAATGTTAATTGATTAATTAAGACGCAAGTAGTTAAATTTTAATTTTATCTTTTTCATAAGATTTAATTGTATGGATTAGATAGTGTAGATATAATATGATTATATGGACCCGATTGATCGTGGACTCGACCGATAGGATAGATGTGAATGATTTAATTTTCTGTTGGTTTAAAAGTTGTCTGAAGGTCATATTATGAAAAACGTGACCTAGTTTATTTTCTGCATTTATCCCATTCCCGTTGGCTCTCCCGTGTGTGCGGCGGTGTATTTATTTTATTAGATAGAATTAAATGTAACAAGAATGAAGCAGAAGATGGAGACCAAAGAAAGACGAAAATAAAGATCCCATTGGAGAATGGAACATTAAAGATCCTATTGGCGGTTGCATTTACCCTTAGATTGTGACCCGCGGTTTAAATCGGGCTTGTATTCGAAACCGCACCTAGGAAAAAATCCATGATCATACCGGTTACTTTACGTATTTATTTATTTTGTGCTTGTATTTATTTTATATGATACGATAGATGCATGACTAGGCACGATCTAGATAAATATGTAGGATATATATCTATAGAGATAGATATAATTGATGAGACCGAAATTAAAATTAATTAAGTGAATTAATTTACAAAAATACTTCCACGACAAAAATCAAGTCGAAATATTGTCTCCCAATATTATAACGACGGTGAAGAGCCTGTGTTCGGATCCAACTGATCGACCACCGCCGGGAGTTGACCTACCACGGGTATATCGTCGTTATTGAGATATGATCGTATGAGATTTCATGAATATTGGGTTATGACTTGACTAGAGTCTTTCGGTGATTGGCCACCGTCAGGGCCGTCTGACTTTAGAGACAAGGGGTTGACTAACACATAGTGATGTGTATCGCCAAAGAGTTGACTAGTCAACCACTGAGAATCACATAAAGATGTGAATGGTAAAGAGTTACCTACCTATCGAAATTATCTTGGTTGATCGACCACCGCCGGGAATCGAGGTAACTAGATTGGATCTCAGCCACTAAAGAATTTTTGAAAAATTCTTGAAAGTCAATTGGAAGTAGTTGACTAGTGGGAGCAAAATCATAAACCAAAAGACCATTTTTGATTTTGCGTGTATAAACAACAACACTCTTTTATTTTCATTTTTATGTTGTAGTTTTAGCAGACTTTATATTTATGTTTAATTCTCGATTAGTAAAACCAAATTACGATCGTTAATCTTGAAAACGTTCTCAAATATGGTTAAGTAATTTTAATCCTTTTAAAATAAGCAATGATATGAGCAATCCCGTTATAGTAGTTAGAGACAAGGAGATTACATAATTGATGCAAAGTGCTCGAGACTTTAATTATTAATGAAAGCGAAGCTCATGATATGATTAAAACATTTGAAATAAGTTAATCATATATTGGATACGATCCAAGATGATCATTCAAATATACGATGACAATTAATTCAAACGTTGAATAAGAATGACCACATCGAATTTTGAAAAGGTTGTTTTCAAATTATATGATTTAAGTATCGACTTAATTCTACCATTGCTTAAAGGTTAATTAAATAGTTAATGTTTTAAATATGATTTAAAAGGTTAAATAAACTATTTAAACAAACTTTAGATTTTCTTTATGAAAGGAAATCAAAGACATACCTCTTGTGATTTTTCTTAAGTCTTATGAAGCTACACTAAGAAATATTTACAAGTGCCTGAAGGATTAAAAGGAAAGTCAGGGCATGTGCTTAAATAGAGAACTTATTGAAGTTTCTATTATAGGCAAGTGAGTTGAGATAAATCTACCTAAGTTCAAGTCAACTCTTAGATATATGATATCTTGCGAGTGTGATTAAATTAGAAAGATTAAATACAGATATGGGAAGGTGAAGCAAACGTTGTGACACTTACCATATTCTGGATCTAGTAAACTGATAAGGGAACTAAATAAATGTTATTATGTTCCGGTTCTTATGAAGAACATACTTTCAGTTATTTGTTAGGATTTAATAGACATATTCAATTGTAAAGAATAAATGTTATTCCGATAAAGTTGGAAGGTCACTGAACCTAACATACTAGACTGTTGTCACTATATAGTTGATATATGTGATAAGATCTTAACTAAATATTTGTATGGTCATTATCCTTGATTTGTGGTTACTCTGTACACGCTCTACATGGAGGCGTGTAATCAAACGTCATTCTGATGATGTTGAACCTTATGATTATGAATCATGTGGGTTATACGTATCTTATCCAAAGAGGACTAAAATACCCTTTTATGAAAAGGTTGTAAAATCTAGAAAAAGTGTCTAAAACCTAAACATACCGATGTTTGTTGGCTTGTGACAATTAATGCCACAAATAATTGTTTGTTAATCTCTATCACTATTTTTAGAAATAGTTGAATGTACTCAGTGAAGTGCATAATTCAGAAAGCCCGAAAAGTTCGAGCTAGTACGAATATGAGATTGATGAGCTACTTAGAATTAACCTTCAATTAGATTGAAGTAATTAATACACGAAGGTGTTTTGAAGTCGTCTGGAAAGGAATAAGATTCTCCTTGAAGGATACCATCTTTGGGATACACAATTAGATTGTGTTCCCAAAATGGAAATAACACATTATATGATAAAGGTGTGACGCAAGCCATGCGATGTATCCCTTACCCGTTTTGGGATAGTGCCCTCATACTTAACCAAAGTTCCGAAGAATAAAGGTTGAATAAATTCCATACTAGATATGGAAGATGATAATGTCGAATCTATCTTAACCGATGATTTGAAGTTGTCATAAGCAAAGTCAGAAAGGCTTGGAGCCTAGTACGACATATGCAACTTTGTGGAATATCTCAGCAAGTACGCTAGATATTATTTACTCGTCCGCGGAGCAAAAGGTGTTTGACTCCAAATATCTTTGTCTTCAGAGGAAGTGTTTCTTCTAAAAGAAACAAAGGGGAGTAGATTTAAATCTCAAAGGTAGTTTGAGAACCACAATGAAATATTCAACCATAGGAACGTGGCGCGGGCGCCAGATAGCGATGAGGTGTACAACACCGCTCGGTGCACAAAAAGTTCAGTAAGTCTATGGATAACCTCAAGCTGAAAAAGGTCATGTTGGTATGTTCATCTTGAAGAATGAATATCTCACGACTCATGAAAGAATGTTTGAAAGGCAAGATTGAGAGATATGGCCAGAGCCATAATATCTCGAATAAGAATTCCATCGATGACAAACCAGGTCATGAACCTAGTCTGTCTTACCCAAGGGAGTGTCCCTGAAAGGTGACATGGATAGTAATATGATTACCATAAGGCTATAGTGACGGTGAAGGGTATGAGGTGTAAACCTTGTAATTACCTTTATCTTTGCCAATGAGCCTGATTCTATTCGGATGATGCTTGTTATAACTTCGTATCATGGCTATATGATAGTGCTGAAGACGTTGGGCAAAAAGCTCAATGTTCATAGACAATAACATGATATGTGAGCCCACGAGATCCATTTATGGACTCAAACAAGTTTCTCTAGACAATTTCTTTGTTTGATAATCAAAAGAGTTTGATTTAGTCAAAAGAAGGATATGCCCAATGTGCAAGATGGATAGTGGGAGTGTGTTATGATTTTTGAGCAAGATATTAGATATCTCTCTCGAGAATTAATACTCCATGTCACAGTCAATTAATGTTTGGTAGTTCAAGGTCTTTACGAAAGCACTTGGATTGGCAGTTATTATTTTTAGAAATAAGAATCTATAGTGATAGATTTAACTGCTGTTAAATTATAGTTTACCTATATAGATGTGATGCTAAAAGAAGTTTAGCATAGATCGCGAGATCTATCTATGTTAGGACATTGGTCCTAAAGATAAGGTGAAAGATGATGATACTTATGGAAGGTTTCCTTCGCTACTGCGATAGGAACCATCTTATAGGAGATGCCGGATGTTCATAGTCCATGAATAGTCATGAGAAAGTATGAAAGTAAATCTGGTAAATGTCGAGAATATCCTTAAACAAGTTAAGGAAAGTTTCCTAGTTTATTGAAACTTGGAATTAAATAAACGTAGATATACAGACGTATATCCTGAGTCTTATGAAGGCTAGTGGGAGCTACTGATGCAGGTTTGCAATCACTTTGATTAAGTGATACAATGGTGGAAATGTTCTTGGCTATGGGTCACCAGAACTCTACAACTTAGCCAAAACACAAGAGTGCCTTAGAGGCGCGGCGGGAGCGATACATGGATCTAGAGGTTCATTCTTGAACCTTGTACGGTTCTTCCACCTTTTCTATATAGGCGATATAGTAAGTGGATTCATTGCTTGAAGCAAGGACCAGGGTCTCGTCGAGAGATTCGTGTGTGTGTGTGTTGGCGGTTCCTTTGACTTGATCATATGGAACGTGATATGAAGATAGTCTCGAGTCCCCACGGATAGCGATCCGTTTATGGCTAAAAATGGTTGCGCGAGTATTGCATAAGATTCTTGTGTTTCAACTTGGTCTTGTGTGTACGAGTGATTGGTTTTAGGCCAAGTGGAGATTGTTGGAATAGTGTCCTAAACCCAATCGGGTTGGACCGGATCCGACCGGGTCGGATCATTTCTACTATTTCTTTATGTTTATACATATATATATAATGGCTTTTATGTTGTCATATATCTGTTCTTCTAAAGAACCAATTATGAATTGTTATATGATAACGTCTTTAGTATTAAACTGTGATAGAGAAACCATGATAGGTGATTATGGTTGATGAGATCTCTAATCACTTTAATAAGTTTGATACTTAAATGTCTCTAGTGATGTACTATTAAACAGGCATTGATAGTATAAAACAGACTAGCACGTATTAGATGTCTTCATCTTTAAGGGCGAGGGATAGATCTCATCTATCGAAGTGTAGAGACACTTGGGTATGCGTGGACGTGTATTAAAGAATGCGACGTTAGATCGACCCACTTACAAGGATAAGTGTCACACTATGTGACGGTTGTGTAATTATCCTTTTGACCGGAGTCTTCATGGAATCACGGTGTGGATTGTCATGCTTTGACACTATTGAGGTTTCCCCTAGCCACGGGGCGATCATGCGGTAGTGATTGGGTATGATCTTGAAGCATCGCGGAGTATACATGATTGGTCGTCCGGGAATCGCGTATCCTATGATTGGGATCGAATATCCGAAATGGCCTTCTTATAAGGAATGTCTTACTCTCGTGAATCTTTGCAAAGTGGGAGTAAATGAGTTACTTCGAGAGAGCATGATATCCAGATTATAAGATACGGTCGTTAATGTTTGACACTCGGCGTCGCGACCGTATGGATATTATTACAAATGATAGGATTGTAAGTTACACGGAATCTGTTTCACATGAAAGGTAGTAGTCATTGCATTTGACTCTTCCGATGATTGGGGATCACGGTGTGTTGCTAGACGCTATCCCGTGATCGTTAGGCATGAAGGGCATTTTCGTAATTTGCGCTTTGTGTCTACGGCCAACATATTCGAAGCCTATCGGGTCACACACATATGAATATCCAAATGATTAAAATGTGGTTATAGATGATAACCAAATAAGGAAAGTTTATCTCGAGACTATAAAGGTTATAGTGGTAAATTAATATGGTGTTATTTATTTATTATGAATAAATTAAATACAAGATATTAATAATATTATATTAATTAAAGAATATTCCGGAAGCCAATTTGTTGGTCAAAGGGGCGCCACATTGAAGTGTATAAGATACACTTGAATTGTGCAATTTAATTAATGGTATTAACATGTATTAATATTAGATATTAATATTTATAAATATGAATACATGCGTGTGTACACATTTGCAAATTGGTGATTTGCATGATGCGCACCAATGTATGTATATATGATAATAATAGATTTTTATATGTGTAATATATATGATATATATACACATGTGTAAATTGATTTATGGTAATAAAATAAAGATAGTCAATATTAGATATTGACAATATCTTGGGAATATTCAATATGAGATATTGACAAAATCCTAGATTTATTTTATATAAGATATTATATTAAATAAGATAAATCAATCAATTATATTTTCCTTATTTTATTGGTTAAAGGTTTTCCCTTCCTACAAGCTACTTGGGGCGCCACCTTCACTATATATATGAGGGCTTGCCAAGCTCTTTTGTACACCATTCTTCCAAGAGCAATTGTTCTTGTGAAAAATTGCAAGAACTCATAGTTCTTGTGTAAGAAAGAGGGGGGCTTCCTATAGTGAGTTTGTGAGGAGGAAAAAGTCCGGTCTAGCAACCGGGGTTTTCCGATAGCAATCCATGGTGGGATTCCGGCGGGCTGTTCGTGTGGACTAGCGGTAGAGGCCGAACACTTGGCGGCTCCATGTTTGAACTACTCTCCTTAGACGGTCAAAGCGTCGATCTTTTAGATCAACCAAGGTAACCGCCGTCTTTAGTTTATTCGTTTATTGCTTAAACGAAGTCGATCTTGAGTCGATAGGAAATAAATTTTTGAATTCCGCTGCGTTCCCGCGTAGATTTCCTAACATATAGACCCATTTGCTGCCTATGATATGCATACCTGGTTGTTTAGGAACTAAATGCCATGTTTGATTTTTGTGTAGAGCATCCAGTTCTTAAACATTCTTTGCCTCCACCCTTCATGTTTGAGGCGGACTTGACTGCTTTTGGTTCCGGAGGGATAGTAGTATAGAAACTGTAAGGGGCATACTTAGGATTGACCTTGAAGATACCTTTCGGGCCCTAGTGACCATAGGATGATGTGGTTGTGATGGAGGTGATTCAGGAGGAGGTGAGGGCTCTGGAGTGGATGAATGTGTGGAGAACTGTATGGAATCAGTGGAGGAGGTTGCTGGTGTTGATGGAGGAGAGTCTGGAGGTTCTTGTGACTGGTTTGGTGTTATGTCTGGAAAGATAGGAGTGGTGGGAATGGTTGCTGATACTGTGAAGGTTGGAATTTCTGGAACCAGTCTAGTAGGAGGGATGGAATGGCTGGTGGGCAATGTCCAAGACTCAAAAATGTGAGAGACATGGTCTGGATTTGGTGAGGGTTGTTTGGTGAGATAGGGGAAATGTGTTTCATCAAAAGTAACATGTCTGGACATAAAGAACTTTCTTGTAGGGGATGATAACACTTATATCCTTTGTAATCGATTGCTATATCCTACAAAAATACAGAGGTAGGGTCTTAGGTTCAAACTTGTGTTTTTGTGTCCCAAGTGTAGGGATAACATCTAGATCCAAAGACCCTAAAAGAGGTATAATCAGGGGCTCTATTGTGAAGTAATTGATATGGTGAATTGAAGTGGATAGCGGATGAGGAAGTCTGTCATTCAAGATGTACACAAATTTGTGGAGAAGGCTTCTACCCAAAGATACAGGGGTGTCCTACTGTGAAATAACATAGTTAAACCTAATTCTCTAATGGTTCTATGTCTCCTTTCAACTATGCCTGTCTGTTCAGGGGTATGAGGACAAGAAATGAGGTGAATTATACCCTGATCAGTGAAGTGTTTGCTTAATTTTTGATTAATGAATTCTCCCCCACCATCAGAATGAAACTGTTTGATTGGTTTGTTAAACTGAGTGTGAACATATTTTTCAAAGGCAATAAATGTATCAAAAAAATCAGACTTGTGTTTTAAAGGCACAAACCACATGTACTTAGTAAAATCATCCACAATGCAAGCATAGTATTTAAAATTGCCTAAAGAATGTACTGGGGCAGGCCCCCACAAATCACAATGCAATAATTCAAAACTACTAGAACTAGAATGTTCAGAATGATTAAAAGGGAGCTTGCTAAGTTTGCCAAGTTGGCAACTTTCACACAAATGCTCTTGTTTATTTTTTCCTAAAACCTCAATGAGGCCTTTATTCTTCAAAAGATGCACTGTAGGGAACTGAATATGTCCTAGTCTTTGATGCCATAATTCTGCTGTGCAGGACCTAAACCTTTGAGAGAAATGTAACTCCACTTGACTAGAAACAAGACTTTATAGGAAACATTGTGAAAAACTGGAAAAACTGAAAGATATGGAAATTATATGAAGCTTTTATTGATCTGATTTTTCCACTTGTTCAATTACAATGCTACTGTTTCTGCTTATATATAGGCTCTCTAGCCCTCCAAAAGATAAACTCTAGTCTAATTTGAATTCAAATAAAATAAATACAAAGAAGAGATAATCACATATGAAAAGTAGTAGATCACTCTTGAACTCTTGACCACTCCACATATCCAGCTTTAGTTTTTGAATAATCTTGTAATCTTTGCAGATAATCTAGTTTGAATTAAACTGATGATCGACTTGTTTGAATTTTCAGCAGCTTTATCTTGGAAGAGTTTGAATCCGGCCAACTGTTTGTCAAAATGTCTAGCTGAGGTTTGTCTTTATCTTGTTTTTCAAATTTTTCCTTTGAATAAATCTGTAATCATTTATTTGGATATGATAGAGTTTGGACAACTTCATAATACGACTTTCCTTTTTTTTTTTTATGTTTGAAGACTTTCCTTTTCAGTTACTTCCATTTTGTGCTTGCTGCTTTGCCATATGTTTGTTTGCTGAGGTTGTTTGAATGATACACTGCTGCTGCTTCTGTTAATAAACATTACATGCAAAAAATATTGTATGGGAGGATGGATCTTTTCCGAGGAAGATGTCCCTGTAACAAGATCTTTGAAGAATTTATGCAATTAACTGCCAGAATGACAACAAAGAAGCATGATAGGAATCTTAAAGAATATAACTGGCTAGAATGATGGCTTGTAGACATAAAGTTTATGTATTGATCATACCAGGTCAAAGTGTGCATGCTTTCGGTAGAGATCTGCAACCCAACTGGGTTTCTTGGTACTAGTTCTAACTTTATCATATAAGTATAACCTCCATGAACTCAATGAATAATGGTGTCCTCCAAATACAGGAATTTCATAAATGATTGCCTACACATATAACGGCACAAATAATAATAAGATTCAAAAACGTGGAAAAAATTGTGAATGAAGAATCAGAACTGTGACTTACATACGTGGAGGTTGAAATCGGATACAGTTTGCCCATTCCAATGCATATGATGCAATCTAGGAAGCATCTGATATTTTCCGCTTATTTTTTCATTAGACATATAGAGAGTATAGACCAGCTGGAACCATCTGCTATTTGACTTAAAAGCTTGCCGAAACTGATCTGGTATCCCATCAACTTTGTTGCATCGACATGAATTTGCAGAAATATCTTGGTCACCCAAAAACTCGGTATCAGAAAAACATCTGATGTGGTTGATTGAAATGTTGTGCTTATCTACGTGATTCGTCTTGCTTGGTGAAATGCCATTAACACAGGAATCTGTTCCAGAATAACCTAGCAGCAAAAACTTGGACTTATCTTGAAGTGAGAGAGGCATGTTTCCATTGATTTGTTGAAGAATACTCTGATGAAGAAAACAAGTACAAATACGAGCAGTTTCAAATGCATTTTCTAACAGTAAACTTTTCTAAGCAACACCTAGTAAAACAATAACTTAAATGCTTTATAAGAAGTTCAACAAAACACTGTAAATTCTAGAGTAGATTCTAGAGAAAGCATAAATATTGATAGGACTCGAACCGGAATATTAAGAATAGAATGGCAAGACTATGTTTAGTGATTTTAATACCTGTCACTAAGGTTGTCAATCTAACTATTAAGGCTATGTTTAGTGATTCTAATACTTGTTTCCCACATCTCGTACCGATATGAATCTTACATATGCATAGTCCTGACCTGTCACTTAGGTTGTCAATCTTACAATCAAGACTATGTTTAGTGATACCCATATCCCACATCTCGCCACAAAATGCATCTATAAGCTCGATGTAACAGTGAACAAGGTTATCAATCTCATTCAAAGCTATTAAAACGATCAAAACAAGTTTTAGAACATGAGTTTATCATACGAACGTTTAATTACGCGCTACACAACTCCCATCTCATCTCCCTTCTAGGGATTTTCACCCGTTTTCACATATTTCGGCTATACACAAATTTAGTTATTCATGATGGTGATAACAACGGAATGATTAAAGGAAATTATACTAAAGACAATAAGTAAAAGCGAATTCAACATCATATGAAAAACAGCAAATAAGTGCTTAATAATATAGATATATATATAGATATATAGTTATATATATATAGTTACATATATAGATAGATCAGTGACGGACCCAGGAATTTTTTCCAGAGGGGGCCAAATTAAAAAAAAAATTGTTAAAAAAGGTGAAACAGCCGAGTTTTGAACAAATGACCTCAAGTATAGTAGTAATTCTTCTAACCAGTTGAGCTAAATAAGAGATTACATTAGAATTTGTCTGAAATTATATACATACATGATCATTAATACTATTAGAGGGGTATTTTAGTAACTTCGCACGAAAAGTTGTGTGGGGGCCGTGCACCCCCCCTTGTGTACATTGGGTCCGTTCCTGAGATATATATGTATATATATATATATATTGAAACATACGAAAAGAAAGAAAATTAAAAGAAGACAAAGGGAATAAAAGAATGCAGGGAATAAAAACAAGAGAGACAAGGGGACAAAGGGAATATAGTACTATATATATATATATATATATATATATATATATATATATATATATATATATATATATATATATATTATGTAACATAACAAGAAACAAAACAAAAATAAAAAGAAAGGGGCGGCTAGATGATGGGAGATTGGGGAAGAAGAAGGTGTTTGGGAAGAAGAGAGGAGGAGAGGGGGACGAAATGGGGAAGGGAGGAAGGGAGGTGCCAGTCTATTGAAGGAAATGAGGGGTGTATTTATAGAATTTTTGGGAGCTGTTCAGCCCGAGTCAAAGGCTAGTTCGAACCGAGTTTTGGTATAATACCCATAACTTGAGTTGTAGACCTCGATTGACGTGATTCAAAATGCTTTGGAAAGCTTATTTGAAGATCTAAAACTTTCATGAAGAAGTCTTCCCAGAAATGCCTCTAAGTTGGGTCAAATGTCCGTCGAAAACTGGTTACTGGTAGATGCATTTCGACAATTAATCCGTTTGAACTCGTTAGCTTATGGCATCTTCTCCTATCCTCAAAATACATCTTTTAGACTCAAAACATGTCGTCACTCGGGATCTTGGTCAACCTATAATTCTCGCAATAAATCACCAAAATACCAAACGTAAATCCGATATTTACACTCCGGTTACTACACCGGTACAAAAACTAGTAAAAACACGATATTTTATATAATACTTACTACTAACATACTTAGATAAATCTAAGGAATTTATGACTCGAAATGATATAATAACGCTCAAAATGGTATCAGAAGTGGGGTAAATTGTTATAATAATAACAGTGAATTTTTCCCTCATCACAACCCCCCACTTAGCTTTTGGTCGTCCTCGAGCAAAACAAGTGATAAAACAAAATGAATGAGGGATAAATTCATGAAAAGATAAGATGTAAGGGACAACCAGATGATGAAACCATTCGAATCATAACCACACGTTAACCTCAATATAAATGTATAACAGAGTGCGTGTGTGACAAGCCTTTTCAATTTCCACTATCCTCTCTTGATAATTCAAGCAAACGCACAAGTATCCATTCGATAGATCTTAATGACTTTCCTAGGTATAAAGCGATATGATTCCACACAAAGTCCTCCCGTGTACTTATTAGGATAATTCCTAAAGCATATCATTCAGTTTATACTGGGGATAGTCAGAAGATAACTAAGTTGTAAACCAACTTTCCACATTGTCATTTGCCAATTTTTAAATTTAACTTAATTTCACATGTGTATCATATGCCTCATTCCCAAAGAATAGGATGTTTCGTGATAACACCCTAGTTGGACTACTATCATCGAGCGATCGGGGAGCTTTTAAACCTCATAGTGATATATGGGGCGTTTAGTGATAACGCCCTACGCACTCAAATCATTGGTAGCTACATCCGACATATATATAGTTAAACTTAGTTTGGTATTCTTCATTTCATTCCACTTTCCCAATAAACTTAACTTATATCATTTCTATCACATTCAAACCTTCAGATATTCACAGTACACGTTCAGAAGTTAGGTACTAAGTTACTGCAAATCTCTCTAGGATAATCACTAGGATACTGAATGGATACAGTTTAAAATTTTCGCTTCAATATCAAAGGCTTATGTGAAGGAATTCATGTTATACAAATAGATTTAGGCTAAAATGCACTTACGGTTCAAATTTGTTATACATATCCGAATTGATCACTACAGCTTCAAATCCATGAAATATATACCTTATATAATTCATTTTAATCAACTCATTAATGCTCAAAAAAATCAAAAACTAAGGGATTTTCTGAAACAAAATAAACACTTAATGTCATTACTAGACCAACCTCGACTCTACCCCCACTTACGAACTTGCAATGTCCCAAGCGTGTGAATGAGATAGAGAGGAAGACTTAGCTTATAAACCTGGCGAGAAAGGTGCTACTAATCCCGTGAATGACCATGAAAGCACGACCGAATCCCTATAAAAACCAAAACAAAGAAAACATGGGACATGGTCCTCGTGCCAAGACATCGAACAGGATATGAGAATAATAAGAAAATGGCCCTGTCATGTCAGAAAATTCGATAGGCAATATGTGCATACATATCATATAGAGCATATACATATCATAGTCAAGGCATCAATTCAAATTGAAACCGACTAAATCATAAAATGTAGTGAGTCTTTTATACCCAGATTCTCAAGGGTTCATCAAAACAGTCCAACAACCTAAGTCCAAGAAATGATGCATTTGATCTTTTTTTCTCAGATTCTACCTAGAGATTTTCGGATAACCACCTAATCGTTCTCTTTTAATGACATTCAAACATTCATCCCGAGACTTGGTTGTGATTTGTGATCATCTTCCATTGTGTCTATTCTTTCCACAGATTCTACATTTCATTAAGACTAGTCTTATCCAAATTATGATTATTAACGGGCTGCCTCCCGATAGCGCTTTTGTTTAACGTCGTTTGCTCGACCAGATGGCACTTAACAGACTCAAAACATAAACAACTCAAAACAACACTAACCATTTATTTTCAAACAAGTAAAATCAACCAAAATCGAAACTCAAAAAGATCAACAGCTTAAGAAAAGTGAATAATGCGAGAACCATTGAAATTGAATTTTCTAGAAACGCATTCCTCTTTTGGCCCTCGATGCCATCTCCTCCCGACCGAGAATCTTCTTTATCACCTGTCGAGCCATCTTCTTCGCTATTCCATAAAGTTCATCCATCGGGAGTACACAAGCCGGACATGCGAAAAATTCATCCTCACAGAGTGGGCGAATGTAGTAATCCGGGACCGTTATATCAAATATTACCAACTCTCCCGGTGGCTCTACCAAAGATGGCCGATCAATCTCGTCAAGTTTTCTCATACACTCCTTATGGAAATCTCCAATTGGGAGTGACAAAGAAATAAGCGATCCCGTCTCGCTCCTCAAACTCTGTCTCATCAAAGAGTGCACTCAAATCTATCACACACCCTCCACATCATTATTTTGTGGTTCATCGGGAGGGTGTGTAATGATGCAAAGTTGCACCTCTTCCATTTCCAAATCCTGCAGCTCATTTTCATCTCAAAACGAGCTATTTTCATCACCAAAGGCTTCTTGCTCAGTCATAACAATGATCGGTTCCACCACACACTCCTCCAGAGGTAAAGGTGCGGTAGGTAGAACGTGGAACCTACCATAATCAAATATCGCAATTGGAGGTGGGACTATGAGCAATCCCAACTCACCCTCTGGCTCAGAAATCTCATCATAGCAATCTGAATCATCAACCTCATTCTCAACCTGAACTTTTTCAGTGATAACATTATCATCCCGGACCACCTCTATTGCACATGTCTTTTCCTCTTTCTCATGCCTCATTATTTCAATCAATTGCCCCACCCTCTCTTGAAGATTTCTTATGGTGGAGTCAGTACTTCTATCGAACTCTTGCATATCCTTCTTTAGTTGAATCAAATTCTCGTCCAAAAGAGTAATCTGCTCCATTTGAATGTCGGTGAGGTCTTCTTGTGGCGGGGGGAAAACCGATCATACTGACTTTGATTCATTGAAGGTGAGTAGTAGGCTTCTTGCCAGGATGAATTCTTGATCAACCGACCCGAATCATGCAAAGTCACAACATGCCCAGCGTGAGAACCAAATTCATGATAAGCATAGGGCTCTGATAACCCTCATATCATGTTGTGGCTCATTACTCGAATAACCATAATTACGGTCCTGGTATGCATTAGGGCAATTATAGGACCAAGAACCCTGATTACTCTGTTGTTGATACTTTGAGGCTCGGGCATATCTTGTTGTTGATAACATTGTTCAGGTGCCTGAGTTTGGTAAGGGTATTGTTGTTCAGGTGAGTAGTGTTGATTGGAAAATTCATCCATTTAAGCTCAAACTGCAAGATCTCAGAAAACAACAAGAAAACAATTTATTATTTTTTTTCCAATCCTTACACACACACACACACACACACGATATTTTAGACTTCTCAAGAAAAATTCTGGTAGCCGAAGGCCCTAAGCCCCAGTTTTAGCTGGACTTACAAGATATCAACCTAATATAACAACCCCGTAAAAAGATTGGGTTGAGTACCAAAGTCGTATTCAAAACGAGTTCAGGACAATATCACTTCTGTTGGAAAGGTGTCCTAAACCCAATCGGGTTGGACCGGATCCGACCGGGTCGGGTCATTTACAGTCTATTTAGTTCATGTAATAACTTTATTATGATTAATAAAAGCACTTATGTTATTATATATTGTTTATCTTCATATTGTTTGTTGCATATATATATAGTAACGTCCCTAGTATCAATCTGTGATAGATAAACCATGATAGTGATTATGGTTAATGAGATCTCTAATCACTATAACAAGGTTGGTACTTAAATGTCTCTAGTCTTATATATTGTCAAATGGGACATTGATAGTATAATCAGACTAGCACGTATTGGATGTCTTCTATCTTTTAGAAGGTAGGGATAGATCTCGTCTATCGAAGTGTAGAGACACTTGACCGTGACGTGGGCGTGTATTAGAGAATGCGACGTTAGGGACCGACCCACTTACATTAAGTGTCACACTATGTGGCGGTTGTGTAATTATCCTTTTGACCGGAGTCTTCATGGCATCACGGTGTGGATTGTCATGCTTTGACACTATTGAGATTTCTCCTAACCACGGGGCGATCATGCGGTAGTGATTGTGTGTGATATTGAAGCATGCGGAGTATACATGATTGGTCGTCCGGGAATCGCGTATCTTATGATTAGGATCGAATATCCGAAATGGCCTTCTTATAAGGAATGTCTAGCTCTCGAGAATCTTTGCAAAGTGGGAGTAAATGTGTTATTCCGAGAGAGCATGATATCCAGATTATAAGATACGATCGTCAATGTATTGACACTCGAGATACGATCGTATGGATATTATTACAAATGGTAGAATTGTAACTTACACGGTAATCGCTTCACATGAAAGCGTTAGTCATTGCTTTTGACTCTTGAATGATTGGGGTCACGGTGTGTTGCTGACGCCATCCCGTGATCGTTAGGTATGAAGGGCATTTTAGTAAATTGCTCTTTGTGTCTACGACCAACATATTCGAAGCCTATCGGGTCACACACATATGAACATCGAGTCGGATTAAAATGCGGTTATAGTTGATAACCAAATAAGGAAAGTTTATCTACAGACTATAAAGGTTATAGTGGTAAATTAATATGGTGGTATTTATTTATTATGAATAAATTAAATACAAGATATTAATTATATATAAATTATATTAATTAAAGAATATTCCGGAAGCCAATTAATTGGCATATGGGGCGCCACTTTTGAGTGTATAAGATACACTTGGATTGTGCACTTTAATTAATAAAGATTGCCATAATATTAATATAGGATATTAATTGATTTTGGAAAAATAGATTTATGGTAATAAGATAATTATAATCAATATATGATATTGACAAAATAAATTATAATTAAAGAGATAAATCAATCTAGTTGATTTTCCTTATTTTATTGGAAAAGGGTTTTCTTCTCCTCCACACCATATGGGGCGCCCCAACCACTATATATAGGAGGTGGGTATCAAGCTCTTTTGTACATCACAATTGCAAGAGTTCATAATTCTTGTGTAAAATAGAGAGCCTTCCATAGTGAGTTTGTGAGGAAGAAAAGGTCCGATCTAGCGGCGGAGTTTTTCCGATAGCAATCCAAGGAGGATTCCGGCAAGGTTCGTGTGGATTAGCGATAGAGGCCGGACGCGTGGACGGCTTGCGCATTGAACTACTCTCCGTTGGCGGTCAAAGCGACGATCTATTAGATCATCAAGGTATAACCGTCAAACTACTTAACGTGTTTATTGCATTAAACGAAGAACGATCTAAGTAAAGGAAATCAAATTTTAAATTCCGCTGCGTTAAACTAGTGATTTCCTAACAACTTCAGCATCCATGACTCCTATCGAAATCTAAATAAAACAATAAAATAAAACCTAGGCCCAAGCCTTCGGTTCACTTACAAGATATCACAACATAGCACACATTTCCCGGCAACGGCGCGCCAATTTTTTATGAGCGTAATTTACCCCTCAAAAATACAATTTATAAAAACTCTAAATCAGGGTAAACCAACTCTCTAACCAAAGAGAGTACCGGGTCGATTGTTAGAATAGCTACAGAGTACGAGGTCGATCCCAGGAAATGTGGTTGTGAGTACCAAAGTGAACGTGTGTCTTAGTCTAGGCGATCAAAGTTGTGGTGGAGAGTATTATAACTAATGCAGAAAATAAATATTATTCTAACGGATTTATCTAGGTGATTAAAAAGCATACCCGAATTATGATCCAACAAGTTATTTTCAACCCATAGGAAAGACTTGACAAGGAGTGTGTTTTATCCAATTCAGTTTATATGACATTCACGGGCGTCAACTCTTTATTCTTGCGTTAAGGTCTGAACAACTCTCGCTTAACCCCCATACCAGGCTTATTAACCTTCCCTTTAGAAAGCTAACTCGCCTAACATGGTTGACCTGAATAAAAAACTGATAAAAACCTCACATATGCATAGTCCTAACTTGTCACTAAGGTTGTCAATCTAACTATTAAGGCCATGTTTAGTGATTCTAATACCTGTTTCCCACATCTCATACCGATATGAATCTCACACATGCATAGTCCTGACCTGTCACTTAGGTTGTCAATCTTACAATCAAGACTATGTTTAGTGATACCCATATCCCACATCTCGCCGCAAAATGCATCTATAAGCTCGATGTAACAGTGAACAAGGTTATCAATCTCATTCAAAGCTATTAAAACGATCAAAACAAGTTTTAGAACATGAGTTTATCATACGAACGTTTAATTACGCGCTACACAACTCCCATCTCATCTCCCTTTTAGGGATTTTCACCCGTTTTCACATATTTCGGCTATACACAAATTTAGTTACTCATGATGGTGATAACAACGGAATGATTAAAGGAAATTATACTAAAGACAGTAAGTAAAAGCGAATTCAGCATCATATGAAAAACAGTAAATAAGTGCTTAATAATATAGATATATATATAGATATATAGTTATATATATATAGTTACATATATAGATAGATATAGCTAGCTATATATATATATATATATATATATATATATATATATATATATATATATATATATATATATTGAAACATACGAAAAGAAAGAAAATTAAAAGAAGACAAAGGGAATAAAAGAACAAGGGAATAAAAACAAGAGGGGACAAGAGGGACAAAGGAAATATATGCTATATATATGTATATATATAGTACTACTACAAAGCAAAAATAACGAAGACAAGAAAATAAAAGTGCAAGAAGGAAATTACATATATATATATATATATATATATATATTATGTAACATAACAAGAAACAAAACAAAAATAAAAAGAAAGGGGCGGCTAGATGATGGGAGATTGGGGAAGAAGAGAGGAGGAGAGGGGGACGAAATGGGGAAGGGAGGAAGGGAGGTGCCAGTCTATTGAAGGAAATGAGGGTGTATTTATAGAATTTTTGGGAGCTGCTCAACCAAGTCAAAGGCTAGTTCGACCGAGTTTTGGTATAATGCCCATAACTTGAGTTGTAGACCTCCGATTAACGTGATTCAAAATGATTTGGAAAGCTTATTTGAAGATCTAAAACTTTCATGAAGAAGTCTTCCCCAGAAAATGCCTCTAAGTTAGGTCAAATGTCCGTCGAAAACTGGTTACGGTAGATGCATTTCGGACAATTAATCCGTTTGAACTCGTTAGCTTATGGCATCTTCTCCTATCCCTCAAAATACATCTTTTAGACTCAAAACATGTCGTCACTCGGGATCTTGGTCAACCTATAATTCTGCAATAAATCACCAAAATACCAAACGTAAATCCGACACGACACTCCGGTTACTAAACTGGTACAAAAACTAGTAAAAACACGATATTTTATATAATACTTACTACTAACATACTTAGATAAATCTAAGGAATTTATGACTCGAAATGATATAATAACGCTCAAAATGGTATCAGAAGTGGGGTAAATTGTTATAATAATAACAGTGAATTTTTCCCTCATCAACCTGTTCATCTTCTCTCCCCCAAACACATAAATAAACATGTATTTGAGGTAAGTACATTGTTCATAGTAAGAAGTAGAAGCTACAATTTAATTAAGGCTCTTTAACAAATTTATTATTTTAATTATCTTTATGAGACCGACACAATCTAGGGTTCACTTCAAGTCCATCAACATGTCATGACTATACGTTTCTAGCTTAGCTTATCTGTGTTACATCAGCATTCAAGGGCACTACGCATGGTGCTACTCACCACGAAGTATCTGGGTGCAACCTATTAGTGGATCACACCAATAGCCACGGGCTAGTCCCGATAGTATACGCGTTCGGTGAAGTCCCTCTACTCCTGGTGCCCTCTAATGGCCAAAAAGTTATCCATCCACGAGTACCCTCTACTCCTGGTGCCTCTAGGAAGGCCAAAGAAGTTTACTCGCTCTATCCGAAAAGCATACACATTGCGATATAAACGGTGCCTATCCAAGAATGACATGATGTTTAGTCTTTTTACTACACAAGTATGTAATTATTAATGGTTATTAACTAGCCACCTAAGTGTTTTCAAGTGAGCTCCCTCACAAACTCAACTCTCTTTCTTAGACCACTGACTGACACGGATGGCCAAGAATTACATGTGCATATTGATGAACTCTAGTTCATCAAAGCACAAGCCCTTTCATGTCCTTCCGACGGATCCGAACTTCAACATGAAAACAATAATGTGACAATTCGGCTGAAAGAATTTGCTAAGTGGACACAATTATGGGGTTTAAACATTCCAAGGAAAATTTAACACTTGTATGTAAATGCTTAAACAATATTCTCCCTAAAAAAAAGAGATTTTGCAGAAAATGTGGATAATTTAGAAGCTTGGTGGATCGAATTAAATTCCAATCCCTAAAATCACGTTACATCCTCAAAAAAAAAAAAAAAAAAAAAAACACGTTACTGAAGACAAGATTAGAACAAATCTGCTTTTTGTTGTGGCAAATCTGGAAAAACAAAAACAATCGGGTGTTTGATTCAGCTACTCCGAACAATGATCCAAGTAGATTTTTTGAGTGAATTTGAGAGGACACTCAAAACACATAAAAGCGTAAGGTGTCTCAGAACTTGCTTTCGGGGTGATATTCCGATGCTCAAGTTAGCAATTGAACAGAGAAATTTCTGTTAATACAGTAAGTGGAAATGTATTGTTTAAAAGTGTCGTAACTTATGAATGAATCCTTTGTTGTGATGTTCATTGACCGGAATAACATAAAATGTTCGGTACATATACTCTATAATCTAACTGTAGGATTACCCAGCAACCAACACATGTAGTGGGAATCTAATACACAATACACTTGATCACAACAAACCAGTTAGCTTGGTATCATCTTGATAGTGAGTTGAATAGTGATTCAATTCAATTCAATCCAACCCATTTTGTATGTTAATAAAACGTGTTACTGTTACTGTGTTACTGTAAACGCTGAGATAAAATTCGACTTTCAAATATTACGTCGAAAGGGTATCAAATGAGGTCTCAAAATGAAGATAAAAAAAATATAAATTTTGGTGAAACAATTTTGATGATCGGTGTTCTAAATCAAAAGTTACGGTCGTTTATAAGAATAACGCTCGGTTAATGTAACTATTTTTTCGCTTTCAAAATTTATGTCTTGGGGATCGTATTTGGGCAAATTAAAGAGCAAAAAAAATGAATTTTGGTGAAAAAATTTCGATAATCAGAGTTTTAAATCAAAAGTTACGGTTATTTAAAAATAAAAATAAAACCAAACCAAACCTGAAGCGGAAGCAACTGAAAGATATGCACGCGCCCCTTTTAAAAGAGGTATTTTTGTCCGTCTGAAATTCTTTTGTCTTTCTTGCAACTAAAAAAAGGAGTGCTCCATTTATTCATTTTGTAATTTTATTTTATTTTGCCCTTTTCCCTCAATCCCCCTTTTTTCTATGCATTGTTCAAAGTTGGGTTTTAAAGTAGATTTTCTTATGTTTCAAGTTATGCCTTAAACTGTTTTACAATTGGATAGAGTATATTCATGTCATTTTTTTTCGGTATTTGACAAACATAAATCTCTTTTTTGATCTTATTTCTTCGTACTAAGCTTAATGCATGAGATTACCCAATTATTTGGAATGAAAAGATATGCAGGTTCATGATAAGTTTAATGATGAGCTTGGAGAGCAATCTTAGAATGAAGTACAGAGTTTTCTTATGTTTTAATAATTACTTTTATGGATAAGGCATGGATGCCAAGTAGTTAATATGCAGTTTCCCTTGTTTCCAGACCTGTTGGTTGTATGAGATTTTTAGTATTAATGTTTCAGTTATTTATGACATTAGTTTGACATTATATGTGTTCTGTTGGGTTGGTTATTGAAAGATCTGAAGTGTCTGTTTTACTAAGTAATTTGCTTATTTGTTTCTTCTGCGCTTTTCTTTATTATATTCTGATTATCTGATATGTCAAATATTTTATTTTCGAATAAAGACTCGATATCCGTGAGATGAGATGTTACGATCTCCATTATATACATTGTTGTACATGACATTATATAGCTAGTAGAAAGGATCATAAGTTAGAACGAATCATTCAGTTAGATAAAAGAACGAATCATGGGGTTTTAAACGAGAATGATTATATCTTATATCCATTGGAGAAAAAGTAAAACAAGATAAAAGAGTCATATGGTTATAGAAAAGGACGAAACATACGGGCAAAAAAACTGACTTGTCCACCAAGTCATAATATCTTCTCTTTTTTTGAAAAAGTCGTAATATCTTTTATCATTATCATGTTTTATCAGAAAATAACTTGCCCAACAATCCATAATATATTACTATATTTTATTTTATAATAATAATAATAATAATAATAAATCTAAAATCTAGACGGTGCATGCTTCTATAAAACCATGATGCATTCAAAGTGTTGAGCACTACAGCTCCAAAACAAAGTTTTCCAATATGGCTATCGAAAACATTAATGCCGGAAAGCAAGAAGAAGTGGTGGTAGTTATGGTTCCGCTGGCGGCGCAAGGCCATCTGAACCAACTCCTCCACCTCTCCCGCCACATCTCCGCGTACGACATCCCTGTCCACTACGTCACCACCACCACCCATATCCGTCAAGCCAAACTCCGTGTGCAGGGTTGGGATCCTCTTTCTATTTCCAACATTTTTTTCCACGAATTATCTCCGCCGCCACCGACGGATTCATCCATCTCTTCTACTAATCCTCCTCCGGCTCCTGATCCGAATACCCATTCGAAAATCCCGACCCATCTTTTTCCGTCTCTTAATGCAACTCTTCAACTCCGTGAACAGATTGGGAATCTTCTTAAAAATCTTTCGAATACAACAAAAAGGCTTGTTATTATACATGACGAGCTTATGTCATATCAAATTCAAGATGTTCCCACCATTTCCAATGCTGAATCCTATTGTTTTTACAGTATCTCTGTTTTTGCTCTTTATACCTACATCTGGGAAATCTTTGGGAAACCGAATGTACCTGAATCCGAATTTCTATCTAAGAATCTTCCTTCAAACGATGGGTGTTTCGCGCCGGAGTTTCTTGAATACACGAAAAAGCAGCGTGAATTCAAGAATTTTAATTCAGGGAATCTTTATAATACTTGCAGAGACATTGAAGGTCGGTATATTGATCTGGTGGCTCAAGCTCTTCAGTTAAAACTGAACAATCATTGGGCTATCGGGCCGTTTAATCCTGTAGCTTTGAATCCAGAGAAAAGCTCAAACAAGGAAAGCCCGGCCCTAAAGTGGCTCGATCAACAGCCTTTAAACTCGGTGATATTCGTGTCTTTTGGCACGACGACGTCCTTTACGGATGAAGAAATCAAAGAAATTGCAAATGGATTAGAGAAAAGCGGGCAACGGTTCATCTGGGTTTTGAGAGATGCAGATACATTAGACATTTTTAATGCACAAGGAAGAAAAGCTCGGTTGCCAGAAGGCTATGAAGAGAGAATCAAAGGGAGAGGAATGATAATTAGGGACTGGGCACCCCAGTTGGAAATTCTTGGACACCCTTCGACGGGTGGATTCATGAGCCATTGCGGTTGGAATTCGACGATTGAAAGTATTTCGTTTGGAGTGCCAATTGCTGCATGGCCTATGCATTCAGACCAGCCAAGAAACGGTGTATTGATCACTGAGTTGCTGAAGATTGGAATCGTTGTAAGGGATTGGGCGAATCGGGGTGTTGTTGTAACGTCTGAAACTATTGAAAATGTTGTGAGAAGATTGATGGATTCAAATGAAGGGGAAGAGATGAGGAAACGGGCGGCGAAACTGAGTGAAGGCGTCAAGAAATCGGTGGAGGAGGGAGGACAATCTCGTAAGGAAATGGAATCTTTTATTTCACACATCCGAAGATAGATTTTAAATCATTCGTTGTGACTGAAAAGTTATTTCATCGGCTTCGGAAGGACTAGGTTCACTAGGTTGTTTTATTTATTTATTTACGAACTAGGTTCATGCACTAAGGTTGTTTTTTTTTTTTTTTTTGAGGAGTAGGTTCACTAAGTTAATGCTTATAGATTCATGGAGTCATCTTGTTGGATTTGAGTATTTGTCTATGAATAAATTGTTTTTGTGTTTCATCTGATTAGTATATATGTTATATTATATGAATGTTTCAATTCGTCTTTCGTCCACTATATTCAAACTATTATGGGATTATTTGTTTTTTTTTTTTTTTTTTTGAGGAACAATTATGGATATTTTTTTTTGGATGGACAATTATGGATATTAATATAGGGTTATAAAATCATCAATTCCTTCATGAAAAAGCTTATCTTTTATCCGGCTTTATTTTAAGACCCATATATATACTCCCTAATGACATAATATATATATATTTTTTTTTTTGAAAATAATGACATAGCTCGCTTGTACATCGAAGGGAATACTGAACCTGAATAAATATCTTCAATTTTAGAGCTTACTTTAGATAGGAAGTGTGTTATTTCGATGCCTACACGGAGAGATATGAGTGTTGAAATAAAACGGAGAAGTAAAATTTAATACTTAATGTCTAATCTTCAATTGGCGCCTGGAATACAGGAAATAAATGATAAAACAAAAACATTACTCCTAAACGTTTACACATGTCCTATTTAACTATTGATACCTTTATTTTGTTCTTATGGCTAAATCTCCCTTCAAACTTTATTTAAGTGTAAACAACTCTCCGGACAAATATATTTTACTCCCTCCGTTTCGTTTTAAAATAACTGATGCAGTTATTAAAATGTTTTGTTCCATTTTATACAATTTCTAATGTAACATTTATTGTATTTTTACTTGATTTAATTACCCTTATTTATTACGGTATGAGAAATAAAAAAGAAAGTCACATCAATTTTATCCAAAAACATTCTAGTCATTTTATTGTAAAAGTTAATGCATTAAGTCACATCCTTAATATGCGTGATTGTAACAACTGACTCAGATAAACTGAAACGGACGGAGTATTAGTTTCACACAAAGAATTTGTTTTTTGCTACAGTATAATAATCATCCCTTAAAAACTTGGGTATTGCACACATGAGTTATTTATGGCATCTTTGTCCCAACTAAATTAGTACGCCCCCACATACCAAATACCACACCCCACAAATTTGCTATATATGTGTGTACATGCTTAACCACCGGAAAAGTCAGATAAACACCAATATTATAACTTAAAAAGCTACATGTCTTGTGTTCAGCTCAGCTAGCAACCACTGGATGTACATACTTTCATGTAATAATCAAACGGAACGGTGCTCCAAAATTCACTGGTGCTTGGCATAAAAATAAAAATAAAAAATACGAGACACCCTAACAAAGTTTTTATAGCAAAAAGATGAAATCATCAAAAAATACATAAAAACAGATACATAAACAGCCACATATTCCAGCACATGAATCATTCATGAAAACACCAGTATTGATTACAATTAGATAATAATTCAGCAATTTTCAGAAGCTAAAAGAAAGCCGTATGCTTAAACACGGATGCCGCCTTTGGACAAGAATATCATTTCTTCTCAACTGTGCATTGTGCTGTTTTTTTCCGCAAGATTCGGCGTCTGCATTGTTCCCGAAATCCACATCACTTTCACAGGCTTCGAGCAACCTTTTCAAACAAGTCACTAGGCCAATTCCTATTCAGATTATTTGCCAGGAAATTCCGTATCTGCCAATACAAAACAAACATAGGAAAAATGATTACTTTGTCCCACAACATTGTGTCGATCAATACACTCTTGTACACGATTTGGTAAATGAGGGGAAACTGTATTGAGCAATGGGTCCCACCATCATCATTGGTCTACTGACGTTTTGCCATAATTCCTTTTAGCAACTTAATCAAAGGGGCTAAAATTTTGTAATGCAGAGTGCAATTGAAGAGAGACATTAATCGAAAGGGATAATTTATTTGCACCTCACCCAACTTACCGCAGCACCACACACAATCATCTTCTCAGAAAGTCAATTGTACAGTCTAGAATCGACTTTTAAAAGGTTGATCCTCACAATTGACCTTTGGAAGGTCCATTGTGTGTGGTGCGATTGCGGTGGTATAAATAAAGGGTCTCTAAAAAAATCAGAAAAGCTGCTACAATCTTAATCATAATATTATACCTTAGCCCTTAATGCACGCAGTGAACCATCAGAATCCGTGACATTGTCAAGACACTGAAGAGCCACTCTTAGAAGGTCAGGTACACAAGATTGGACATGGAGAGACAAGTTGTTGAACACGTCAGAGGCAAAATCCGTGGATCGCGGATCAAGAGGAAGAAAAGGAAGTTTCGCAACCTCCTGAGAGCATCTAAATAATTTTCCGTTCTCGCCAGCCTATGAACACACAAAATTGCTTCAAGCTGCCTTAAAACAGTTTGCTGCTCCATAACATTCTCTCTCTTGAGGACTGCACAACAGAACAAAGATTAATACATGCGCCTGAAAACGAGTATAGTGACAAAACTATAAACCGTAAACTATAAGCAATAACAAAACATTGATGAAGGACTGAATAGCATGAACTATCCCCTATTATTATTACATAAACCACACAATCTGCAGGATCTATATCAGAAAATCCTAAACAACTAACTTACCGACTCTTTAATAAAAGTTACTAAACACATATAAACTTATATACATGTGTGCGTGTACCCTTTAACGCTAAGGACCTAGAAACTCCCTATGCTGAACTACATTTTCACTTATTTACTTAGAATTTGTTAGAATGTTCAAGATAATCCCAATTTTTAAAGGAAAAAAAACTCGAACGTTTGCTTTTGCAATCACAAGGTTTTTGAGAAGAGAAATCAATGGGGAAAGTGACACTCTGGACAGTGGACACAAATGCATCATTTAAAAGCTTACCAGAAAAATACATATAAAATTACTGATCAAGGTACAAATATGGTTTTTCCAGTTTCTCAAATACGGTGTCGGTCTTCCGATTATTTTGGTACATGTCTTAATTATCCAACAATCAGAGAAACTGTCACTCATAAAAGCTTCCCGAGGGACTGATGTCCACTGCCTCCGATGCAACGTTGCTGCAACAAAACATGTGGGAATACAAACACCGGGGCCTATGTATTTACAAGAAAGGAACTTATTCTTGAAGAACAATCAAATTATATTTTTCTAGTAGTTATTCTGGAAACCTCTATCTCTGTTCACCATTATCACATGAAGAATCTCTATGCTAACCACTTAGTACATGTTTCCTAAATAAACATGGAAAAAAACAAGCAAAATAATTGACTAAACAAGCTGCCCTTTGTTAGCAGCGGAAACAAACCCAAGGTGGGGGGTGGGGGTGGGGGTGGGGGGCTCCAGAGGTAAGAAAAATGCAAACAGCAGAAAGTTTTAAGGCCGGATCTAGTGACCTGATATCATGGTAGTATTTGTATGCTTCCATAATCTCGTTTCCAGAGTAAATAAGCCCAGAAGTTCTGCTCTCACCATCCAATCTGCCCCGTGATAGTGCACAAATTGCTTCAGAGAGACACTTGTTGACCGCATCCAGTGCCGAAGAAAATGCCCCAACTCTCTTGTAAATCTCTATGGCCTGGAGTCGAGGGATTGAGAATGCAGAAGACAGCAAACAACTTAGGTGTCGAAAGCAAAATGATGAGTTTAATCAAGATATACTAGCAAAGGGACTAAAAAAGGCAAACAGTCCTATGAGGTCCTATTTTACAACATAAAATACAGTGAGAATAACAAATTCCATGCTAAAGACTGCCTGCTAAAGCAGAAGTAAGAGGTTGTCTACGATTTTGTCACTGTCATCTCTTTAGCAAGTCAGCAGTAGAAAAACAAAGTGAACAGATTGCAGCCTAACTTCGGAAAAAAATAACTGACGCCATCAAAAATTTGAATAGAGAGCACAAACAAAGGAAAACTAAAGTAACTGTAGACCAAAGTCGTCAAAAAACCAAAATGAACACCAAATGGCATGATAATTGACATTCTTCACTTCTTTTTTTAGGGGGTGGGGGTAGGGGAGAGGATGGAGTGACACAATTCATACATACAATATAGATACTGATATTGCAACACTTTGGCTTTGTGAAGACAGCAATCTGAAGATATTCAAATATTACATATAAACAAAAGTAACGTGGCTTTGGAGCTTTAACAGGTCAAACCAAACATCATAAATCTATTTAAAAATAACGGTCCTGGAAATATATCACATAAGAAAAGTCTGAGTGTACAATTTGAAACTTAAAAAGATCTCAAGTCCATCGTAATTGACATGTCCTGAACAAGCCTTGCTGCCTCACTGAAGGACAAGCAAGAAACAATTATGCATTTTACCACTTGTCTTGTCCAAAAACAAATAAATAAATACACTGACACATTAAGCGTAAGTGGTTTATCAAAGACTCCAAGGATAAGAGGCAAAGTATGAATTAGGGAGAAAGGCAACTGGACGGTGATTATCCATCATACCAGTGAAGATGAAAGATGTTTAAAATGAATAAAATAGATAACAACGAACTTGTGCTGAAGATGGTTTCCTTTACCAGTCCATTGTTCTTTTGCCTTTTGCCTATACTTATTCCTGCTCATCTATCCTTATGGATTATCTTGCCAGAATTACTGAAAATTAAACAGGCACCCTCCAAAACAAAACGAAGGAAAACACCAATTCTGAGGATTGTGACTTACAAGCAAGAAACACAGGTGCAGATTCGCGGATATGGGAAATCAATACGGGCACTAAGGAAATATGTGCAAATATTAAAAATATAGGTTTTTAAAAGATAAATAAAGAAACACAATGACTAAAAAAGAAACACAATGAGACCAACTCTTTTAAAATACATTGCACAAATTTTAAAAACTTCCCAACTGTTGTCCTGTAAAATTATTCATTCACCAAGCACTGTCTAAAAGATTCATTTACCTCTCTTTATTAATTATATCATTAGTTCACCACTACACCTCTCTCTTAATCGGTGATTCAATGACCATAAGTACACCTCTCACTCCAAACACAAATTATTATATGAACGCCTTGTTTTGCTAGTAAAAATAAAAATAAAAATAAAGCGATTTGTTTAGTCTGCGGCCCACTTCTCCTCCTCTCTTTCTTCTCCTCTATTTCTTCTTTATCTCCTCCTTTGCCATCTCCTTCTCCCCCATCTTAGTTTTAGCTTACACTTCCATCAAGATTCAGGAATGGGATAAGAAAAAGTAACATCTCAACTGCAGGAGTTGCAAGAAAAAGGCCTTCAAATGCCTTGAACCACAATACTCATGGAATCTCTACCACGGTAATGGCCAGATGGAGATCGCGGCGCCTCCTTGGTTGACCCTGGTGCTTTGGCTGCCGAATCAGAAATTCACGTATTCGGGTTCACAATTGCAACCCTGGTCATGAATCAAGGTTTTTATTTTATTTTTTTGACGAAGAATCAAGGTTTTTAAAAATTGCAGATCCGCTCAGATATGTATCCATCCACCAATCCAGAGAATCCGACACGTATCAGCACCCAGTACACACCAGATTCAGGTGGGGAAGTCAAAATAGCACAACCATGCTTCCTAGCTTAGGAGAAAGGCTTGATTCTAGATTTACATTATAACATGTTTGAGTGGCAATCCGGATGAAGTAATAGCATTCTAATGGATGTTACAGCCAACACCCAGGGCACCATGTCAAAGATTGAAAAAGGAGAATGCAATAGAAAAACAGAAATTCATAAATAAATTAACAACCAACCTGGGGAAGAATAAAACATCAACTATTCACTTGGTAAACCGTTACTATGGACTACATTAAAAAAGAACACACTAGATAAGGAAAGCAGTATTACTTGGTCATAAAGCGCAGCATCACTACACTGTTGGGCAGCTTCCAGTAAAAACTGCTGTCTTGTCTTCCCATCCGTAAAAAATCTTCCTAATTGACCTTCTTCTCCAGCACCTCTAAGTCCGAGTAGGAAAGTAATACCACCATCATGCAACAAGAGGTCAAATAGAAGCTGCTTTAACATCAAAGTCCTTTGCCGTTGTTGATCCAAATTAGATCTTCTGGTCCATGACAACTCTCCACCACCCACTGCAGCAGCAGCCTGAGCATAATACTCGAGGGCCATAGGCAGGTTGCCATTACGTAAATAAGTAGCGCCATATTGCCTTATTAAAGTAGATGCCTCTGCAAAAGCATCCATTACCCCCAGCTTTTGTGTAGGCCCGGCACCTTCAGAGAGGACACCAGCATCAGCCAACACAATCGCTGCATGAATAGCATCAATGCTATATCCTTCATCACCCATGTCGTTTGAAAGAAATAAGACTGCTGGAAGTAGCTGAATGCTCAAAAGCAAAACATAGGGATATACAAGAGGATCCTTTCCATTTTTTGTATAATATGAAGGCTCAAACTTATTTAGGTAAGTCTGTAAATCTTCTAATGAGTAGCCTGGAAACCCTCACTAAGATTAACAGAAGAAGTCCCCTCAGAGTTGTCACGTATGGCAGAGAGCTTGTACCACAAGAAATCCTCTATGGTAGTGAAAAGTGTAGGTAGCTCTCTAAGTATCCGATCGATAAGCTTCCGAGAACCTGATATGATAGAGTATAGAAGTAACTTTTTCTTGTCATATGAAGCTCGGCCAGCTCTATCAGCTGTCCTTAACATTTTTTCACACTCTTCTGAGGCAGCAAATGCCATCTTAGGTGACACCAGACCTCCAGTAGTTATCCACTCAATGAGCTGCCAAGGTAAGAGGATACTTAGGGCTGAAAGAGAAAAATCAACCATTTTAAAAATAATGCATGATTGAAGAGCGCACCAGAGGAGCAAACTGATGTGCAACACGAGATGACTGAGCAACCTCTCTTGCCTTGTCATAATATCCCGTTCTCAGGCAAAAATATATCTGCGAAACAGAGGGAAAAAAAAGATGTCATAACCAACAAATATCCGGACTACAAACCAATTCCGCATAATAGAAAGCACACTACAAGTTCGTCTCCAAAGCACAAGATGAGACGAAAGCACATTCCCTTTTACAAGCCAATAAGAAGCTACAACAATGGTAAACAAATCTCTTGTATTTCCTTCAGTCAGTTTAAACAAAACAGAAACTTTTATGCACCAGCAGAATACATTTTGAAATTCGCTATGATTAAAAGGAAATAATGCTAGCAATTCTACACCAACTTGCGCCAGCATTGTGTTCAAATTGTTCTTCGTCACTCTACTTCTTATCAGATGTCCAGTGACCTTAAATTGTGGCCTTGCATTATCAGGCAAAGTTATAAATATATATATATATATATATATATATATAGAGAGAGAGAGAGAGAGAGCAGTTGTTGTAAGACTAAATGCAATTTGTTTCTTAGTCCGTTATTCTGGGTCTGGATAGATTTTGCCATTGTACCGAATGAAAAGCCCTGTAGAGAAAGAAGTCTCAGCTATAGTCACCAAGACACGAAAACTTCATCAGAATAAGTTTGTATTCTTGTTAATCAGTCAATGAAGTTTGAAGCACGTTATGCTTATAATGCAAAGAGTATAAGGAATGCAGTCGGATCCACATTGTTTGGGGTTTAGAATCCTGGTAAACACTAAACATATCCCTAGTCTTCCAACCTTTCTATATCAACCATGTCTAAAAGTAAAAGTCATTGACATGTATGAGAGGGAAAAAACATATTGCAACCAGAACATTACAAAGTGTACAGATGGAACAGCAGAATTTCTCCCAAAGGAAATACACAAAACAGAAAACATAAATCTGATCACTATGATAAGAAACATTTGAACGATCATCAAACCTGCTGCCAAGTGGTGTCAATTGGAGGTTGCCTACGCAAATCTTCAGCATCAAAATCAAGAACTCCATAGTCCCTTAAACGGATCTGCATAACGATTTCTAATCATGACTTTTCCTCCTTAAAGATATAAAGCCTCCTGAATGGTGACTTTCAGAGTTTAAATTGATAGAAGTCGTGACAAAGCATACCCTAAGGAAAGCACGAATTCGCTGCAGATTATCTACAGAACCACCAAGTGAAGCCTGCATTGATATCAGCATATAACCATTTTGTTCGAATCATTTTTCATGACTATGTTATCACCAAAAATATGAGTCCAAATATTCACATGGGTCAAAAGGAGCATCAGAAAAAATAAAATATTTCCAAATGTTCCAGAGTCCCCAGAAGCAAAAAGACAAATTGGAAAAATACTAAGCATATTGCATTTAATTTGTATAATGCTTTACCTGAGCGGGATGACTTTGTATTGTCTCAATGACATACTTCTCATGCCCCCACTCAAGGTGCCGTCTAGCTCCCATTATTAAGGACATTCTCTTTGAAACATTTAAGTGGTACAGCTGAATCCTCGCACATCATGGTCTGTCCATCAATCAAAATAATTATTAATTAATTGCTTAACTATGATAACGACCCTCACCATCACTTAAGTTCACAAAAATTTACGCAGACTGAACACTCTGAAACACTTAAAAGTTTTGGTTGTAGAAGGATGAAGAAAGTAGAATTCGATAATAGATATGTAATACTTAAACATTTCTGAGAGAATACCACAAGAAGGTGCCAAAGCTTCTGCATGGTAACTGACTTTCCACCTGATGCATCAAGGACTATACTGTCATATGCACGCTTGAAAGCTGTTGCGGGCTAGAAAAATCAATTTCAGATCATGATTAGATTGTAAATCTGGATATTATGGTAAAACAAATTAGACTATAAAAAGCATCTTCAAATCTCAAGAAATAATACTACTACTCCAGAAAACAAAATGAACAATATCACAAGCCATCCTTCGGTAGTAATTTATTAATAGCTCAAAGTCTGATAAACAGAAACTAATAAAAATCTTAAAAGTTTAGCCGTTTACACACAGCATACATCAAAACATAAAGTGTTGCATTACTGGAGGAAATGGGTACTTACTTTGAAGGGAGAACCATGCTCTCTAGAATGGTTAAGATCCTTCACGACTTCTCCATATGCCAAAGCTTTTTTCTCGAAGATAGGCTTATTACCCAGTGACACAAGTTCCCTGCCAGGCGGCCCAGATGGAGTCTGAATACTGGAACCTACAGCAACTATTTGACCTTCACGATTGGCACTAGGAGTTGAATTTGCGACATTGATCCGGGTAACCTTGAAATTGGCTCAGACTTTGGAGGAAGTCCCTCTTCTCCTTTTTCCAGTCCTCCTATTGAGAGAAGTTCCAAGACTGGTCAGAAATATAAAGCTGGATATCGCTCCACGGATACATAAAGATCTTACGGCTTACAAAAAAACCTATTATTATGATGGCTATCTGTACAAGTAATACACTGCTCCTATAAATAGAAATGAGATAAAAGGGACAACCAGTGCAAAAGGATTAGCAAATTAGACAAGAACAACACAAATGAAATCAACTTATTCAGAAGCATTTACCTCTAGAACAGTCATCATGTAGTCACTAAAACTTTTGAGGTTGTCTTTCTGTGCTTCCTGTATAGCTGACACCATCGCCATCTCATGAACCTGATAGTATACAAAACATAGTCAAGCATCATCAACAGGAAACCATGTAGCTTCAAACAAGCTAAAACGAGGGGAGAGAAGGGAAGCAACTCGTTGCTGAAAATGTGGCAACAGCTTTCACTGTGATGGACATTAGACAAAATGTTGAGAAAAAGGGCAGTTTGGTCTTTTTACTGTTTAAAATGAGTGCAGTAGGGTTTGTTAGGACTAGTAGCCGCTGTTTCCTTTATTAGAATATTCTGTCTTGATTTTATATTATTATGATTGTAACAGCCAATCTTAATTGATTCCTAAAATCAAGGAATTCAATTCAGAGAAGGCTCTAGGTCCTCTACCTATTTAAATCAAGTCTCCTATCATTGTAAAATACTTTTTCTAAGAAATAATAAAATAAGTTCCTTCCTTCTACTTTCATAACATGGTATCGAGCCTAGGTTCAATCAAGAATCCTAGATCAAAATGTATCTCCGAGCATGCATGACCAAATGAACGAGTTCCGGCTCTTCAAATCGATCATCTGGAGTCACAACTCCAGGAGGAGTAGGAGATGATGGAAATTCCACCAATATCTCACCTACGATTCGTGTATCTCGAAGGTTAAATGAAGCATCAGCTTTAGTTGCAGCCACTGGAAATGACCAGAAAGGCAAGGAAGCAAAAGATGTGGTGTGATCATTGTAAAAACAAGGTCACACAAGGGAAATCTGTTGGGGAATACATGGAAAACCCCCAAACTGGAAACCAAGGAATCAGTACAATGGTGTAAGAGACAACAGCAGGGCAAATTAGGTGTCATCAGAACCAAGTGAAAAGGTCTCTGGACAGCTGTCTCTCACAAAGGAGCAATTAGACCATCTAAGCCAACTCCTAGCCAATCATAACAAACCTCAATACAACCTCACTGAATCTGGTAATGTCTTTGCCCTTTCCATTCATAAATCTCACCCTGATACACACTGGATCATTGATTCAGGTGCAACAGATCACATGACACATGCCTCTGAAAAATTTGACTCCTATTTTCCATGTGGGGGAAATCAAAGGGTTAAGATAGCAGATGGATCTATCTTTGTCATTGCGGGCAAAAGGATCCATTACTATCTCACCAAATTTAACCCTACATAATGTGCTTCATATCCCAAAATTATCCTGCAATCTGATTTCTGTTAATAAATTGGTCTCAGAGACCAATTGTAGAGTGATGTTTTCTGCCATTGACTGTAAGTTGCATGATGTGACTTTGGGGAAGGAGATTGGCGATCTTGAAGTCCGTAACGGTCTACTACATTTTGGAGGAAAAGATCATGCCAGGAATAAGGAAGAACTAAGGAGTGCTTGTTACCACTCATCCATTGTGTCCAATAATGAAATCATGATGTGGCATGCTAGATTAGGACACCACGGCTTTAGTTATATGAAAAAAGCTGTTTCTAACCTTTTTTTAAATAAAAAGATTTCTGAATTTCATTGTGAAATCTGTGAATTATCTAAGCATAAAAGGAGTGTCTATGTTTCTCAACCATACAAACCAACCAAACCCTTCACACTCATACACAGTGATGTTTGGGGTCCATCCAAGCAGTCCACTGTGAATGGTAAGAGGTGGTTTGTGTCTTTTATTGATGATCATACTCGTGTATCCTGGGTTTATTTGTTAAAAGAAAAATCTGAGGTTGAACAGGCTTTTAAAATCTTTTATAACATGGTTAACACTCAGTTCCACACTAAAATAGAGATCCTCGAATGCATAAATGGAACAGAGCAGTACTATAATAAAGTTTTAAAAGAGTTTTTTTCAGAAAAGGGAATTATCCATCAAAGCTCATGTGTCAATACACCACAACAAAATGGTGTATCAGAAAGGAAAAATAGACACTTGCTTGAGGTGGTTAGATCCCTTCTTCTTGCTTCAAGGTGCCCTAAGTATCTTTGGGGAGAAGCACTGCTCACAGCAGTGTATCTGATCAACAGACTCCCCTCAAGGAGCATTGGTTTTGAAAAGCCATTGGAAAAGCTAAAAAAGAGCTTTCCTGAAACTAGACTGATCCAAGAACTACCTTTAAAAAATTTTGGCTGCATTACTTTTGCTCACACATACAGTCAGGGTAAACTTGACCCAAGGTCCACAAAATGTATGTTTGTAGGATATTCCTCTAACAAGAAGGGATATAGGGTCTTTGATTTCCAAAAACAAAAGGTTATTGAAACAATGGATGTCACCTTTTTTGAAAATAAAATGTATTGCAATCAGCATCATCTTCAGGGGGAGTATTTAATGAACCAAGAAGATAGTGCTGATTTTCAATACAGTGCTGACTTTCAATACAACCAATTTGGGGTCGACTTACCTAGTATATCACATCATGAAGAAGTAATGGATGACACAATGATGAGAGGCGTGCAGGCAGCCTGGGGACAACTCAACCCCAAGGACACCCGATCAGGCAACAAAATTCCAAGGTCTCACTTACTTCGGGAGGTATCCTAAGTCCAAAATGGGAGAGATCTCAAAGTTCAGATCGCTCAAGATCCGAACTGAACTACCATTTGAGCAAATGGACAAAGCGGGCGAGAATACAACACTTGACTCACCTTCACCTTCCACACAAAGAAAAAAAAACTCCCAAATTGGTTCTCGAATCCATAATCCAACACACCAAAGTACCAACCCAAATCCGCACACTTTACTCTACAAAACCAAAATGAAGAACTCATGCTTGATGTCCCAATAGCCATCGAAAAAACCAACTAGGGAATGTACTAAACACCCTGGTACCTATCCAAAACTACCTAACCTACAAAAATCTCTCTCCACACATAAAGCCTTTATCTCTAGCATTTGAACACAAAATTCCTTCCAACATACACGAGGCTCTGAAGTTCTGAATGGAGGACAATGTGTGCATGAAGAACTTAAAGCATTGGTGAAAAATGACACACTGGAATTGGTGGAGAAACCAACGAGAAAAAACCAGTGGGTTGTAGATGGATATTTACCATCAAGCACAAGGCTAATGGTGAGATTGAAAGATACAAGGCTAGGTTGGTGGCCAAGGGATACAGTCAGACTTATGGAATTGACTACTCTGAGACATTCTCTCCAGTGGCTAAGCTAAATACTGTAAGAATTGTTTTCTCTGTGGCAGTAAATTTGGATTGGCCTTGTGCCAGCTTGGATGTGAAGAATGTCTTCCTCCATGGGACTCAAGGAGGAAGTGTACATGGACTTGCCCCTGTGGTTTGATCTTAAAAATCACAGGAAGGTGTGCAAAACCGAGAAAATCATCGTATGGTTTGAAACAAAGTCCCAGAGCCTGGTTTGATAGATTCAGGCAGTTCCTTCTAAAGGTGGGATTCAAACAAGGACATTCTGATCACACCTTGTTTGTAAAGAAAGGAGCAGGGAACAAGGTGACTGTGCTTGTGGTGTATGTGGATGACATTATACTCACAGGGGATGATAGAGCTGGGATTGAACAAGTGAAGAAGGAGATGAAAGAAGAATTTGAAATCAAAGACCTCGGAAGCCTGAAGTACTTCTTAGGAATGGAGGTGGCTAGATCAGAACAGGGAATGGTGGTATCTCAAAGAAAGTATGTTTTGGACTTACTAATCAAACAGATTGTTGGGATGTAAACTCGCTTAGTACACCTATGGAGGCTAATCTGAAACTTACAAAAAGGACGGATAATGAGGAAGAAGTGGACAGAGAACAATTCCAGAGGCTTGTGGGAAAGCTGATATATCTAGCTCACACTAGGCCTGACATATCATATGCTGTGGGGGTGGTCAGCCAGTTTATGCATTCCCCTAGTCAGTCTCATTATCAGGCAGTCATCAGAATTATCAGGTATCTAAAAGGGACTGTTGGAAATGGGCTAATGTTCAAAAAAACCAAAAAAAGAGGGGTAGAAGTGTTTACTGATTCAGACTGGGCTGGAGCAAAGGACAGCAGGTCAACTACAGGGTACTGCACATTTGTCTGGGGTAATCTTGTAACTTGGAGAAGCAAAAAACAGACAGTAGTTGCAAGAAGTCAAAGCAGGCGAGTTTGTAGAGCCATGGCACATGGAATCAGAAGAACTATGGGTAAAAGGGTTTTAGAAGACTTGAACTTGACCCGTAACTACCTCTAAAATTGTCTTTGTGATAATAAAGCTGCAATTGACATTGCAAATGATCCAGTTCAACATGATAGAACCAAACATGTTGAGGTGGACAGACATTTCATAAAAGAAAAGCTGGAAAATGGTGTTATATGCATTCCCTTCATGCCATCAGTTCAACAAACAAAGCAGATGGATCGACTAAGGCCCTAATGAAGCGAAACTTGAAGAGTTTATGAGCAAGTTGGGCATGATCAACATCTATGCTCAACTTGAGGGGGAGTGTTGAGAAAAGGGCGCTTTGGTCTTTTATGCTTAAAATGAGTGCAAAGAGGGTTTGTTAGGACTAGTAGTCATTGTTTCCTTTATTAGAATATTCTGCCTTGATTTTATATTATTATGATTGTAATAAAGTAATCTTAATTGATTCCTAAAATCAAGGAATTCAATTCGAGAGAAGGCTCTGTGTCCTCTACCTATTTAAATCAAGTCTCCTATCATTGTAAAATACTTTTCTAAGAAATAATAAAATAAGTTCCTTCCTTCTACTTTCATAACACAAAATTTGGAATTACACTTATCAATACCATAATACCCATTTTCCCAGAAAGACACGATTATAAAATGTAAGAATGATAAGTGTTCTTATTATTTGAATAGAAAGCTCATTAAGAAAGAATTACAACAAGGCCTCTCCTTTATAGATGAGGCGAGGCTGCAACGGCTATAATGTGTCCTGTGAACACTGTTCCAACGGCTAGTTGGATAGTGGGACACATGGAATAAAACAGCAAAGAAAAGGGAAAAAGCAGCCCTATGATTAGGCCATTAAGAGAGGATCCTTAGGACTAATACAAGGGTAAAAAGGAACAAACAACATGCTAATTAATCCCAACTAAAGTACCATAAATTCCAACACAAAATGCTGACAGTGGTAATAACCATTTTACTGAGCTCTTACTTTGAAGATGACTGAAGCTATAAATCTTTATATACGCACACAAAATTTGTTCACTAAAATTAATTGCACAATTGATGTTTTACCCATCTTTATTGTATTCAGAAAGTACTATTTCCAACATCTAGAATAATAAGAAACTGGTCCTTCGATTTCATGTCTTCACTAACGTATCCACACACAGTACCCTTATCACTGCTAGCGTATATTTTGACATCAAACTCTATAAATGATTCAAACGTGATGGGAATAAAAAGACTCTAAGTCTCTTACAACAAAATCCTTCCTAGTCCTGAGAGCGTGCCACGCATTAGCATATCTCAAAGCATTAAGCATGCATATAGGTATTTGATGAATTCAAGGACATGAAAATGATTGAAATATCAATAACAATGAAAAAGATTGAATAACAATAACAATGAAAATATCAGGGGGGGTGGGGGAGGACCGGGTGGTCCAGTTCCTCTACACAAGTAGCAAGTATATATCTTCATGCCAAGTCCAACTAAGACTCTATACAAGAGGATTTCATGAGGCAAGTGTCAATTTGAACTTAACAAGGACATCAATTTCAGCGATAAAAATAAAATGAAGCTTAAGAACTTAGAGAATTCTTCCCTAAGATGGCAGAGAATTCTCCACTAACGATGTCATGTTCGCTCTCTTACCTGACCTCATACAAGGCGCATTCATTTTTCAGCATAGCATACCATCAAAAAGTCAATGAAATCAACCAAAGTAACGTTGTAAATTTGTCTGCCTAGTCCAGAACTATTATGGATAAAAGGCTTAAAAGCAAATGAAGTCTCCAACTTACTAATATAATTATATAAGAACAAATAGGTACCAGTGCAGCCTATGAGGCACGAGATCTTAACTCAAATGTCAAATATCTAATCGCAGTTATCTGAAAATCAAGATCGGTAGTGTTTCAACCACATCAATAAAAGCAGCTGAGGAACCTTTAATTAAGGTTAAAGTGTGTGTGTGTGTGTGTGTGTGGGGGGGTGAGAGAGAGAGAGAGAGAGACAGAGAATATCATCCAAACAAACTCGGTAGCCCTTTCGTTTTATCAAAACTTGCAGCCAGTAATCATGTTAGTAAAATGACTAATTTCTTCTCACATCAAGAATTAAGTCAATCCTTCCATAAATGCAGCTTAATTTCTTTCATATATTAAAGAACACGCCAAGAGCTTTAGTATTAAGTGCTTAAAAGCACTTTAGTATTAACTGCTTATTAGCACTCCATTCGGCAAGAAAATGAATATATCATGAGTTTTCTTAATGCTATTGACACAAATAAAAGGTAACGAAGAAGATGACTTTACCTGCTGCAGATATTCTTCGACAGTAGTTGCTTCTGCTGGAAACACATCTTCATATGTTGTCTTGACATAAATATGACATATGAGGTAAGTAACCAATCATGAAAATCAACCTTAACACTGGACAGTGATTTCTGGCATGACATTTGCAGTCAACTCATTCAGTACCATGCTACAGAACTTTAAATGTGCATACAAGAAGAAGAATTATGGCACCACAACATAGTAGTTGGCGTTCAAATTTTCCAAAAGTGGGTAACTACTTAAATTCCTAGCCTAAAACCCCATGATGATGAGGATGAGATAATTAGAGACCAAGGCTGTTGCCAAAAAAAATGATTCTTTTGTCAACTGTGAAAACATTGTTCCAAGTTATATAACTTTGTCATAAAATAATAATGTATGCACAATCCTGCTCCCAGCCCATCAAACCCCCCCCCCCCCCAACACCCCCAAACCCCTTGCCCCTGAAATCCAATCGAAAAAAAGGAAAAAATTATAGCTACACCTCCTGAACTAAAGGAGATTGATAATGCATATTAAACCAAAATTGCAAATTCTAATATATATATTCAGAAAAATGATCTGCTAAGAGTCAAAACAGCCACACATAAAGAGAAACTCTAGAGGAAAGCAAAGGAGTCTTAAAAGCATTTCTGCATTCTACAAGCATTTCTAATGATCGTAACCAAAAACATCATTAGACATTTCAACGGATTGGGTTCACTAAATACCGGATGCTAACTTGGTGTATTCAAGTAGAAGTGAAAAACATCAAACCATGTGTATCGCATATCAATCCTAGATTTCTGGTAGAAATTGTCTAAATTCATGGATGATGGAGAACCCTACCTTCAATTCAAATGACTTGAGATCACGAGCAAGCTGCTCTGCATTTAGTCCCTCACGTGCCAGCAGCCTAAATTATCATGCAAAGAGCATGGTTTCATGTTTACATCAAGGTAAGCAAATTAACACTAATTTTGCCAAAATAATTACACTAAGATAACAATCATCAAAAGCAAGGAAAAATTAATATGTTGAAAAGAAGAGAAGCTTCGGTAAGAATGAACAAAACGCTATACAGCACCTCAAGTCGAATTAACCGTAAATTGGTCCTTAAAATGCAAAGCACAACAGTTTAAGAAAAAAAGGGATACCGAGTGGCAGCAATAGATTGGGAAGGGGCCTCAGTTCGAAGCGTTTTAGCCTTAAGTTTTGTTGATAAAGCCTCCAATTGATCCAAATTTCTCTGTAAATCAAAAAGAAAAACAAAAAATCAAGCTTCTCATAAACGACTCTAAACACGCGAATTCGCTAGTACTACTTCCCAACCTATTTCTAAACAAAATTCATTAAAGAAGAGGAAGCATTTTGGTAAAACTGACAGTTTACTCTTTTATTTTCCGAGAAGTGTGAGGAGAAATACAAAATAATTCGTTTTGATCGTACCTGAAGAGGAGGGAACTGAGCTGAGGGAGCAGCTTGTTCCAAAAGCTTCGATGAAGAATGCAGAAGGTCGCTCCAACTGCTCATATCTGCATCGTTCGCCATTGTTGCGAGTGAGTAGAGCTTGTTGGTGTTTTCTTTTCCCTCCTTTTTCGTCGAGGGTTTTGGAGTGTTCATTACAGAAATCTTACAATTTAAAAATGCAAATTTCCTCAAATAAAAAATAAATAAATAAAACTTTTTTTTTTTCAATAAGGGATTTTTTATTAGCATGTCTTCAAATGAGTTTAAAACTCAAATACGAACGTGTTTATCATAAATAAATAAATAAAAACAATCTAATCCCTATGCCAAACAACAAGCTAGACGAAAATTTCTTGCCCGCTCTACTACATTAGAGATAAAAATATATGTGGTGGCATTTCCTCCTCGTGGCTATGATTTTGCTTGTTTTCTCCACATCCAAATCCCATATAAGGCTTCCCTCCATGTATACATCCACCTCGTTGTTCCAAAGATTGTTCTACTTTTAGTGCTCAGATTAAGGCGCATCCCAGTCCACCAAATTAGCAGCCCCAAAGAACGTCATTCGCTCCTCACGAGGTACGCAATGGTGCCAAACTTCTCTAGCCCAATTTACAGTCTCGCAGTGCATGAAGAATAGACTCATATGCTTCCTCCCAAATATCACATGTTGACTCATCCACTATATATTCTATCATAAAGCATACAGTTCACCGGCAAAGCATCATGAACAATGTTCCACATAATATAATTACCTCTTGTAGGTCCCTTAAGAGCACAGATCTTTCTCCAAACATCCTCCAGATTCCCTCGGTCATCAATGGGTTGAAGAAGGGAACATCCCAAGGCCACCGTATATTTACCTTTTGTGTCTCCCTTCCATTTGAACTCATTGCCAATCTGTTCAAAGCCGGACCTAAGCGGGGGCGCGCCTGTGGTGCTGCGCGCAGCCACTACCTGGTTCTCAAAATCAAATGAATTTAAAGTACAACTAAATTTTTGACCTAATATTATATATATATACTATATTTATATGAGCAAAGGAATGTATTCGCCTTATATTGCAAGACTCAAGATACTGTAGAGATGAGGCAGTTTCAAATCTTGCAATTCTGATAATTTTTGTTTTTAAACTGAGACTAGGAGCCAAAATAAGTAGGTTTTTTTTCCTTCCAAACTCATGATTATCACACGCAGCTTTTTTTTTTTTTATTTTTTATATATATTTTAGTTCTCGTTTTTTTTCGAAGAGCGGCTAATTTTTTTTTTTTTTTCTCTGTTCCCCAATTCTGGACGAGACGCCCCTGACCTAATGTGTGCATAAGCTTTGCAAATCTCTTTCCACGTTGACGAGCTTCCTGTTTTGGCAATGGTTGAGAGTTTTTTATACTTGTGGGATAAGGCGTGAGAGGCTCCACTGACTATCACACGCAGCTTTTTGTTTTATTTTTATATATATTTTGCCATCTTTTTTTTTTTTTTTTGAGGCTAAATTTTTTTTTTTTTTTTTTCTAAATTTGGGCGAGGGCGACGCCCCTGACCTAATGTGTGCATAAGCTTTGCAAATCCTTTCCACGTTGATGAGCTTCCTGTTTTGGCAGCGGTTGAGAGTTTTTTATACTTGTGGGATAAGGCCTTGACCCACAAAGTATCATTTAGTGTGACAAGGTCCCATACCAGTTTTCCAAGAAATGCAAACATTAATTTCAACCGAAAGAAAACCGGAATATTATTACTAAAGAAAAGAAAGAAAAAAAATAGAACATAAAAATGTGATAGCGTAACATTTTATTTTTATTATTTTGTATTGTATAAGTTCGTTTGGGGTGAATTTCATTAAATGAATTAACATAGTATTTGTCAATAGGAAGATGAAAATTGAATGGTCATTATGAATACGAAGTATACACCTTTGTTATTACAAATCGAACTATAGATTTATTCGGGACGAGATGAGAATCGAACATTGGTTCTCATCTCGAAGTGCAATGATATTACAACTAGGCTGAATTCGATTCTTAATAACAATAGTTATTCATACCAATTTGGGTTTTTTTTTAGCGAACTTTTATTTTATCGATATCAAGTGGAAAGTACCACAAATAGTATATTTACATAGTAGATATCAAGTGAAGAAAAAATTCAAAAAGATAAATAAGTTTACAGATTCCAAGCTAGTCTCAGGTTCTTCACACGCTGTACCATCTATGATATGAGCACAGATGGGAGGATGCTCTGTCTGCGGGTATGATATAGCTTGTTTCTTCAATGCCAAAGTGTGTAAATCACATCTCTGTACGTATAAGCCCAATATTGGGAGTCAGGATTGCTGTGGATGTTCTGGGCAATCCAGGTCTTTACATTATCTTGTCCAAAGAAGTCCTGCCACCGAACACTAGGTATAATGTTTTTCCAAAGTTGGCTGGCAAATACGCAGTCCTGAAGAGCACGGAGATCGGTTTCTGTGGCTTGATTGCATATGTTGCAAATGTTGCTGCTACTAACATGTCTTCTACAAAGCATATCAAGTGTTGGCAAGGAGCCATGAGCAATCTTCCATAGAAGAAAATTGAGTCTTCCTGGTCCTTTTAGGTTCCAAATATTCATCCAAGTTGGTTCAGATTCAGAGGCATCATTCTGCAAGGCAGTGAGGACGGAATATGCATCAGAGACAGCATATTTGTTTTCATTGGCCAATGCGAGGATGACACGTGGCGATGTCTAATTTTTCCCTCGTCATATCACCTAATTAAACTTATATTATCTCGAATTTAGTAATATCTACTATGACACGTATCGCCTAATTAAACTTATATTATCTCGAATTTTGTAATATCTAATATGTCTCCAACGCATTACCGATACTCCTCAACATTATTGGATACGGATGGTTAAATTTTATTTTATTTTATTTTTCTCAAGAAAAAAAAAACTTTTTCTTTCTGAATATCAAAATTCCGAAAAGAAATGTTAATGACAATATAAGTCATATTATTCAACAAATGAATATGATTTTTTTTTTCCTTACTTCCTTTTTTAACACTAAAGAGAAGTAGAATACCTATTTCAGATATTCAGATAATTGATTTAACATGTATTTTATTGATCTAGACAGGATTCTGCTTAGGGTGTTTTTCAATTGATATGGATGAAGATGATCTCTATTGTGCGTATTTATCTTGTTCTATAATATCTATCGTAAGTGTTTTTATATTATACAAAATATAAATTCACTTTTCAAATAATATATTGCAGATGCATTTCACTTTAAGTACGAGACTTGAAAATTAAAGAAAAGCAAACTTTGACTGTATGAAATAAAGAATGTATTAAAGGAATTCATGCAAGTCCTAAAGGAACCAATGAAAACCAAATTCAATCGTTTGCCTAACCTGAAACAATGATGATACACTAAAAATAATATAGTCTGCACATTTTTATACAGGAAAAAAAACAACACAGAGACGACGTTTGATGAAGGGGTTCGATCCGAAATCGAAACACCAACACTATTTGGAACCCGAAACCATCCATAACGAGCATCACCGAAAATGGAAACCCGCGTATCATTAGGCAAGATCATTTGTATCTGCTCGTAGCAGATATGCTTCCATTCATGGGGGCTGTCCTTTTTCTCTTTTATTTATACCTGCGCTTGGCTTCTCCATAAGCAACCACTCCCATGACTGTCAATGTGTATCCCGCAATACCAGTAAAGGTTACTGGATTCTTGAATATGAGAATCGATATAACTACAGCCACTGCTCCTTTTGCGTTTCCTAGAACCTGGAATAACAAAAAAACATTTCACGGGTTTGAAACAGTTTTAACAAAAGCTGCTTCGTCTGTGGTTGTTTCAGCTTGAAAGAACTTATCTTTGCTTCAATGTTAGCTACATAGCCTTGATTGCATTGCATGGCTAAAACCTTAATCCAGGTTTTGCTGGAGCACAGGAAATCTTAAAAAAAATAAACCTCGCGTGTGGCAAAATGGACTGATGAAAATATATCTATATGTTACCAGAGATCGAGAGAGAGAGAGAGAGAGAGAAAGTGTGTGTGTGTAGAAACCTGGAGAGTGAGGGCACTTGTATGCTTAGTCACTAAGAAGTTGCACAAATTAGCTCCATAAGCCATTGTTGAGTTGAGGAAAAGAAGTAGCCACATAAACCTATGTTCCAAAGCTAGTGAGACTGTAACTTTAAAGACATTTGGCTCTATTATCAGTGCTGCTGGCAACAATACTACAACAGCAATGGGGGCCATGTAAAGCAACAAGTTCATCGAGTTCAGTTTCTCCCTGAATCAACAAAAGACCACACGGAACCCAATAAGTAGTCGGTTTGAAATAAAACACAATCGACGTTAAGTTGAAGTTCAAGAATCACCAGGCTAGAGCCTGAAAAAACAACGACTAAGCACCAGTTAACTGACGTGTGAAATGACAGTTGTATCACGATATAAAAGTTCACTTTTAAATGAATTCTGCATCACTTTTAAACACCGTGGTTCCAGTAACGGCGCCTTTTTCAATATATAGAAAGCCTTTTTTAGCAAGAGAATATCTTGGAAATGGTTATTTACAGCATTACAATCAGGACATTTTCTCAAGGGCTACTTGGCATCTATATGGCTCCATTGCAGTATGTATTAAGAAAAGGGGCCTTTATGGGCCCAATAAAGGCACCACATCTACTCGACTATTTATAAGTCGACTTTTAGTGTAGTGTGAATGTCTGGTAAGTCCAACTAGATTATTTGTTATGCAGGAAATTCGTGTAATTTGTTGTGTAAAACGATACAACATGAAGTAGAGGTCTAAAAAATAACAAAAGCTGCTCAATATATAATATTTACCCTTCTGAAGAAAGCAAGACTCCTGCAAAACAGATTTAAAGGCTCTAGCAGCAGTTGCACCAATGCACATGATAAATCCATATAAATGGAAGCTCGGTTCACCCTGACACCAGAAAACACGGATAACAATTCACTGCCGAGCTTTTCAAATGTTCAAAACGCAAACAAGGTGATACAAAACTTGGTAACTTCTATGATTAATAGTATATCGAGTTTCTATTTTTGCAAGTTCTCATCAACAATAGGTTCATGTTATTTCCATGAACAGGAAATGCGTATGATTCATGCTCCTTCATATCAGCCAAGATATAAAATTAAAACGGTGTTAAGAAAATATGAATAGCACATGCTAAGATGAGAAGGTTGCATAGACGGGATAACAAGTAGACTTAATAATTGCAAAAGACAAGTTCATCCATAAATCAAACTAAAGCAGTAGTCAGTCCCTTTGCATTAAGAAATTTCTTTGGTGCATTTACACCTAAAACTAACAAAAACTCCGTTTATGGGTTTTAATTTGACTTGGAATCAGACTTGACTCAAGTTTAATCAATAGTATTTCAATGTAGATCGATTTTCTTGCTAGGTAGAAGCGTAGATGGCCTAAAACTAGCACGAGCGTTGCAAGATATGGAGAGTTCCAAAGGACAACCAATACAAACACAATGCAAACGGAGTTTAAACACAACAACAAAAAGTGTATGCACCAAAAGAAGCGACTTGTTAAACATCAGCAACTGCATGTGCTCTTGCTTTAAATCAAAATAAAGGAGTATGAAATAAATTTTAGTATATGCTTTTTGGCATCAAGTTTATGTCTTTCTTAGGTTCTTCCTACCACATTTGCAGAATCCATGTGCAAAAAGAAATACAGCCACATGGGCTTTACTAAGATTGTAGGAATGTGATCTTTACTTCAATTAAAATGAGCCACCAAATTGCAAGAAGTCAGTTCACAAATTGTAATACAAATTTTGTACATCCTTTTGTCTTTTTCCTTTTTGGAATCACAAATAATCAATTTTTTTCAAGTGGAAGTTGCAGTTTAACAGTGTTCTTAAGCATTTAATAGTTAATAGAATTCCAAATGAAAAAAAACCTAATGATGGATTCCAACTAAGAGTCTTCCAGTACCCATTGACTTCTTGTCACTGTAATAGGAAATGGGCTTTCTGTTTTCTCCACATGCAAAGGAAGCCCCACATGGTCAACATGTTACTCATTCTTTTCAACACTTTCAAATGATTATGATGCTTTCTCAAAATATAAATCTTTTTTAAAAGTTTTCATATAAAGTGAGGAAATAGATTATTGTCATTAATATTAAATCAAAAAGTCTAAGTTACACACTTCTATAGTATTGATCAATAAGTCCTACACCGTGTATGATGTCATTTGTTGTGACAATAGAGGTACTCTTTACCCAAAATCAAGAAACATTACCTTTACACCAGTAATTGAACATTTGGCAAAAGAAATTAGAAATTAATCTACAAGTAGCTGTTAATGAAAACGACAGTATACAAACAAAAGCAAACAGAAAAGGGAATCAGATCTGATCTGCAACACAAAAATCACTCTTTAACTATAGAATTTTATAGTTAACTAATATCTATGTCAAGCATATGCATGTGCATACACACATTTATACATCCATGCATATATACTAAATATTCTCAATCCAAGCTAATATTTTTTGAGGAAAATTGGATCAATAAACAAAAAGCAGATCCCAGAAAATTGAATAATGGAAATCATTAATCAAAATGCAGTCTTTAACACCAATAAATTTGGGGTAATCCAAGAAAACAAAAAAAGAAAAATCAATGCAAAACAAAAAGAAGAAGAAAAAAGGTACCCCACTAGCAATGACGACGCCACCAACAACAGGGACAAGGCAAGCATAGGTAATCCAAGCTTCTCTCTTAAAGGTCATTAAATAAGCAAAAATGGCTGTGAAAAACGGCGTCGTAGCACCAACAGCTTGATTAAACGACACCGGAAGATACCTCAGAGAAATGTTCCCACCAACAACCGATACACAAAACACAACACTCAGACTCGAAATCCGTAGAAATTGAGACCTAGATTTGATCTTCTGGAATGGGACGACTTTAAGGAAAACGATTGAGATGTAACTGAGAATAGCGCAAGCTGACATATGGCACATCGTGAGGAAAATCGGGAATGCGAAGCCATAGTTAGAGAGCAAGAATTTGTTGAGGAGGAGAACACCTATGTTAGTTGAATACCAAAGGATGATTAACAGAGTTATGAATAATGCTTGGGATGTTGATGATGGATTTGTTAAGGGTCCTCCTCCTCCTCCAGCTGACATTTTTTGTGGTTTATTTTTTTTGATGTGAGAAGAACAGATTACATGAAAATTTGTGGGTGGTGACAATGTGGGATGGATTTTTGTTGACAAATGCAAATGTACTATGTTGCAACGGTGATGAGGATTGTTTCTGTATGCAGGTGGCCGGCTGATTTTCTTTTACCTACATCTTCCACACTTGAGATTTGTGAGGTGACATTATCAACACCATCAATTTTAAAATTGAATTTAAATCATGAAGTTTAGATTATTTTAAACCATAAATCACTAAAAATCACTTATAAGAGGAAAGTAGAGAATGATTACTTGCATTCTAATCTCTTTTTTCAAGTTAATTTATCAAGTAGAATTTCATTACTCATTGTTTCAAGGTGATTTTTATGCAGAGATGTTTTCGTGGATAATATGTGTTTTTGAATCGTGTTGAAAAATAATAGTTGTTTAGTATGATATGTGTCTCTTTTTTTAGGACTAAAAGTGATTTTGTTAATTCACGTCATAAAGAATAACACGTATTACATGAGAGGAAGGGAAGAATATCATTCCACACTTCCAACTAACCCTCTTTCGCTAAGAGATGCGTATGGATATTCCCATTACGCTTGACAAATAAAGAAGAAGTGTTCACAAAAACAGACAAAAGAGAATAACAATTGTCAATGATACTCTCCACTACCGGGAGATCCTCATAATGAGCTACTAATCGCTGATGTATTGTAAGAGAGTCTTCCAAAAAAAATAACTCTAAAGTAGCCCCAAGTGATGGCATGATATATGGTTAATACCTCACCAGTAAGTACATCAAATTCACCCTCAAGTTTACTTGAAAAACTACCAAGAACCGAACTTTGACTGTTACAGATTAGTCCTCCAATCGCACAAGCTCCGCTATCAAAAGATGCATCAACATTGAATTTTAAGAGTCCCAATTCTGGTGGTTTCCATCTTATGTCGTGGGGTAGAATCATAGCAGAATCAATATTCTTCGAGGTAGCCTCAAAGTATTCCCCCACCTCACTGTTCGAACATGCATGTTGGTTCAGAATTCATAAGTTCAACAACTTCTCAAATTGTTGTGAAGTGAGACATGAGATATTGGATCCAGTATGTCCAATATCTTGTTATTCCTTAGCAGCTCACTCATCCACCATATTTGCCATGTTCTTGGACTTAAAACCAGGTGGATAGTCATGTTTCTTGTAGAAATTATTTCAGTATGGATTTTAAAACCATAGAAAGTGCACTTAACCTTCTTAGAACTGCATTAAGACCCACATTTCTTGGTTGGTCAATCTTATTGAATTGACTGTATCAGGAACTAGACTGATAATTCTTCAAATTGTCATTTCTGGCCTGATTATTCCTTTGTGCTGCCAGGATTGTAAATTCTTGATCTTGATCTTATTGGAAGAATGTGTTTTCTGCTTTTCGGATTTGATATGCATAGCAAAAACATCTTCCATTTCAGGGAATGGAACCATCAACATCGCTTGGTCACCATTGGCTCAAATTTATATATGAGTCCTTTCAAGAACCCCATCACATGTTCATATTCCATGTGATCTAACAAGATTTTCATAGCATTGCAATGGCACTGAGGATCACAAGTACAAGAAGGACAATGTCTAATCACTTTAATCTCTTCCCATAGGATCATAATCTTCGTAGAATACTGATTCACATAATCAGTACCCTGTTTCACAGAATTGATTTCTTCAAGAAGATCTGATAGCCAAATAGCATCCCCACTGGAGAATCTATTTTCAAGATTACGCTAGACTTCGTGAGCATCTCCCAAATACAATAAACTTTGAGAATTGTATTTTCAACTGAATTTAAAATCCATGTTCTAAAAATTGTATCACATTGCCTCCAAAGCGAGAAATCGAGTGAGTTTACCTCAAATTTCTGTATTGTGCCATCTACAAAACCATACTTGTTCTTTGTGATCAAAGCCATCTCCACAGCTTTGCTCCAAGGATGAAAATTGTCGCCATTGAGTAAAGGTTGAACTAACACCGAAGATGGATTCACATTCGGATGAAGGTATAGTGGGCTGGATTGGTTCGATTCTTGTCTTCTAGCTGCCATGGCCTAAAGAACGTCTAAAAACCGATCATGAACTCAATTCTACTAAGAAAATTCACAGAATACTCTCAAGATTCTGTATAAAAAAAAGTAGAACTTCAATGAAAACTCTCAAGTTTCTTCCAAAAACACCTGAACTAGAGCAAATTGAGCATGAAAGCTATGATACCATGTTGAAATTCTTAGAAACAGAAAATAGAAAATCAAAATAAACAGAATTCTCATTAATCAGAAAAGTAATCAAGTTACATTACATCACGTTGATGGTGAAGTATTTATAAATTAATCATACTCTAGCCAATGGTTACAATATGTTGTAGTTTGTTAAGGTAGTTACAACAAACAAAGTATCAAGAACTCAATTTGTCTGATCTGATCTCACCTTCACAACTGATCGCGTTCTTCTTGTATGGTCATCTTCTCATCTGATCATCTCTGTTGCAGACTAGTTCTTCTTATTTGATCATCTTCTCAGCTGAATCCTTCTTCATTGCTGAATGTTCTTATCAGATGACTGTATAATTTTCTCATATGATCACTCCTGAACAAGCAGATTCACATCCTACTTGTGTCCGACACTTCTTCGTCTACTTTTATATGTTAACACTCCTAATACTCATGCAATGTACCATTCATCAGGCTCCCTTTGATACTGCACCATCTGCTCCACATTCATATTCTCCAAAAACATCTTCCTCGGGCTATTCTTCTACCAGTAAGGGCGACTCTACCCTTTTATAGGGTGGGGTGACCGAACCCCTAAAAAATTTTGATAGATAAAAACAATAGAATTTTTTCTTATAAACTCAAATATATGTGGAATTGACCCACTAACTTTTTTGTATGACCCTATTGCTTTTATGTTTTGACCCATAATTAGTTGTGTAAAACTAACATACAAAACTATGTGTAAAAGACCAAACAAATGACAAACTTCTGACCCCCATTGGAAAAATCCTGGAACCGCCCCTATCTACCCTTATATCCTCTGTTCCTACATCAACTCAACCACCTTTAACCTCTCATACTATGCAAACTCGCTCCAAAAGTGGAATATTCAAACCATTGTTATTGCCCTAGCCCTTAAAACTTATTAGCATATTCTTATGGAACCTTAGTTTGCATCAAAGGCATTAACTGGTCCTCAGTAGAATAAAAGCCATGAAAGAAGAATACAGAACACTAAGTGCCAACAATACTAGGGTATTAGTACCTCCCAATCCAAGTCATAACTTGGTAGGTAACAAGTGGTATTCAGACTGAAACTTAAGGCTAATGGCACATTACTAAAACATAAAGCAAGACTTGTTGCTAAAGGGTATTTGCAGCAACAAATGGTGGAATTTGGTGAGACTTTTAGTTCAGTTTCCAAAGTTGCCACTATAAGGGTAATCTTGGCTATTGCAACAACATTAAATTGGAACATCAAGTAGATAGACATAAACAATGTTTTCTTAAACGATAAATTACATAAAACAATGCACATGGCCCTACTTGCGGGGTTTGTGGATCATTCAAAACATAATCATGTGTGTATGTTAAAGAAATCTCTATATGGATTAAGGCAATCACCTAGAGAATGGTTTTAAGAATTGAAGTCACAACTCTCAAACTAGGGATTTCAACAATTTGTGCCTGATTCTTCATTGTTTGTTTTAACATGAATTATGTATGTCGTATGTATGTTCTTGTGTATGTAGATGGTTTCTTGATTACATGAAATAATGACACTACAATTCAAAATTTCATCAGTCTTCTGAACTTCAAATTTCCTTTCAAAGATCTTGGCAACTTGAGTCACTTCCTTGGCATGGAATTCAGAGATGAGAATGATATTGTTCTCACTCATAAGCAATATGTTACTCAACTGCTGGAAAAAATTGGAATGAGTCATGTAAAGTCATGTTTGACACCTTCACACCTAATTAAGGAAATGGCAAACCCCGCACTCTACATGAAAACCATTGAGGTTCTCTTGTACTTAACCTTTATAAGACTGACTTGGAATTTGTGGTAAATGAATTAAATAAATTCATGCACTCTCCTACAAGAATACATTGGCAAGCTAAAAGGAAGTCATAGCTCATCAAGGAACCGTTGATTATGGCCTCGATTCGACCCTTGGACCTCAAACAATGTTTATCTTGGTCCTCTTTGGGTTATTGGAGCCGAAAGAAGCATCAAGTGGTATCAAAGTCAAGTACATAGTTTGAATAAAGAGCTCTTGCACATACTTCAGCTGAGATTATATGATTGAAGTCATTGTTGAGGGAACTGAGGATTCAAACTTCAAACAGACCAGTGATCAATTGTTACAACATATAAGCTACCTCAGTTGCACAAATTAACTCCTTTTCCAATCCAAATCAAAGCACATTTAAATTGATGTGCACCGTGTCAGGAATCAAGTCTTAGAAGGGAAGCTTGAAGTCAGACTCATTCCCTATTGTGGCCAAACTGCATATCTGTTTACCAAAGCTTTGTGTGGGACTAAGTACGTTCCTTTTCATAGCAAACTAAATGTGGATTACTCCCTATTTTGTTTGAGATTGGGTGTTGAGAAATAATATGTGTTTAGTAGTGACTTGTGTTATCTTTGTATTGGTCCACGTATATCAATGTGTACTATTTTATGTGCTAGTTGACAGATCTGTTGGTTAGGTTGTTAGATTTTGTTTGTATCCTTGTGAGTAGTAAAGCTATAATTCTCTGATTGAATACAATTATACAATGATGATATTCACTTGAGAATTTATCTAATCGTATATAAGAAATTTTATGGTACAATTGTGACATAAATGTTCTACCAAATAAATTCATTATATTTATACATGCATTCTCTTTCACGCATACACATTTATATTCCGGTACTCAAAATCGTTCCAAAAGTACGAATTCGGCTAAAATGTACTAAAACAAAAGCACCAAGCATTAGTAAAAACCAAAAGGACTAAAAAAAAAGACAGATGATTCATCCAAGGACATGGTGTTCTTATAAACCAAATCATCAATTTCATAAAGAGTAACATATTCCCTTCAAAAAAAATAAAAATAAAGAGTAACATATTGGTAACACAAAATGCGTTTTCTTACTTACTTGTAGGGAATAATCATTGATAAAAAGAATCCTATTATTATTCAACATATTCAGTAACTTTCAAGATTGTTTTTCATGGAAATTAAACAAAATCTAGTGACCGGTATTAGGTGGTCCAACACATTTACTAAATATGCATGCTAAATTACACGCAAGATGTGTCTTATAACATTTAACATGACAGCAACACCAATATTTTTCGCCTTCAACTGTCTGTCTGAAGCATTCTCCCGTTGGGTAATAATCCTTTTTAGAATCGAGTGCCTTCTTATTATGGTTTTCATCACCTGTTACAAGACGAAAAAAAATTAATTTATTATTCATGTACTTTAAAATCACAGACCCATAATAATGTGCCGATAAGCAAAACCAAAAATCTTATATTGATTTGTTTATCATTTTTATCAGCAAAGTGCAATATCTTTTTCTTTGAATCATAGAATGACAAAAGAAATGAGAGGAATACATGAAGAATCGAGAGAAAAAGATACTATTATTAAAATTGTAAAACTGTCGAGGACTACACAAATTATTGAAATAGTTAAAAACTTACAAAGGTGTCCGGTGAAAAGGGATAAAAGAACAAGGGAAAAGAGAGCTACATAAGCTATGTTGATTTTAGAGCTTGCCATCATTTGATTATAAATAGAGTGGCTTTAATTGAGAAAAAACTAATGAGAATGAGTGATTTATAGGTCTCTCAAATAGATTGTTGCAACCTTATTCATATAACGCTAAGAATGAAATTTGAAATTTGAAATTTGAAAAAGTCCTACTTTCCACTGCAATGAAAAACGCATTGGTTAAAGACCAGCTGCCACATATTTATTGCAACAACTAACCATATTTGTGTCAACGGAAATAAGAAACGCATTTATTAAAGATCACTTGCTACACATTTATTGCAACAACTAACCATATACAAATAAGAAATGCATTTGTTAAAGATGTTATAATTTGATTAAAAAAAAATGCATACTTAAACTAAATAAAACACGTAATACATAAATTGACAAAATATTATTTGGACGAAGCTTGATTGGTCTTCAAATAGTTATAATTTATAAAAAATTTGTTGTTTATCACCTTTGAACAAATAATCCAAATAAGAATATTGTTTGCTAAATTATAATATTGTAGATCGTGTAATTTGTCAAATCATATATTACATATCTTGCCTCTTAATCCTTCTTTTGGTCATTTACAAAATCATGAAATTTTTGTTTTTTTAAAGTATGAAACAACCGTGTCGCGCCGTGACGGGGTGTGTCGACACTGTGACGTGTTGTGTCGGATATTAAAAAATTAAAGAAAATATATTATAAAAACGTGTCGCGCCATACACGTGTTAGGCACGTGTCGTGTCAGAAATATGTCCGAAAATGTACACTACTCCCAGGTCCAAATTGAAGTGTTTGTGTTTCGATCCGTAGGTTAAGTGTTCAATGCCTTGCCGTTTTCTTTCTCTTAAGACCCACACAACCACGTTTCCACATATTTTTGAAACTTCACGGTAGTGAATCGATATGAACACATATTTTCTATCAATGTCCTGTTTAATAATACATCAGCCAAGAGACATTTAAGTATCAAACTTATTAAAGTGATTAGAGATCTCATCAACCATAATCGCCTATCATGGTTTCTCTATCACAGTTTATACTAAGAATGTTATCATATAACAATTCATAATCGGTTCTTTAAAAAACAAGCATATGACAACAGAAAAGCCATTTAATATATGTTAAAACATAAAGAAATAGTAGAAATGATCCGACCCGGTCCAACCCAATTGGGTTTAGGACACTATTTCAACATTGCAAGCGTGGGAGTTCATAGTGTTTGAACACAGATGGGATTTCACTTTCGATACTCTATGAGAAGACTTTTTCTGAGACCGAGAGTGAAGAAGATGATGATGCAAGATGAGACAACAATGGTGACCAAAATCCCCTTTTTGAGACGACGCTAGCAAACTCGGCCTTTTCACATGGTTATAAGGTGAGATATTCTATAAAAAATTTAGTTATTTTCTTGTTTTATGATTTTCCCTCATTATATTTTCAAATTTTGTTGTGATTGGTAGAATATTCCAGTACCATTTGCTATGACTCATGACATGCTGCGATGCAAGTGTTAGGTGTAATGCCCGAAAGACAATTTTATAATTGTTTTATTTAATAAATGAAATGATATTATTATTCATATTTATTATTCTCATATTCACCGATGTGACAATAGTATTTACACTACAGAAAACCCTAAAGTACATCGTTTATGTAATCACTTAACTTCAAAGTATGGGATATACACGGGAGGATTAAGTTAGTGAAGATGTACTTGAAATACAATTAGCCCATAGTGAAGTTAATCGAGAGTATCGGGTCTCTCCTTTAACGTGCTATTAATACGCCTGAGAACACAATAGGTGTGATTGTCTTATCCGGACTTTCGTTTAGAGAGAACCTAATGGGGCATTTATATATGATAGATATATCATATAGTAATTTGAACCGATTTGATTAGAGTTCACGATATAATTCCGTAATCGAGAAGTCTTATCGAATCAATCGATGATCATATTTATGGATATATCTTAATCCCGAGGTGATCACGATCAACTACTTGAATCGGTGTATGAGGTTTGACTTGACGGTTAAGGATTACACCGAGTCCGTGATCCGAATTACCCCATCTTGGCATTGTAATTTGATTGAGTGAGTAGTCCGTGTTATCACAGATACGGAATCCATTCCTTCCATTTATGGAAGTAGATAGACAGATTCCACTTTATTTGTTAATCCTAGAAACCGATCGATCGTGCGAGTTCATATTACACTGATTAGCTACCAGTGAGTTGTATGAATTAATTGATCACTAGGGGGTTAATGGTAAATAAGGATAAGAGGTTCTAAAAAGGGTTAACGGTAACTTCCCGATTTAGAATGAACAGTCTATGGAGGGTTAATCCATACGTAATGATTATATCAATGGACGCTTATTATCATTCTCGTGAGGAGATAAATATAATCTTATAATCGGAGGAGTGCAGTCAAGGGATTATGGTGGCATATTCCTGTGATTGATTTATCGAATATAATTATTCTGTTCGTAAGATAATTATTTATTTGATTTATCGGAGCCGCTGATTATTAGTCCATGGTCCCCGACGTGCCTCCAATATAGCATAGCTATTCTCGGACGTCGAATCCTAATAATATTAATTTTGTTCTTATTAAAATTTAATTAAAACGATATGTGAATTAATTGTTTAGTGGACTATTAAATTAGTTGGGCTAAATAATTAAATATGTGAAAGACATTTTTCATAATCTTGGCCCAATTTGTGTGTCATGGCCGAAATCTCAAACCCTAGGAGAGAAAGAGAATTTTCGGCCTCCACAGTGTCTTAATGAGCAAGAAATTTGTTTTCTTGTGGATTAATAAGACATGTCTTGTGAAAAATATTTATTGGATAAATATTTTCTCGGTAAAAATAAAGATAAAGATTATTCTAGATTTGTTTTAGAATATTCTAGGATTATCTTTTATTTATTGGATTTATTTATTTGTAAAATAAAATCCTTGGAGGACAATGATTACTTCTCTATATAAAGAGAGTTCTCCCAAGCCTAAAACACAACACAAAATTTCGACTTATATCTCTTAGAGAGAGGGAAGAAAAATTTCGGCCAAGGGGAAGTGAGGGAAAATCTTGGAGGTTTTCCGGGTAGCATATCGGAAGGATTCGAGACGAGGATTTCCTTCCACCGGGAGGTGCTTGATCACACGTCTGCGGAAGATCGTGGTGCTCTTCACACCATCTTTTGTTCTTCCTATTGCGGTTCTTCTACTTGGATTTTTAGATCCAAGAGGTATGTTCTACAACCCCCTTGTAGAGTAGATCTAGTTATTTTATTATGTGTAAATTATAGATATAGATCCTTATATCGCTTCCGTTGCGGATGATATTACTAACAGCAAGACTATGGAGCTGCGGAGTGCCACAGGGGATTCATGGCCGGCTAAACTTGTACCTTGTGCCGAACCCTATCGACAAACTCGTTTAAACAGGTTGAATGATTCATTAGGACAATGACCTCAGAGTTGGAGATACATGCGCTTTGAAGTCGTTGATCGACCCTGGCGTAAAATCACCAATGGATTCGCATTCGGATGAAGGTAGAATGGCCTGGATTGGTTTGATTCTTGTCTTCTAGCTGCCATGGCCTCAAGAACTTCTGAAAACCGATGAAGAACTCAATTATACTAAGAAAATTCACAGAATACTCTCAAGATTCTGTAAAAAAAAAGCATAACTTCAATGAAAACTCTCAAGTTTCTTCCAAAAATACCAGAACTAGCGTAAATGAGCATGAAAAGCTATGACACCATGTTGAAATTCTTAGAAACAGAAAATAGAAAATCAAAATAAAGCAGAATTCTTATTAATCAGAAAAGTAATCAAGTTACGTTACATCACGTTGATGGTGAAGTGTTTATATATCACACTCTAGTTAATGGTTACTATATGTTGTAGTTTGTTATGGTAAACAAAGTATCAAGAACTCAATCTTCTGATCTGATCACCTTCACAACTGATCACGTTCTTCTTATCTGGTCATCTTCTCAACTGATCATCTCTGTCGCATACTAGTTCTTCTTATTTGATCATCTTCTCAACTGACTCCTTCTTCATTGTTAAATGTTCTTCTCATATGACTGTATAATTTTCTCATATGATCAATCCTGAACAAGCAGATTCACATCCAACTTGTGTCCGACACTTCTTCGTCTACTTTTATATGTTAACACTCATAATACTCATGTAATGTACCATTCATCAGGCTCCCTTGATACTTCACCATCTGCTCCACATTCAAATTCCCCAAACACATCTTCCTCAGGCTATTCTTCTACCGGTAAGGGCGGCTCTACCCTTTAATAGGGTGGGGTGACCGAACCCCTAAAAATATGTGTAGGGTAGGGTGGGGTGATCCATAATTAGTTGTGTAAAATTGAATATACAAACCTATGTGTGAAAGACCAAACAAATGACAAATTTTTGACCCCTATTGGAAAAATCCTGGAGCCGCCCCTATCTACCACTATATCCGATGTCCCTATATCAACTCAACCACCTCCAACCTCTCATACTATGCAAACTCGTTCCAAAAGTGGAATATTCAAACCATTGTTTTTACCCTAGCCTTTAAAACTTATCAGCATCTTCTTTTGGAACATTAGTTTGCATTAAAGGCATTAATTGGTCCTCAGTAGAGAAAAGGCATGAAAGAGGAATACAAAACTCTAAATGCCAAAAATACTTGGGTATTAGTACCCCCCCGATCCAAGTCATAACTTGGTAGGTAACAAGTGGATATTTAGGCTGATACTTAAGGCTAATGTCATGTTACTAAAACATAAAGCGAGACTTGTTGCTAAAGGGTATTTACAGCAACAAGGGGTGGAATTTGGTGAGACTTTTAGTTCGGTTGCCAAAGTTTCCACTATAAGGGTAATCTTGGCTATTGCAACAACATTAAATTTGAACATCAAGTAGATAAACATAAACAATGTTTTCTTAAACGGTAAATTACATGAAACAATGTACATGCCCCAACCTGAGGGGTTTTGGGTCCTTCAAAACATAATCATGTGTGTATGTTAAAGAAAACTCTATGTATTAAGGCAATCACCTTGAGAATGGTTTTAAGAATTGAAGTCACGACTCTAAAACTAGGGATTTCAACAATCTATGCCCGATTCTTCATTGTTTGTTTTAACATGAATTATGTATGTTGTATGTATGTTCTTGTGTATGTAGATGATTTCTTGATTACATGATAAAATGACACAACAATTCAAAATTTCATCAGTCTTCTGAACTTCAAATTTCATCAAAAGATCGTGGCAACTTGAGTCACTTCCTTGGCATAGAAGCATTCAGAGATGAGAATGGGATTGTTCTCACTCATAAGAAATATGCTACTCAACTACTGGGAAAACTTGGAATGAGTCATGTAAAGTCATGTTTGACACCTATGGTAACTAGAAAAATCTTCACACCTAATTAAGGAAATGGCAAACCCCACACTTTACATGAAAACCATTGAGGTTCTCTTGTACTTTACCTTCATAAGACATGACTTAGAATTTTCTGTAAACAGCCTAAATAAATTCATGCACTCTCCTACAGGCATACATTGGCAAGCTAAAAGGAAGCTGCAGTACATCAAGGGAACCATTGATTATGGCCTCAGATTCAAACCCCCTGGACCTCGAACTCTAAAAGGTTTCTCTGATCAGAATGTGGGTGTTTCCCTTCACATAGAAGATCTATGGCTGGTAACAATGTTTATCTTGGTCCCTCTTTGGTTTCTTGGAGCTAAAAGAAGCATCAAGTGGTAGCAAAGTCAAGTACATCGTTTGAATAAACAGCTATTGCATATACTTTAGCTGAGATTATATGATTGAAGTCATTGTTGAAGGAACTGAGGATTCAAACTTCAAACAGACCAGTGATCTATTGGTACAACATATAAGCTAAATCGGTTGCTCAAACTTCTTTTTTCCATTCCAAAACAAAGCACATTTAAATTGATGTGCACTTTGTCAGGAATCAAGTCTTAGAAGGGAAGCTTGAAGTCGGACACATTCCCTATCGTGACCAAATTGCATATCTGCTTTGCAAAGCTCAAAGGGACTAAGTTCATTCCGTTTCATAGCAAACTAAATGCGGAGTACTCCTATTTTGTTTGAGATGGGGTGTTGAGAAATAATATGTGTTTAGTAGTGACTTGTGTCATCTTTGTATTGGTCCACATATATCATTGTGTACTATCCATCATATGTGCTAGTTGACAGATCTGTTGGTTAGGTTGTTATGTTTGGTTTGTATCATTGTGAGTAGTATAGCTATAATTCTCTGATTCAATACAATGATGATATTCATTTGAGAATTTATCTAACCGTATATAAGAAATTTTATGGTACAATTGTGACAGAAATGTTCTACCAAATAAATTCATCATATTTATACATTCATTCTCTTTCATGCATACACATATATATTCCAATACTCAAAATCGTTCCAAAAGTACAAATTTGGATAAAATGTACTAAAACAAAAGGACTAAATAAAGACAGATGATTCCATCCAAGGACATGGTGTTCTTATAAACCAAATCAATTTCATAAAGATGGTAACATATTGGTAACACAAAATGCGTTCTCTAACTTGTAGGGAATAATCATTGATAAAAACAATCCTACTATTATTCAAAATATTCGGTAACTTTCAAGATTGTTTTCCATGGAAATTAAACCAAATCTAGTGACCGGTATTAGGTAGTCCAACACATTTTCTACTAAACATGCATACTAATTCACACACAGTACGCGTCTTATAACATTTTCTATGACAGCAACACCAACGTTTTCTGCCATGATTGTAGCATATTCCCATTGGGTAATCCATTTTAGAATCGAGTGCCTTCTTATTGTGGTTTTCATCACCTGTTACAAGACGAAAAAATAAATTTATTATTCATGTACTTTAAAATCACATACCCATAATAAAGTACCAATAAGCAAGACAAAAAATCTTAATATATTGATTTGCTTATCATTTTTATCAGCAAAGTGCATATATAGTTTGTTGGTGATTCAAACTCTTTTTTCTTTAAAACATAGAATGACAAAAGAAATGAGAGGAATACATAAAAATTTGAAATAAAAAACACTAATATTGAAATAATTCTAAACTTACAAAGGTGTCCGGTGAAAAGGGATAAAAGAAGAAGGGAAAAGAGAGCTACATAAACTATGTTGATTTTAGAGCTTGCCATCATTCGATTATAAATAGAGTGGTTTCAATTGAGGAAAAACTAATGAGAATGAGTCATTTATATAGGCCTCTCAAATAGATTGTTGCAATCTTATTTTATTGGGCGCTAAGAATGAAATTTAAAATTTGAAATTTGAAAACGGTCATGAGTAGTTTCCACCGTAATAAGAAACTCTCAACCGCAATTAGGAAATGCATTTGTTAAAGACCAGCTGCCACATATTTATTGCAATAACTAACCATATTTGTATCAACGGAAATAAGAAACGCATTTGTTAAAGTTCACTTGCTACACATTTATTGCAACAAGTAACCATACATGCATCAACACAAATAAGAAATGCATTTGTTAAAGATGCTATAATTTGATTAAAAAAACATACATACTTAATTAAATAAAACAAGTAAAACATCAATTGACAAAATACTATTTGGGTGAAATTTGATTGGTCTTCAAATGATTATAATTTATAAAAAAAATTGTTGTTTATCGCTTTTGAACAAAGAATCTAAATAAAAATATTATTTGCTAAATTATAATATTGTAGATCGTGTTATTTGTCAAATCACATATTACATATCTTGCCTCTTAATCCTTCTTTTAATCATTTACAAAAACATGAAAATTTGATTTATTTTTATTTTTATTTTATATGTTAAGTATGAAACGGCTGTGTCGCGCCGTGACGAGGTGTGTCGACACTATGACGTGCCGTGCTGGATATTAAAAAATTAAAAATTATTATAAAAACATGTCACGCCATACATGTGTAAGGCACATGTCGTGTCAGAAATTTGTCCGACTCTGTGTACCGCTCCCAGACCCAAGTGTCGCTACTCTTCCGTAGGTTTTAAGTGTTCAATGCAATTTTACTTTCTTCAGAGGATATCCAGTAGTTTTTTTTTCCAATGTGAAGGGTTATTTTTTCAGAATAGCTAATGTGGTCTTCAAATAAAACATACAATAACTCTCTCTTTCACATTCTAAACAATTTGGGTGGGGACGTGGGGAAGTTATTGGGTAATGGTTGAGATATCCATTTCTTGACCGACTGATACGTAAACAAATCCTGGATCGTCTGCAGCTTTTAATTCACTATGATAAATGAATTATTATCAGTCGTTGCCTCATTTTTAAATGACCGCCAAAACACCCCATTATAGACTTATCTTTCGTACTCAGTGAAGGAAGATAAAAAGTGAAATTAAACGAGATTTAGAAATAAAATGTCTATATTTTGACACATGGGTGCACTCCGCATATGGCGGATGCACCCAATAACTTCTCGGGGATGTGGGTGTGGGGCTGCACACGTCATTTTCACGTCTTCCTAATTAAATAATGACAGAAACAATCTTTATTACTCGCCGTAAATCAGAAATGACAACCAACATTGCATGAGTAGGAGGGGTGGATCCCCATCCAACACAACCCTTTATACTAAGTCCTATCGCTAACAAATGCGTCGGGATATTGCCTTGCCGTTTTTTCTTTTCTTTTCTCTTAAGACCCACACGACCACGTTTCCATATAATTTCGAAAATGTAGTGAATCAATACGATTCACTATATGATTCATGTTATGTTTTATCTCTACAACCACAAACATAATTCACTGTATGATCAATGTGTGTTTTATCTTTAAGATTCACAATCATAAGTATTTTATAAATTTGTGATTCATTTATAATTCACTATATATGAGTCGCTATATACTCCAAATTGCTCCTATTTCTTCACTTTGAACCATCGAATGATTCACAATCAAATTATTCACCGTATAATTTACCATACGATTCGCCATAGAAGCTTTGCATCTTTAATGGAGGGGCACTGAACAGATAGATGGTGGTTCATGGCAGAAAAAAAAAAAGATGGGTTTTGGCGGCGGTTCACCTGTGAGACGTTGTTAAACAGGTGGAGGGTACATTCGGAATCACATTCAAACTACCATGCACAAAACAATTCAGACAGGAACATGAGTAAAAACAAAGAAACCTCTAAAAGTATATAGCCAAAACCATAATCTAGATCACCATATATAAAGGTTCCAATGGGCGGCGTATGTACCATGTTAATCTTCTCATTATCGTTCAATGTTGGCAGTGCCATGCTAATACGTTGTACATGCGCATTCAATCAATCAATCAATCAACCGAAAAAATTCCCGACTCTACTTAGATGTTGGCTTTTTCCTCAAGTGCACGGACAAGATGCATTATACGATACCAAGCCTGGCATTCTGAGAATCAAGCAACTCTAGCTCCTTCTGTGCCTAAAATGAAAGAATAAATAGTCATTCTCACTGCTTGCTGAACTTTTCAGCACGTATATATACACGATAAATACAACAACAACAACGAAACCTTATCTCTTTCAGCTGCTTGCTCGGCTTTCACGTCTTTTAGCTCAGACTGGAGATCATTTACCGTCTTTTTTAATTCCTCGTCATCAGAATCTGGAAAAAAAAAGATAGCAGTAGAATAGACAGGTTATTGGGGCAAGATATATTGACAAAACAAAAAACATGTATCAAGTTAAGGACCTACTTCTCTTAGTAGCAACACAAGCTTCAAGCTTTGCCAACCGATCCTTCAAATAAATAAATATAAGTCATTCAATTGCAAAGATGATGATATAATTCCTCTGAAATATATTTAAAAACCAAGAATTCTGGTACCCTAATATATAAACTAAATCCAGAAATGCTTAACGAAAAGCTATAGTGAATCTCAAGTAGAATTAATGATGCGCGCTTTTTCTTTCCCTAAACTCAAACCTGTGACAAACAATAACAGCAAAGCAACCTAGTACCGTGTCTCACCAAGACTGCACATCGACAGGAGGCTTCATTAGAGAAAAGTGTGTAAATTTCTACAATAAGCAAAGACAAAAATGACATCCACAACTTAAAATACAAAAAAAGAAGGCCTCCCCACAACGACATGTTTTAGGAATACGTCATCTAACAAGATAACGTTCGGCTTCTAATAAAGCTAGCTATCATGGATGAAGAGTTTCAATAATAAAGGGGCCAACTTTATTCCGAGAAAAAATGGTTTCACCACAACATTGTGCTACTGATCGAACATTTGGATGATAGACCATAAACCATTATCATATAGTGAGACTCATTAATTGGGTGGTGTAAGAGCGTGTGGTCGGTGAGTGGTGACACGATGTTATGTTATATCACAATGCAGAGTCCAAAGAGTTTTCCTATTCGTAGCGAAAGAGGAAAAACCAGCAAGATCACTCATCCAACCCCTGTGTGAACTCAATCAACTCAATCAATCTGCATTCCTCTATGAAACCTCTGTAAATATACCGATGATTAATTCAAAGTTTTAATATAAATCACTGGATGAATAATCAATCTACATTCGCAATTTATGTATAAGGATTCAAAGTTTTACACCAAACCGATTGCTCCTTCTAAATGCTCAAACTTTTGAAAGGATGGACTATACCTATTATTATATACCCCTTAAAGCCACCCACCTTCCAGAAAAACCCACAGATTCAAGTGAAAACAACAAAGAAACGATGGAAAGAAAGAATCGAATAAGCACCAAAATGATTCAAAGAACAATATGCTTATCGAGATGGCAATAATTTAGAAAGAAAAAAACAAAAAGTGTTTTGCGGTAAATTTAAAAGGAATAAGAAACCTGGGCCTCGTAAGCTCTTTGGTAGAAGGGTTTTAAGATTTCTTCATTAGTGTTAGCTTCTGCCATCCTCCTCCTCCTCTAACCCCAAAAACCACACGGACACGAACGTGGGAGAAAACAACAGTACAAGGTTTTGGGAGATATTCCGGGTCGAGCCACAATACATACACCTATTGGCCTTAAAAAAAAAAAAAAAAAAAAAAAAATATTTTCGCACCTTAAAAATAAAAAAAAAAAAAAAAGGTCTTAAAAAGGAATTATTATTCATGACCACGCTAAACCTATCACTTGTGACTTTATAGTTTCCACACCTTAAATAAAAATTTACATTTACACCACAATGATTTTGAAACTTATTTCACTCTTTATTTACACCACAATTTCTACCTTTACACCACACTTTATAACTATTTCCACACCAATTTATTTTTATTACGAATTAGTCCCCCTATTTCACCCACCTTATAACCCACACCTCTACTTACAAACCCCAAATTTTCCCACCATAAACACCTTCTTCATTAAACCCATTTCAAAACAAAACTCTTATTTCCATAATTTATCATCACCTTAAATAAGTAAAATATTTTCGCATCTAAAAAAAAAAAAAAAAAAGATCTTAAAAAACCTCATTTGTATTTCTAGTATTATCATTTAATTTTTCTATACTTGATTCTGACTAAGTTTTGGACAAGATGTTGATTGGTTTACGGATTGAACTTCAGCCCGAAATTATCAATTGTGTTTTCTGACTGATGTTGGATTTAGAAAAAACCAACAACCCGATTCCGTGAGGTTTACAAAATGCAAACAAATATAATTTCTCAACCCGCATATTAAAAAAATCAAATGCTCAAGGTTAGAATATGATGACACTATCAACTTCATGGTCACAGTAAAACACATGTACTTAAATTAGAAAAAAAAACAAAAAAATATTTTTATTGTATTTATTATTTATTATTCATTAGTGAAAAGAATATTGTATTTATTATTATTTATGTATAACAACGGACCACCTGATCAATCAATGGACAAAAGGCCCCAACCAGACCAATCGCCTTAGACCTATTTTAGCATAAGGCCCACCCTGCTTGTATCAATAAAAATATTGTTTGGTAAATCAACAAAAACTTGCTGGTTTTATCAATACAACATTGGAAAACACCCATGTATTTACCGCAGAGCCTCCCTTCTTCTACGGGGCACTCTTTTAAGAACATTGTTTAAGAACATTGATAAACACCCGTGTTTTCATACGTATTTAGTAATAAACCTAAATAATAATAAAAATACACGGATGTTTTCCAGTGTATTTCAGAGTCTGCCCATAAAAGAGTCTCCACTTTCATAGACTCGCTCATAGTTTGGAATGACTTTTTTACAATGAATCATGTGACAAATCAAAATATTTTCACCAAAAACTTGCTTCATGCTTCGTAAAATTGCCTGCATATATACATTCTTCATAGCAAAATCTACTGCCATTTTCTTTTACAGCCCTCTTAATAGCAGAGGTATGATGAAGAATCAAAACCCACTAGTATACAAAATCTTCAACCGTCCTGATACGCCGCCAATCTCACCTGCTGCTTCGAGAGGTGCTGTACTTTCGGGAACCGTGATTTTTTTTTTTTTTTTTTTTTTTGGTCCCAACTGATTACTGACCGCCACCAACCTCGTTCATAAAATGATTTTGGCTCCCACTTTCTTCAAGTAATAAGCTGGGGGAGACTGTAAAAGCTGGCTCGATATTTTCATTCACGCTTTTTGTAGGTCTCTTGAGCCTCTTTGGTCTTTGCTGCTGTTGCCCCCCCTCGTCCAAATCAAAATCGTTGTTGTTGTTGTTGTTAATCGATGCTGACTCTGCATTCTTTTGTCCTTTTTGAGACGGCTTTGATTTTGGCTTTTGCTTGTCAGCAGCAGCCACAGGTTTCCTCTGATGCAAGCAAAGAAAAAACGTGATTTCTTCAGTAAAGTAAATGCTAAACATTCAATCAATCCTATGTTTGTCTATTTTCATATAAACACACAGTCCCACAGCTATAAGTAGGGTATAGCTAAGCCCAGATCAATTATATAACGCACACACAGTCTTAAAGGAAAATAAAAATGTATGGTTAATAATGAAACTGTCATTACGAAAAAAGATGGGGGCTAGTTTTAAGACACTAAGGGCATTAACACCAGAAGCCGTATCTTTTATCCCTAAAATAATATAAAATAATACATATCCCTATTTTACAACATCTCAATTCAAAACACTCCACAAGAGCATCCATATTTCTATCTTTATACCATGTATACCATTAAATTAGAGATAGTGCTTTAAAATAGGGATAGTGTTCCACAAATGGGGAATAGGGATACACTGTTCATTGACCCTAGGGATAGGGATGAGGCTTCGGCTGTGGAGGTATTTGAGGGAAATTTCCTCTATTTATCTTTATTTTAGGGATAGGGCACCATATAGGGTCTCTGCTACAAATGCCCTAAGAACATATAAGGGATCAATAGTGTCATTATCGCTTTTTGTTTTTATTATTTCACAACCAATATTGTGGTGACAGGTGGCACATACAATACGGTTGAAAGTCCAGACGTTAGTCAACTAAGTGCTTGTGTGATGTGTCAAAAATGTATAGTTGGGAGTGAAATGTGTCATTATGGAACATAGAGGCTAAGTATTGAGACAATGGGAAAATATAGGGGGCCAAAAATGTCTAGATCCACAAAAGAAATACATCAAAACTTGAAGAAAGGAGTTCACGCGTTTTAACCTTTTTATTGTTGGACTTCCCTTTATCTGCATCAGGCATGAGTTCAGAATCCTTGTCCAGAGAATCAGGATTAGGAAGATCTTCCAAATGTGCATCACCCTCCGCGTCAATCCGGATTGCCTTTGTTCCACCCTTCTTTTTTTGTCTCTCTTTAGCCTGATACCCCAAAGATTGCAAGTTAGAAAAGTCTAAAATACACTTTGACCATCATTCATACAATAGTTTTAAAGTAAGTAAAAGGTGGTTGGATGATAATTATATATTAAAGGTAAGGTGAACGAGAAATTTGATAAACGCTGTATTGGTAATTCTAAGAGACTTGTATTATGGGACAAAAATGAAGAGTCAAAAAGGCCTCCATATTACAGGACAGATGTAGTACTAAAGAATGTAAATGTACAAACACAGAGAGGCCAACCTGTAAAGGAATCTCTCTAAGCTTCTGTTCCAGAAGTGGATCGTCAATCAGCAAAGATACCATATATTCTGGAGCTAAAATATCACCCTGTACATGGCCACCTGTCATCACAAGCTTTTGTACAGTGCTCTTCTGACTAGCTCTCTGTAATATTTTCTCTTCAATCGTGTCTTTGCATACTAAACGATACACCGTAACCTGCATTATATTACAGTAGGAAGATTTCATAAAGGGGCAAAAAATCAAGAAAACAGCAACAATAAAAGGGTATCAAGCATACTAAGAATGCAAACACTTAAATTTCATGAAAAATGATAGACATAGAATAAAATAATCACTATTTACTGAAATTCTAAGGCAAATCGGCCGTTGCAAGAAACTTTGTGCCAACATAAATATAACACAATCCCATAACATGAAATTTAGAGTGGAAAGATCACTATGAAACCAATATTCGGGAAGCAGCAATAGTGACATCAATGACTGTTCATACACAGCTTGATTGAATGAAATATAGGGTTCTTTTTCATTTTAGATTAACATTTTTGGTTACTTAGCAGAATTTAAGCAGTCATTTTGCTTTGGGTTCGCAATTTCAACATTTTCTTGCTTGGGAAAGGCCAAAAAACATGCAAGCACACAGGTATTAAGCAGAAGACTGACATCTTTAGTCTGTCCCAAACGATGTGCTCTGTCCATGGCTTGCAGATCCAAAGTAGGATTCCAATCACTCTCATAGAATATTACAGTATCCGCTGCAGTCAAGTTGATACCCAGTCCACCAGCTCGTGTGCTCAGTAAAAACACAAAAATATCACTCCTACAAAGAGGAAATAAAATTTTATGATCAAACACGGTGGCATATAAGAAATATAAGGACGATTTTGATTAAATACAAACCGATGCTGGAAGTCCCAAACCATGTCTCTGCGATCCATTATGGTAGAAGAGCCATCAAGCCTTAGATATTTATATTTCCTGTAGTTCATATAATCCTGAAAATCCATCAACAAACACTTCACACAATTAAACTCTGCACAGTATTATTTTTGCATAGTGAAAAGGCACACTATTATGTAGCAAAAAAAGCATCTTGGGAAAAAGGTCTATGCAATGCATCAAATAAAACAGATGTTTCAAATTAGGCAAGAATTTAACCAAAACAGCTGCAGTTACTAAGACAAATGGCTGGAGTGATAGATGAATAAACAGTGACTTCGGAAATCAGGTTTTATTTATCAAAGATTTAAAACTCAAAAGGATCCACAAAGTCCATTGTCACACAAAACCACAAATCGTCGAAGTTCAATGTACCTCAAGAATATTCAACATCTTGGTCATCTGTGCGAACAGAAGTACACGATGATTTCCGGCTCGCAATCGTTTCAACAGTATATCCAGTGTTTGTAGCTTTCCAGAATCCTGAAATTATTTATAAAAATTTGAAGCAACTTTCATAAACCGCCTTTAATGTCAGCAATAAACCCAATGAGAAATGACAGGACATTCACAGGAGAAAATAGTCACCGTCAGCATCTTTGCAGGGTCAAATGGTTGCGTAGGTGGACAAGAACCAAAAATTCTATAAGTAAGTTGAAGAGCTGGCTGTGTAGCAGGCAATTCAGATTCAATCTCTTGAATTAAAGGATTAACAGAGTTTGGCTTCATGGGACCATTTGAGTCGGAAGTACGTGCAAATCCGACTAACAATCTCTTAAGCCATGGGTTATGGAGCTCTTCAATCATCTTGTACGAGAAATGTCTATCAGCGCAATGGACACTTATCTATCAAGGAAAAGACAAACAAGATTAGGTTGAAGTTTCTATATATTTTAGGAAGCCTGTCTATGCATAAAAAAAAACTTAAAAAAACACTTACAGGAGGAGCTCTAGCTCTCGGGATATAAGAATGCGTGGAATGTAAGATCTCGATATTAGATAAAAACCTATCCTGATGTGCCACCACTAAAGCTTCAAATGGAGCATCCCCAGGACCAGTTGCAAGTCTTGACCTGAGTAGATTAGCCTCTGACTTGGATGGTAGCAGTAACATTCGCGATACTGCTTTGAATTTTTCTCTCCCAATATGATTGTACTCATGATCAGCACCCTCATTCTCCATAAGAAGGTCTACCAAGTCATCTAAATATTGTCTTTCCCACTTTGCTATTGCAAACAACAATCTTTCTATAAATGAACCAGTTGCTGAAAGCAACATTTCTGCAGGTGATATATCAGCTAAACGAGCAAAACCAAAAGTTGCATTGGCAAAAGAGCCGTCAGAAGTGCTTTCTTCTGAGAGGGCAGATCTATGAACATTTTCCGGTGAAAATATGTTGAAATACTTTTGAAAAAATGCTCTGCGACAACTTTGACTGTTAACTGAGCAATGAGTGCTAGATTGCCGGACAATATCTTGATAGACCAACTTTGGCACCTGAAATTTTCAAAATAGAAAATAAATCAGGACAATAGTGAAGCTTTTTCCAAATTCTAAACATAAAGAATACAAGATGCACATTTACATCAAATGCATCTCTACCAAGATAAGGTAAGCTAAATGAGAATGCAGCAACCTAATAATCAGGGGCAGTTAACAACCCCACACGGCAATTAATGTGGGGTCCACGGAGCATATGAATTTAAAGAGCTGATTGTACAACATTGTTTGCCATTTGTTCCTTGGCAGCAAATGAGAAAAAAAAAAAATAGATCAGTTACAAAAAGCTTGAACAGTTGAAATCAATCTCCATGATACACAAGAATCATGTGTTCAATCAAGTTAACCATGCTTTCATAAGGATGAGATCAGATTAAATGGCACAATAAAAGCATGATGTGCACCAACTTAGCAAGGAACTCATTGCACAAAAGTCACTAGTCCAGTATTCCACATCCAGGTTTATGTCAAACATCTGTTTAAGAGACGACCTACTAAGACACCTAATGTAATTAAAGGTACATTGAACATGGGTTTACTCAAATCCAGCCGCTAATGTACATTCGGAATGGCTTTTGTTCTAAACAATGTAAATGTGTAACGTGCGTGCCCTTCGACACTGTAGTGACGATAAGGCTAGTATCACTTTATATAGATATTTTACTTCGTAACAATTTACATGATAGACCAACTAAATGGACAATGAGGTCAATGCCAATTAAGAGACCTAGTTGCATTTTAAGATCACTCCCATGCTGAAGGGTCATCTAATTTGTATTGTTCGAGCGGTAGGTTGTTCATTAAATAAGACCCTGTGATGGATAGCGCATAAAATGGACTAAGTTCCTATCAGGTGAAACGGCTTATGATGTAAACGCGAAAACTCAGAAAAAAAGAAAATAAAATCTATATGGTAGCATTTCAGACAAAAGTCCTATTATATTTCCATGAGTGTGATGTGAGTAAGTTGTTGGGGGAGGATGGTTGTCAGAAGACAACACGAAAAGAAATAGCCACCAACACATCAGAATTTTTGCTAACCTCATATGTAATTGGATTCCGACCACCAGGATAGTGAACATCCTCTAATTCCCCAAAAGGAGCAGGAAGAAGAGAATTTGGAATTTCTCCAAAATAAAAATATGTGCTTCCTTCGTTTCTCTCAAATAATTCTGGATGGTTGCAGACCTGCAATGACGAAAAGAAGAAATTGTTTTACAAAGAGGAACTCATTTCACACTAGACTGTGCTTCACACAGTTACATCACCCAACCAAATGATACCTTTCTCAGCTGTATAACAATATTCATCAGGTTGGCAATTTTTTTCTCATTGAAATGCCCATGGTTGCCATCTAACAACTCTGTAAGAAATATCTTATTCTTCAAAGCTCGATAAATTGCGTGTTGCCGAGAACTCAATTTACAGTGGACAGTTATTTCGGTTTTCCCAGTCAACTCAGAAACCACATCTTTCTTAACTCGGCGTAGCATGAAAGGCTTCAGAATGGCATGCTGGCATAGATAGGCAAAAGAAGAGCGAAGTAAGAAAGTTATGGATAAAGCAAGATAAAAACAAATTTGCAGAGGAATCCTTTTTTCTTCAAGTTATCAAAACAATCGAGTGTCAAATACCCTCCTGGATCAGCATGCAGGTAAAAAAATTCTACCATGTTATCGTCGGTTTAAAGTGCAGGGGGAAAAATGCACTCACCAATCTACTGAGCTGGTGCTCATTTAAAGTCCCTCCATGCTCTGCGTGGTTCTCTATTCTGTCACACAGCAACAAACAATATATAATAAGTTTAGTTTCCTTTTCTTTTGTTTATTGGGGAGGAGGGAGAGCAGGGAGCGAGGGGTTTGTTAATGGTAAAAGTACAGTGGATACGGGTGATCCCAGCTGACCCCACCAACTAGGAATAAGCTTGTTTGTTGTTGGGGTTAACTGGGGAAAGAGCTCTTCCAAAAAAGTCCAGGAAAGGATATTTACCCTCGTGAAAACCATTCATCAAATTGTTCATGGCTGTCGAATAAGGTTGGCATTATGAAATGCAAAAGAGCCCACAGCTCAGCCATGTTATTCTGAATTGGAGTACCGGTAAGAAGCAAGCGATTTCGACAATTGAAACTGAGCAGAGTCTTCCATCTTATACTGTCACATTGAATAGTTAATATGATTAGAGTAAAGGAAAATGTGTATAGTAGACCATGTCCATGTGCATAACAGTATACCTGGAAAGAGAAATCGCAAGGGTGTTTCAACACAAGTATCTCAATTTTCACTTAAAGTATACTTCAGTTTAAAGCATTTACTTAAGCAGACATTTCCTACCAGAAATTTGAGTTATAAAGTCCGGGGCTGGGGGTGGGCCGCGGGAGGGGGGTAAAAACAGGTACTGCATACGAAATTCAATCAATGCTGTCCATCTTTCAACTAGAAAATGCAGAGGCATGTCAAGTGGAGCAGACAATGAATACGGGAATATTAGTTTCCTGTAATCTATCATCATTACACCTATTACTGTAGTTGACAAGGACTTTCCACTCTCGGGTGATCACCATTGTTTACTTTCAATATACTTCCCATGCAAGTTGACCAAAAGATATACAAAAACCACATAAGAAATCATACAATGCACCATGATCAAGAAAATACATACAAACCTGTTCGAACTTTTGATAGCCTGAGCTTCATCCAACACCATATACTGCCATTTTACACGTCGGAAATATTTTTCATCAGTAACTAAGAGTTGGTAGCTAGTAATAAGGATATGAAATCCAGCATCCCTGCACATAAAATGATACTGATCAAATCACAGAACATATGCAGCTAATGGGTATTACAAATAGCAACTAGGATCATCAGTTGATGCTTAAAAGTCTTTAAGATACTGGACAAAAATAAGACCACTTAGGATATGCCAACAATAGCACATTATAAATTAGAAACCCAACATTCGGACTGTTTTTCCACCGCACTGATTCTCCTGAAACTCCATAAACAATATCCCTTATGGGTTAAGGGCTTCAATCTCCATGTACAAACTATTAAGTCTGACTGATATTAAAAGGCTTTCTCACACTTTAAAAACAGTCATGATACTAAATACATTTAAGTAGAACTAAACTGTGGCAATTGTACAGCTGTGTGAAATCTTGGCAAATATCTCTTCAAAGATTAAGACCAGAAAGGAGAAGAAGTGAACCTCCGATACAGAAGCTTTGGATTAATATTCTTCCTAAGTATCATCCTCTCCTGAGTCCCGCCCCAGTACGGAAGAGTTTTCAAATCAGGACAGAAACGGCTAATTTCATCGGCCCAGTTATTCAGGACAGAAGCAGGTGCAACAACAAGAAAAGGTCCCCAGATATTCTTTTCCTGAACAGAGTGACCTTTATGAGTTAAGGAAAAGCTAAAAAGAAACAGTTAAAGTAGAGTTGTAGAATAAAAAATAACACTTACTTCAGCCAAATGAGCCAAGAAAGCCATGGCTTGTATGGTCTTTCCTAGACCCATCTCATCAGCAAGGATACCATTTAAACCCTGTAGACATATGTGACCGAATAATATCATTTAACTCCGCAACAATCACCATTGATTTCATAAAAAAGAAACTCATGTAAGATCTCACCTGCTCATAGCAATTCACAAGCCACTGAAGACCTTTAAGCTGATATTCCTTAAGGGAACCCTTAAATAGCTCTGGAGTCTGAACAGTCGATGCTAAAGGCATTGTTGACCTAAAACCCATATAAAAAGCTATGTTGTAAGTGCACCGAGAGAACAAAAAATATATACATATCATGTCTGCGCCCTTTTCACCAAAATAGTAACCATCAATAATGGCCTCAGGTTGTATCTACCTAAACATCATTAAGAAAAGTAAGGGAACTCATACTGATGGAGTAACTTACGGGTGCAATAGATCTATGTTAGCAGACCCTGCAACTGATTCATCCTGATGAACTGCCTCGACATCAACTGATTGCCGCAATTTCAAGCATTCATCGTCAAATGCACTAGTGATCATTTTCTGTTTAGAAACTGCATCCTGGGCAGCTTTCAGGGCCTCCTTTCTTAGTTCAGCATCTTCAGGATCTTCTTCAACACCCGTTGATTCTAAAGAAGTAAAAGGCAATTCATTCTCACTGGTAGTTTCAGATGCCAATGCGTCAGCAGGTTGTAAACTAGGCTTGTTTTGCATGAAGTGACTGTAAAGTTCTGTTTGTGAAAGAAGAAAATTGAGCCTCTGCTGTTGTCTCTTTGCTTCACGCAGCTCCTGTTCACGCTTCAAAGCTTCAGCAGCCTCTTTTTCTTCTCTTTTCCTAACCTCAGCCTGCAAAGTATCAGAATCTGTCAATTTGTGCCTCTAACAGAATCCCACTAGGTGCTGAAAAAAAAAACTAAATATGCTCAACTCATTAGTTAATAATGGTAGAATTTCTAGTATTCAGCTTCCTACCAAACATGGGAACATTCGCAAACTCGCTCATTTCCATGATTAGTAGCCATTCAGTAAACAAGTTTATCTTCAGATAAAACCCGCGTGCAACAAGACTTGCATGTATGAATTATGATTGACGGCACATGACCATTGACATGTTGGATTCCCAAATTGGACAAAGTACCGAATCGGAAAGATCAGAACCGTCCACTACATACTCATACAACTAAAATGGTGGTTATAGAAGGGTGAGAGGAAGGACTCTGAAATTTTTTCCCTTGAATCTTTAATCAATTTTTGTAAATTAGCTAGATAAGCTAACAAAAAAGAAAAGGAAACTGTCAAAGGAATACCATCTCTTTATCAACTCTTTTCCAAAACACAAGCATGTCTTTAGCCAATTTCTTCGTGCGGAGCCCTGCACCTCTCATCAGTCTAAGAGATCTGCTAGCCTTCATCTTAACCTGGAAAAAGAGAAGACAGGTGACTTGGCAAACACCAAAAACTGCAAACTCAAGTTTAATCATGAAAATAAGGCAGTACTCCAAGAAATAATATGTATCATGAAGGCATTAAAACGAATGACTGAGCATCGTTTGAGTGCATTGTTCTGAATTACCTCTCTTTGACAACTTTCTATGAACCTCTTAGCTTCGCCCATTTGCTTCTTATGGAAGTTAGTAAACATCCTGTGATGTTTCGGTATGTCTTTCCTCACAATATTGACCCAATATTTTCCAATCTTATCTCTTTCTTCCTTATCGATCAGAGAAGGGTCTTTTTTCACCTTCACCTTTTTGGGTAAACTACGTTCAATAATCTGCAAAGGTCACAAGCTGAAAGGCATGACTACTTGTACCTATAGAATCTTGCAATACAAGGTTCCATTTAACACGAACCACTTTCTGCCTCACAGAAAACATTTTACTTGGATCGGATCAAAAGAAACACAAAGGAGGAAGACAGAAATAACATAAAAGGGATAAAATCAACAATATCATGCAAATACAGACCTCGTAGGTGTCTCCTTTCTCTAGCACTTTCACATAATAAACCTGCATGATACCACCCTCAGACATGATAGGGCGCCTAATACTTCCAGCTGCACCCTCAGGGATGGAGGATGCAGCCAATGCAGCCTCGCTAACTTTCAGACTGAAGTTCTGAACCAATTCATTAGCAGGCGGCGCTCTCAATTTTGCTTGAAGAGATTCATACTGGGGTTTGGGATATCCCATACTAGCTTGACTTCTGGGCCGAGAACTCTTTTCAGCAGCCATCATATCTGCTAACGATCTCAAATCAAGGGTTCCCTTGAGGTAAAACTCCTCAACATGGATATCTGACGTGCTTGGCAGATTCAATGATGCCGACAACTTTTCATAAGGGAGAGGGATCCTATACGAAATACCTTCTCCAATATCCAAAACACCAGGTTCACCAACTAGTCTACAGTGTCATCAAAAGATACAAGAAACCCATTTTAAAACAAAAATTTCGAAGAAATTTACGATTAATAAAATATATTAGAGGACACAGAAAAACCTGTCAGAATTGTATTTCCGTGCAAAATCAGAAACCTTCAGATTATCAGAGAAAAGGTCTGATGTCGAATCGTGTTTATGCTTTTTCCCACGCTGTTCATGAGCTGATTTCTGATCTTTAGAACTCAAACTAACTTTTGCTGTTTGCATCCCAGCATGATTTGATGCTAGACTTGGTGCTAGGTTTTTTGGTCTCCTTTTGTACTTCTGAATATGTTCTTCAAGCATAGTTGTATACCGCTCTTCTGAAATATGAATACTATGACGTCCGTTGTCTTCCTCGTCACTACTATTTCTCTTCCTCCTCGACATTATTCCATTATTGCGTTGTCCCCTTGCACCACCTATTTATACCCATTACAGAAATGCCAAAACAAGACAATAGATTAAGTTAAAAAAGTGAAACCCAAAATATCCTTGTTCAAATAGCTTAAACTAGACTGTATCAACCTATCACACTTCACATGCATTCATACATGCTACCTCTGTCCCATAATACTAAGTGTTTTTAACACAATGATTTGTTCCCAAATTATTAGTCTATTAAAATGCCAGCATATATACATATTTTCTTAACCTTACCCTTAATATAACATCACTTTACTTTACAACTATTATGTTCATGATAATTACAAGTTATTTAAGGCTTTTTCGTCAAAAAATTACGACATTCTTCCGTTTTCATAATCCGTGTGAAAACCTCTAAATTTACAACCATTGCATAACTGATAGACAAGGGGTAATTTAGACTTTTTCATTTTTTAAGGAGACTTTTTCATCCATTTTCTAATCCACAAGCACTTGCATTACAGGACGGAGATAGCATATATCCCCTATTCCCTGCCTTGCATGCAAAATATATTCAGAGAATCAATATGACATAAAAACTGAGCTTTCGTAAGGACTTACTACAAGTTAAGCAAATGAAAATGGAATTGAAGAGACGGCCTACTCAAAACACGGTCATACCTTGGCTACCTCCGCTCTCATCCTGACTACTACTGTTTCCGTAGTAATCAACAGTCGTACTTGGATGTTGTAGTTGGAAGTTCATCAAAGACTGCATTGCCCCACGCAGCACATAATCAGAAAAAGATTAGAGAAAATCAAATTCATCAAAAACCTACAAATTCAAATCGAGGAACACACTTTATTAAACTAGCAATCTCTACTCAAGACTCACTCTTTCTCCCTCTCACCAACACAAGCACAGAAAAACTCCCATCATATGCAAATAGTCCGGCCAGAAACCACAACCCAAATCCCATATACCATCAAGCCGGTTCAAACAAAACAAAAATCATAAGAAAAACCCAAAAAATCACTATCAAATTGAGAGCCTGACACCTGAAACCATCCATGCTGCACCAGAAAAAAAAGATACGGAAAGTGTAGCAGGAAAAAAAAAAACTCAATTTATAGTACCTCAAGATTGAAGAGATCGGAGTAAGAGTAACCCTTGTTGGAGTCCATAAGCCGCGGTGTCTGAGAAGCACAGGGGTGCAAACCCTACGTCTCTGAAGAGCATTGAAGGAGGATAAATAAATATACAGCAAAATTTGCAGTTAATTTCAGTAATAGTCGAAAAGATGAATAAGAATGCTGAGGCCGAGGCTGTGGAATTGGAAAAGGAAAAGAACCCTAATTGTATTGAGAAGAGGAGGAGAAGAGAGAGAAATAAAGATGTGGATAATGAGGTTAGGGTTAGAGAGAGATGGGGAAGAAGAAGAAGGAAGGCGTACGCGGAGATGGAGACCATTGGTCCTTGCTAACGTACGCTGCTCGTGTGTTAGCTGGGTTAACGTACGCTGCTCGGTTGTGTTGTGTTTTCCAAGCTTCAATTGGTTTTGAGCTTTTTCTGTTTGTTTCTTTGTTTTTCCTTTTAATTTTCTTTTGAGAGGAGAGTGATAATTAGTGATGTTAAACAAAGTGGGTCGTTTACGAATAAACTTGTATTCGACTCATTAGTATTTGTTATCGTTCGTTTGTTAAGTTTAACGAATTAAGACGGAACAAAATTATAATCTCGTTTTCTAAACAAACGATCACAAACTTACTCACGAACATTCGATCATATTCACAAACATGCTTATATAGATGAACTAATATACAACCTAACTCTAATTTATAAGATGATAAGACACATATTAATCTAATAGATAATCCTAAGGAATTTTATAGAATATTCATATATTTGTCCTAATTTTTGTTACTATTATGTTTGAATATTGTTTTGCAATTTGTTATTTATTTATTTGGACAGAATTTTTTATAACATAACGAGCCAAACTCGAGCTGAGAGGCAAAAAATATGTGTAGCAAGTCAAACTCGAAACATGAGCTCGAACAAATTTTATTTATAAATGAACTGAAATTGAATATAATTTTATGTTCGTGTATTAAACAAACGTTCACAAACAAGCTAACGAAATATTTTTTTTATTCTTTTATTTAACGAACGAACACGAACAAGTTCGTGATATAAATGAACCAAACTTGAACAAATGATACCGGCTCGTTAACATCACTAATGATAATATTAGTTTATTGACACGTATTGTTGTCATGTAATTTTATTTTTCACTTCATTTATTATTTTTTGCGTGTTTGAATGCGAGAGAATTAAATTCAATTGAATGAACTTGGTCATTTCCTTCCATCACAAATAAATATAATTGATGAAATTTGTTGGATGGAATTAGATGTAAATATAACGCGACAATAATCAACCATCACCCACCCACCACCACCTTCCACCTCATGTGCCACCCGCCTAGAAACCCACCAACACCACCCTCCACATATGACCACCAGCCAGGGACGGACCCAATGTACACAAGGGGGAGTGCACGGCCCCACTCAACTTTTCGTGCGAAGTTATTAAAATACCCCTCTAATAGTATTAAAGATCATGTATGTATATTATTTCAGACAAATTCTAATGTAATCTCTTATTTAGCTCAACTGGTTAGAAGAATTATTACAATACTTGAGGTCACATGTTCAAAACCCAGTTGCTTCATTTTGGCCCCCACTGGAAAAAATTCCCGGGTCCGTCACTCACCACCACTGCCGCCTACCCTGTCACCACCCTTCAATAGACCTCTCGATAGACTGGTCTCTCATCGGAGTTGAACACTAAATTGCGACGTTTCCTCCAATAGTCATCTTCAACCAATTCATGAAATGTGTATATGAATCGTTGTTCTCTACATCGACATCTGCAACCGCTCTTGAAAACAGGTGGTCACATACATCTACTTTGATAGCCATTAGCGATCTCCCCGGTAATGGTGTTTTGATGAGTACCGTCCACACGTTAAATCGGCCGACAATGCATCCACCTTTGAAGACTAGCTCCCAACGCCATAAAATAGTATTTGAACCTTACCAACCTGATCATGGTCTATGTATGTCCGTGTATGGGGATTTTCTTTCTCCAACGATAGACATGTAACTTGCCATATGATTATTTCAGAGTTCCGCCAAGCATAAGCGACGCCTTTTGTTTACATCTCAATGGAATCCACAAATTCGGAGATAGTTTTTATGGTATAAAAACATGTGATGTCACTATTGCACCACTTTCATTAACGATTTTGTTTCTCAATGTCATACTTATTATAAGAGTTGTTAAGGAGCCGAGCCGAGTATCTGTTGTTTAAATTTGTACTCACTTAGGTTATTAGTTTGTTCATAATCGTTTAATAAACGAACAAAAAATTATATTCAAGCTTAGTTCATTTATGTTGCGATCTTGTTCGTGATCGTTTTTTTAATAAACAAAAAAAAGTTATGCTTATTCGTTTAAAAGGCAAATTGTTTGAACTTGTGTTCGAGTTCGTCTCGTTATACGTATTTTTGCCTTCACCTCGTGATCGGTATTAAAAAAAATCAAACCAATGCATAAATAAGAAATTATAAAACAATATTCAAACATTAATACAAAAAGTAATAGAAGAACCCTATAAATACTCTAATTTATTTTAAGGATAAATACTCTATAAAATTACTTTATATAGTATTTGTAACGTAAATAAATGATTTCTTATCTTTGTTTAGAGTTCAGTTGTACATTTGTTTATCTTTATAAACAGGTCCACGAATAAAATCGAACATTCGTGAGCCAAATTTGTGTTTGTTCGTCTAGAAAACGATCTTGCAATCCTGTTCAAATTTGATTCGTTAAGCTATCAAACATTTGTGAGCCAAACTTGTGGTTGTTCGTCTAGAAACGAACTTGCAATCTTGTTCAAATTCAATTCGTTAAACTAAAAAAAAAAAACCTGTGCAATAAAATTCAACCTTTTTTTTCTAAGGCAAAATGGGAATAACGAAAATAAAAAAAATGATTTGTGTAGCAAACTTGTGGTTGTTTGTCTAGAAACGAACTTGCAATCTTGTTCAAATTCAATTCGTTAAGCTAAAAAATCCCCTGCGCAATAAAATTCAACCTTTTTTCCTAAGGCGAAATGGGAATAATGAAAATAAATATAAAAAAAAAAAAAAAAATGCCCCCATGCAGGATCGAACTACAGACCTTCAGTTTACAAGACTGACGCTCTACCACTGAGCTATAGGGGCTCTTGTTTAGCATAACCTTCTCTTTAGCTTTTATTGTTTAATTGCAAAAAAACTTATAGCCCATATTACTAATGAATCCCTATGTTAGTGTTTGCATGAGATATGTTCATTTACGAGCTGCATGCTCATACTCCTGACAGTAAAAATCTGAGCTTCTACCCCTACTTAATAGAGAGGTCAGGGGTTCGATCCCCGCCTCCTTTCGTTTTCCGAAAAAAAAAAAAAAAAAAAAAAAAAAAAAAATTACTTTTCCTTATGGACTATATCGATAAGAGGAGGATTAGATATTTTTTCTGTTTCTGTTATACCCCTAATATATTATTGATCGATATAATTTTCTTACTTTTTAAGCAGTTTATTTATAATTATGAAAAATGAACATTTGTGTCCGTTGGATGAATGTATGTGTGCGAAATGACTAACACATTGAGCCCATCTCACAATTCGGTACAACAGAAAGTTTTTCATGTTGGAATTTCCGTGACAATCCTTGTAAAATACAGAATCTTGGGCAATTAAATTAGCTTACAAAATCTGAACAGCGTTTGTTTCAACTCCAACGTGTACCTGTCTGTCTGTCTTGTAACACCATCCTTTACTTCTTATGGTGGCATCCATCAAGTGTTGCAAAGCAAATCTACTATATTTCTTTGTCCATGACTTCAATAACAAATTGCCGTGTTCCAGTCAATAAATCATTGTGTGTGCTGTTAACAAAAACCCATGTCCTCTCCATGTGGCTCACCAGTTTCGCGTGTCTCTTCTCCTTTCATAAAAATAACTATAAAAATCTGGCTGTCTTCTAGGATAACCATGAAAATCAGACGATCTTCCTGAGTTGGTGTTTCTGCTGCTGCTGCTGCTCTCTCTGGTATAATTCTTCCTTATTTCCTCCTCATAATTGTACTTTGAACGCTGCATATACGAGAGGAAACATTATTTCCATTTACATCAACAACTTTTTCATTATTCATTGAAAATAACATTATAAACAGAGAGATCTAGTCTTTAATGTCATTAAGGGTGTCCAATCGGCGAATTAAAGAGGAAAATGGCAGAATCTTGGTGACTATACTCAAGAAACAGAAAAAGACTTTAAACATTGTACAAGAAGGCAGATAGCCTGTGAATTCAAGGGATTTTGATATGCACAAAACAAGAGCAGTGTTGCAGCTACTATTTATAAAGATGCTAGGGCCTTATTATAGAGAGTGGTAATCTTGCTTGTCGTGGAAGTCTTAAGCATCTTTTGAGCCAAGTAGGTCTTTTTTTGGGTGGTAATCCTAGGTTGATTTGCTTTTCAGATTCCTAGTAGCGAACTAGAGATAGTAAACATTTTTACACAAGAAAGCTGCATGCGTTTCACTGAGAGGTAGAATTACCCTCTTCTTAGCTCTCTCCAGAATGACCGGTGAAAAAGAATGGCGCGTGTGGGTACAAACAATGAGTGAAGGAATGGAGTATCTGCCATCTGTCTAGTGCTTCAAGCACAATGCTTTCTAGGCCAACCTTAGTAAATCTAACAGCGGTTTACTGTCGGTTATTAGGAAACAAAACCGTTTCCCTAAAATGGCGTTTCCTTCAAGTCAGATTCCTCTGACATAAGGTTCTCATTTGTGCTTTTTACGCACAGTAAGGGTCTTTCCTGAAAAAAGGAAAAAGGACGAATGTGCCTGAGGTGATTTCTGTCATGTGAAACCCAGGATGTTAAACCCTTGAAAGTTCATTTCTAGGGTATCTAATCTTCCTTGAAAATAATCACAACAATTTTATGTTATCTGCTCAAGAATCAACCGGTGAACCCTACATATTTAATTGCTTTTATATGTTATTTGACAACATATGTGAGGTGATTGAACAGTTATTGGAATCCTTCACCAGGCAATTCAGTTACACATAAATCAATTCAGCATTTATTGAACAGCTAGGAAGTAAACTGACATGGCCACCTCATCGTTTTTGTTGATTTATATTATCTTGTAATTTCATCGACATTCGAATATTGAAATCTCAAAGCAACAGTTTCATTAGCATTTATAACGCTTCACGTTTAAACAGACTTTAAAAAACGAATATGTAGACAGACACGATACCTTGTCAGGATCCGAAAGTGTCCCATATGCCTCACCAATCATTTTAAATAACTTATCAGCGTCGTCATGGACTTTTTTTCCAATGTCCTTCCACAATCTCCCGTCATCCCCATTTTCATTCCTTGCCAAGAACTGACCAGCCTATGGTTGGAAAATGTACATGCAATTAGTAATAACACTGACCATGAAATTAGGCTTCAAATAAACAGAAGTAAACTAGAAATACCTTGTCTGGGTGATGCTTCAAAGCTGCCTTTCGATAAGCCTTCTTGATGTCAGACTCTGTATCTGATGCTTTAATTCCCCTGTCCATATAGAATTCCATGAGTACATCAATCATGCCAAAGTGTTCAAAGCATTGACGTAATGTTAAAACGGTTTATTCCTCACCAACAAAAACCCATGAACAAAAGTTAATAAATCTGATTGTTTCCAAGATCATAAAAAGACAATGAAACTGTTTCTTTAACAAAGTTATAAACAGAAGCTGACAAGGAATCTGATTGTTACCGATACTTGTAATTTGGATATACAAGTATTTTCCAACTGTATTTTACACTAAGAGATTTATACTCTGAAATGTTGTCTAACCTTGGTGAATAAGATGTAGCCTAAAAGAAAATGTTGTGATGAAGTTTCAGATGCATATCGGATAATACAACACCTCCACCAATAGGACATTCTAGGTTCAAATACTGCTACTGCCCCATTTGTCGAAATATATTTTGTGCACGTTGTTGGGTTGGTTTGTAATAATTCTACACATTAGTGAGCCTGTAAGATTGATAATATGTATAAATACATGTTTCCAAAACAACTTAGGTTTATGGATGAGGTGTTTTTGTTCATCAAGTTGGAAAGAGCAGGTAAAGGATAAAGGGAAGTAAAGCACCATCTATCAAGCTTGGTGCAAAGAGATGAAAGAGGGAAAGTAATAATTGAAGAGGTTGGAGGAAATGTAAAGATGTATGAAATGTAATAGTTATTCGTTGACTTTTTCATCATTTTGTTCCCTTTTTCCATTACTTTTTCGTGGTATAAGCCAGATAGGAATATCATTATTTTCTCATGTCACCCACTTCAAACAACCAAACAAATGTAAATGATGTACACCGTGTTCTATTTTGCGGAAGAAAGTGAAAGCAAACACTATGGACATCCACTTCTCCTCTCCTTTCCCTTTCATTCCCCAACACCTTCTGCAAATCCATGCGTGGACAAATAGTACCTCCGTCTCAAAATATAAGTCATCCTACACTTTTAGATTTGTCCCACAATATAAGTCATTCTACATTACCAATGCAACATTTATTACCTTTTTCTCTATCTTACCCCTTTTTATTATCAATCCAACCACTTTTCATTACTTAACAACTATTGCATTAATGATAGTCAAGGGGCATTTTAGACATTAACCTTCAAATTTATGACATTCAACCACTTTCATAATCTGTGTGAAAACCTCTAGGATGACTTATATTTTGGAACGGAGATAGTAAATCATTATTGTGAAAGAAAATAAGGTCATGCTAGGACACGGAATATTTCGTTTGAGTGCAAAACGTTTGGCCAAGTGATTTGTCAATCTCAAATGAAGCAAGAGAAAGAAGTGTATGACATGTGCCAGACTCAATGATTTGAGAGCCGAAAGCTTCTAGACTGCTAAGAAGACCAACGTTATTTGATTTGCAACATCATTTAGATCAATGTCCATCTTCCATGCATCTCATATAAAGTAAAGAATAAAGTGAAGAATATCAATATATAACCAACGAAACTTACAGTATAAGATAAAGATCCAAGGGGAGCTCCTTTCTCGTCTTATCTTCAATTAGAGAAAGACGACGTCGTGCTTGTTTCAGATCCTTGTCACCAGTTGATTCACCCTGCCTGCCAGATTGTTGAACATTTTCATGCGATTTCTTTTCTAAAAGAGCTACAAGTTTCTCAATGTCGATGCATGCATATTTATAATCTCTAATCATCTCATATAAGGTAGCCCTCCTCGAAACTGCCTGCAAAAGAACAGAAAAGCAAGGATTGCACAATATATCAGCTGCAGACGAGAATATGAAACCCACGCACACAAAAAGAAAAAAAAACATTTGTTTAGATTAGGCGCATCCAACAGCTGCAGAAGAGAATATGAAACCCACGCACACAAAAAGAAAAAAAAAAAACATTTGTTTAGATTAGGCGCATCCAACAGTCAGAGCAGTTGTCATATTTGGATAGGCTCGAGGAGGATATAGAAGTGCTGAAGACCATGACATTATGAACAACAAGCCTTTATTTCGGGGGGGGATCTTTTTACTGAGCCACCTGATTCTCCAGTTTCAATAGTCTATGTATGCATATTGCATCACTTTCTCAATTGTGAACACAAAATATTACACATAATCTAAACAGCCTGTTCTAACCACCACCGAAAAAAGCTCATGTTCAAATAAATATTGAGATAAGAGTTGCCCAAGGGCCAAGGTCAACCTTCGTGTTAAAAAACAGCTCACTGTTTAACAGTTCAGCCACCGAGATTTCCTGTATACTTTATAAGAAGAATTTACAGTGGAACGAGTGTAAAGTAGTCATGCTCTATGATGTGTTCTAAGCTAGAAAGACGGTCTATACCACATAACTTGCACGTATACACTCCGACAGCAATTAAAAAGGAACTTCTCTGTATAAGAGAAAAGTGGCTTTTGTTGTTGAAAATGTTTAACAATTCATAGTTTTTAAAACAGTACACCAAATCCACTCACCTTCATGCTTCCATCAAGCATCTTCTTACTAGCCTAACATCCTCATAGAGTAATTTAACGTCAGTTCATAAGAGATGCACATGCAATTTGTTAAATCTTTTCAAAAGACAAACCTTAAAGTAATTTTCATCAAGAGCAATCGCTAGGTTGCAGTCAGCAATGGCATCGGCAATTTGGCCTAAAGCTTGGTGGGCAGCTGCACGATTACAGAAACAAACAGCTACAAAAGGACGGGATTCAACACCAATTGAGATAGCACCGGTATAGTGCTCAACGGCATCCATGTGCTTCCCTTGCTTAAAAGCCTCATTTCCGGCATTCTGAAAAGCAAGAATAGGTGAAATGAATTGAACTATAAGATAAACAAATGCTATTATAAGTTAGGTGAGTGAACTTGTGTCTGATTGAAGAGGGAAAGAAAAATCAGGAGACGGAAAAAAGTAGGGACATATTCACAAAGATAGTAATAAACAAACATGGCCATCATGTGACCTTATAAATGTGAGCTTTTGTATGATAAGGTCCGGTACATCAAATATAAAAGATCCAACATGTAAAGGTAGAGATTTCAAAGGCACTTTCCCCCTTGCTTTATATATTGTCCATACACTTTTAATAAGAAGTACCAATCCGCACTTTTAACTTCACATGCATTACAGCCCTTGTATGTTGTATGATCAAATACAGCAGTAAACAAAGTAAAGTGGATGAATGATCAATATTAGCACAATCAAGAAAAGGGGCTGCATACCTTGCGGTGCAACAGATCACGTATAGTGACAGCCAGAGAAGCTGGGGATTCCTCATTCATACTTCCTCCATGACTGTAAAAGAAACACAAAGATCAAGATCCCAAACTTACATAGAAAGAAACATCTGACCATTAAATACAAATCATAACTACCTATTAACATTCTTTAACAACTGTTCTCGCTTTTCAAGCAAATTAAGGGCAACCTCAAGCCTTCCCCAATGAAAGTTTGACTTGGCCATTAAATGCCATCTCCAAAGCCTTGGAGAGCTTTTCCATTCAACATTGTTTAGAGAATCCAGGTGTTCATCACCAGTGAAGTTCTTTTCAGCGGTTTGAAGTGTTTGCTCGCACAGTTCAATCACCTCTTTGTACTTCCGTAACTACGAAGGCATCACAAAAAATAAAGCAAAAGCTAAATACATGCATCCATAATTACAAGACAATCATATTACTCGATAGAAAAGCTAAAAAATAATGTAATAAATGTTGCAACACAAACCAAGAAGAGAGCCTCAGCTTTCATTTCAAGCAACTTTTCTGAATAACAGCTTATTGATAGTGCTTGAGTAATTAAGCTGAGAGAACTGTTGGCAGCATCAGAAGTTTTCTGCTTTAAAAGTTCAGTAGCCTGACACATATACTCGCCCACTTTCTGCCAGCAAAAAACTATCAGTAAGATTGTTGAGCAGAGCACAACGCCATTAAATTAATGGGACGAGAGGAAAGCTCCAAAACATAATATTCCAAAAATGCAATAACAGCAAAAGAAATGAGACAAATTTGTCTTATTTCTCACCTGTGCCTTTCGTAGGCTATCAGCAGCGTCAATTGCAAGCCTCCTATCTAAGCACACACGATTTGCAGATTCCAAGAAATTATCATATAACTGCATTGCTGCTTCATAGCCCCCCAGCACAAGATGACAACTGAGACGAATTAGTCAAACCAAAAGGCAAAAAAATACTGTTAAACTTATGTGTGAAATAAACAAGCACAGCAAATGAATCTTCTATTATGGTGTCCAAACAAGTAAACATCATCAAGCCAAGACCAGATCAGCTTTAGTTCAAAATAAGCAAGCACAGCAAATGAATCTTCTATTATGGTGTCCAAACAAGTAAACATCACCAAGCCAAGACCAGATCAATAACTTCAGTTACACATATATATATATTGTAAATGCTCAACTCCATTTGATAGCTCAAAGCATTATGCTTGATTGATAAAATAGAATGAATCGCCATTCCCAAGTCATTCATAGATCATAGACATGCTTCTAATAACAGAAACAATTAAGACATAACGACTTAGGCATACGTAGCTCATTTAAGAGAAGTTCTAACCTAACCAAAGATGGGAAAGAAGAAGACCTGGATAAGATAGAGCTTATTGTGATAGCTTTTTGGGATATTTATTCATTCATTATGCATCCTTAAGATTCTGTTTGTTAGCAGACATTATCCTGTAAAGTTTAAACTCTACAGAAATAAAACAATATGAAGGTGTAGTGAGCTTCCCCTTTCATGCAATCTCTCTACTTCTAACATGGTGTCAGGCCTTTTCTAATATACTTTAAGCCCAAGTCATTTCAAATAAAAAATGCTATTGGTCAACTATCCCTCTCTGGTCATCATTGGCATCAAGTTTTTACAAGTCTTCAATGACAGACAAGTGTGTTTTCTATTAGGTTGGCTCGTGCTGACTCATTAAAAATGGTCCTTTGTTTGCTGCCTCTAGATCCATTCGGTTGAGTTGAACATTGAGGGGCTTCAAATCTACTCTTTGCACACACTGTATCAACTTTTGTTTCTTGGAATATATATAGGGGGGTTCTATTTGGACCCCCCTATTTACTACTTGCACCACATTAATGAATATTTTTTCGGATGAAAAAAACGTCACTCACACTGGTGTTCGTTGTGGCACACCAACGTCAATGTCACTAACGTTGGTATGCCACTAGGAACACCAGTGAAAAGTCATGGACTGACGTTCTAAGATTTAACACTTTTTATAGAGGGAACGTCAGTCACACTGGTGTTCCTTGTGGAACACCAACGTCAGTGACGTTGTGGAAGAAAAGTCATGGACTGACGTTCTAAGATTTAACACTTTTTATAGAGGGAACGTCAGTCACACTGGTGTTCCTTGTGGAACACCACGACGTGTGGTGTTCCACAAGGAACACCAGATGTGACCGACGTTCCTATATAAAAAAATCATGGGAATCTTGAAGTAATTTTTTGTGGTACAAGTAGTGACGTTGGTGTTCCACAAGGAACACCAGTGTGACTGACGTTCCCTATATAAAAATCATGGGGTGCTGAAGTAATTTTTTGTGGTACAAGTAGTAAGTGGGTGCAAGTAGTAAATAGGGGGGTGCAAATAGAACCCCCATATATATATATATATATATATATATATATATATATATATATATATATATATATATAGATTATTTTTATTGTCTTATTAGACTACAAGGGTTTCATGTTATCTTTTTATCAAGAGTTAAGTTTTTGGGATAAGAGTTCCGAGGTTAAAGTTTTGGGACCAAACTACCCATATCCTGTTTTAGGCCATCTCCAAGTTCCTATTTGGGCAAATGTTTGCTATGTGTCAACTCCATTTTTACGGAGAGAATTTCTTGGCTCTCTTCCAATCACATCTAAACAATTTATTGACTATACAACTAAAGTGCAAGCCTACCAGTTTTCATATTTTGTAGCAGTCGACTTGGACAGCTCCATCTTCGACCACATACCCCAATCTTATCAAGATTACTATTGATTTTGTTTTGTAACAAGCTAGGCATGTTATGAATATCTGCACCTACTTGACAAGAGTATTGACAAGATAGAGTTTATAGTGAAAGTTTGCAAGGGAGTTTTGATAAGATAAGAGTATGTTGGGACAGTTTATTATTGTTATTATCCTTAAGATTTGGTTTTTTATTAGAAGATAAAGTCACAGAAGAAAATGACTACACCACTTCTCTTTATATAGGGTAGATGTCTGATCCCAATATAAGTTCAAAATTAAGCAATAATCTTTTATTTAAAAACACTCCTATCTAGGTTTAACAATATAGCATATCTATCTCTTCTTTGAATACCATCCTTATCTTCTGTGACTTTATCTTCTAATATTTTTAACTGAAATCGTCCGGTAAAATTTAAACTCTATATTGAAAAATCAATAGGGAAAAGAAGTAGTAAGCTTCTCCTACATTTTCTTCCAATCTCTTCACTTCTAGCAGACCTAATGACTCAGGTATGGACTAATCATCTGATGAATGTAATAAAGATGCATATTTTTCGTACTCCTAATAGTTCTCATGCTTTAAAGATGCATATTCAACGGATGGATGTCACCAAAATTATGAACTTTTTTTGGGTAGAATTTGCAGTAATATCACAATATTTATCTCTAAGCAATCTCATGGGCCTTACTGGGCAGCTCTTAGTTGAACTTTTGTGAAGCTTGGGTCCAGTGCAGCAGCAGACCTACAGTCATCCAGAGCTTCACGCATTCTCCCAAGAGCCATTCGTGCAGCAGCACGATTGCCATAGCACAACAAAAGTGGCTCAAACGTGCCTGAAGGATCACATTTATCAACAGCTGAACGTATTCCTTTCGTATAGAGATCCTCAGCTAGTGATAGATCACCAGCTTTATAGGCTTGGTTTCCCCTGTCCCAGAAAAAAATGTTACAAAAGAAAATTCATAAATAAAACATGACGCATATAATCAAATCTGCAAACTTCTCCTCGGCAATACATAAAAAATGAAAAATAACACATATGAGAATAGCCCATCTGAAGTCAGATAGCATTGAGGTCCTAAAAGAACAGGCTCATGAGTATATAAAAGCATGCAAAAAGCACCTGATTCTCCAGCCATCGATAGGATCCTGATAATTGACTCCAACGTCAGCTTGATTATCAGTATTTCTTATGACTTCACTTTGAACCTGTGACTTGACATTATGAGAAGTGTTTATGGTGCTTTTGCCTTTTAAAGCATCCCCAACTTTCAGCTTATACTTCCTTGAGTAGTGCCGCCTAGTTTTTGATAAGGAATCTATGTCAGGCAATGAAGAATCTGACTTGAAATTGTTTCCACAATGATCCATAGCGTTTACACTGTCTTGTCCAACAGATTGCCCATCACATGTAGTGGCGGATCTCTCTGTCCCTGCAGAGAAATCCTCCTCTTTACTTTCAACTGTTACAGATGCAGATGCAGAAGCAGAATCAGGTGCAATATCAGTTTTCTCCTGATAGGGAGAAAAATTCATTGGCGAACTATGTCCAGGGGACTCGAAAGATTTGGAGGCATGGTTGTCGGTAGGCATATTTTTTGGCTGAGTCGTATTTTTAGGTCGGGTTTTAAACCTCAACTTTCTTCCCGTCTTCTTCAGCTTCTTCTCTTTGCTTGTCTCACCATTTAAAACAAATTCAAGCAACTCAGCTAATGGTTTGCTTTTGTTAGGAGACGCCTTATTCAAATCTGAGGATGACTTCAGGTCACTTGGAGCAGTTGTAAAACTAAAATTCTCCTTGTTCTCAACTTCAATTGTTGGAAATTCCTCACAACCCCAGTTTTTCTGCTGGGCAGGACCAGTTATACCTGAATTCAATGGCTGGTTGTCCTCCCTGATTTCTCCATTGGAAGGGCTTGATAAATTTACTCCATTTGAAACTCCAACCCAAAACGTTGAAGCTGTATTGTTCATTGCACACGGTTTACTGGTTTTTACCTCTCCCATTACAGAACTACAGGCCATTAAAATATCCTCGAATCTGCTGGAGGATGTGTTACTAGCTATACCATCCTTCTGAGCTTGGCTACCCCCAACAGTACTGTGTGCATGTGGATCTTTATGTTGGTTCTTTGAAGTGTTACCAACACTTCTGGTAGGGAAGGAAGATGCAGGTCCTCCATTTTGGGTGGTGTTCACACCACTAGTATGGAAATGCAAACTCGCTCCTACATTTTTCAAGTTGTGATAACCACCCGTCCCACTATAATCATCAATTTTTAAGCCCTTCATTTCATCAACAAGTTTAGACAGAGGGACCTTATAAAAAGCACTACCAGAAGCGCAACCACTTCCAGAGACAAACTTAAAATCAGACCGTACAGGTTCACTGGGTAACTTATCATTGGTTCTGGTCGTTTCACCATTTAAGTGATTCTTCAAATCAGCAGGTGAACTGAAATTCTCCTTGCTATTGCCTCCGAATCCAAAATCACTACTACTTTCGCCTTTAGAGACGAAATCAGTGGTTCCTTCAATATTGTTGCTCCTGGTCCTTTCTAATTCTGTACTGGACATCGAGGCTTTCTTCTTATCACCAGAAACAAAAGAGAAATCATATCCCTTATCGCCTTCAGTGCAGTCACTTCCAAACAAAGAGCCATTGCCAGCATCCATTTGAGAATCCACAGTGGTACCTACATTTGTTTCATTACCAAATTTCAAACCAGAAGCCACATCACCAATCTTAGCAGTCAAAATAAAAGTGAAATCGTCAACTCTTCTGGACTGACCCAATGCTCCAGGACCCACCTGTGAACTCGAATCACCTAAACTAGATCCGAGTATTGGTTCCTTTGCAGTAGCACTAGCATCAGTCGCCTCATTTAGATCGGTTGAACTAGATTTTACAGTGGAGGAACTACTTTTAGCATTAAAGACAAAAACATTATCTCCATTACTCTCATTGGTACCAGATGCACAAGGAACACCTGAACTAGACATAAATCTCGAGCCCCTTGGGAATGCATCAGCATCAGAGACGCCATGTGACTTCTGATTAGTTGAACTAGATTGTGTACTGGAGCTATTGCTATCAGCACTAAAAACAAAACCCGCATTCCCAATACTAAAACCAGCCTTACCGGCATCATGCGAAGCTGTAGTTGAACTAGATTGTGTACTGGAGCTATTGCTTTTAGCACTAAAAACAAAACCCGCATTCCCAATACTAAAACCAGCCTTACCGGCATCATGCGAAGCTGTAGTTGAACTAGATTGTGTACTGGAGCTATTGCTATCAGCACTGAAAACAAAACCCGCATTCCCAAAATTTAAACCAGCCTTACCGGCATCATGCGAAGCTGTAGTTGAACTAGATTGTGTACTGGAGCTATTGCTATCAGCACTAAAAACAAAACCCGCATTCCCAAAACTTAAACCAGCCTTACCGGCATCATGCGAAGCTGTAGTTGAACTAGATTGTGTACTGGAGCTATTGCTATCAGCACTAAAAACAAAACCCGCATTCCCAATACTAAAACCAGCCTTACCGGCATCATGCGAAGCTGTAGTTGAACTAGATTGTGTACTGGAGCTATTGCTATCAGCACTAAAAACAAAACCCGCATTCCCAATACTAAAACCAGCCTTACCGGCATCATGCGAAGCTGTAGTTGAACTATATTGTGTACTGGAGCTATTGCTATCAGCACTAATAACAAAACCCGCATTCCCATTATTAAAACCAGCCTTACCGGCATCATGCGAAGCTGTAGTTGAACTAGAATGTATAGTGGAGCTACCATGATTAGCCCTAAAAAGGAAACCAGAATTTCCGTTATAAAAACCTGATGACACGCCAGCAGGATCATTTGGAAAAACAGTTGAACTAGACTGCATAGTGGTGCTACAATTATTAGCACCAAAAACAACTCTCACATTTCCAGTACTCGAACCAGACAACAATCCACCCGTACCAGGACGAAATACAAACTTCTCACAGTTAGAATCTAAATCCAACTTGGTGCGATTATTTTCAACCACGTTTCCAATACCGAAATTCAACTCGGAGCTACTCTTTTTAACCCCGAACACAAAACTCCCCGTCCTATTACAGGAACCAGAAGCTCCAAACACAAAACCACCATTTTCACTGCTGGAATTCGATGACGAAAAACAGGATTTAGACTGATTAGAGCAGTCCGAATGAGTAAATTTATCGTTCTCAGGAATCATATTCCTCCTTACCTTTTTGGCTGGGAACCTTACCTTGCAACCCTTTCTGGATAAATGAAAATTGAATGATGAGATGTTAACATGATGCGTATCAGTCTTACAAGAGGTTGGATGATCGGAATCCAGATTGGGGGCAGTAGACATCCCCGGGATTGAGATTCCGATTTAGGGTTTAGACGAGCTAAGAAGAAGAAAGAATTTTTTGAGGAATAAATTACTTCAGAAAATGTTTGATCTGATGGGAAATGGGTACTTGGTAGCTGGAGCCTGGAATGCTTAAAGAACTACTAAAAGTAGTGAGTGAGAACAAAAAAAAATAGGGTTCAAACGAAAGGGAACAAAAATGTCAAAAACGTTCCCTTCCTATTTAATCAACGAAATTATAGATAAATAAATAAAAACCACAAATTAAAGAGAAAATTTGCATTTTGGATTTTATCATCAAACTAGTAAGTAAGTATGCCGTGCAAGGCACGGCATGCCCCTTCCAAGTAAGGTGAATTATATATCATATTTAAATGGATCTATAAGTAAAGTGAGACTTTTGGTATGTAAATGAACACAACAATAAATAATGCATATGTCAAAGATGAGTAAGCGACAATAAAAAGCCACGCTTATATTAAACAAAATGATGGTGCCATAATAAGCTTCTGAAAGACAACAAAATACTACATACTTGGTAATAATGTTTGGGAGCAAAACACAAGCAAAAGAGGTAGTCATATTTTTAGTACATAAAGAGCATCTTTACATATTACTTAAAACCATTAATTGTTGATGGAGTCACAACTAATAAGCCATAATATGTAAATCCTTACTGCAGCTTAAAATAACTAACTGCACATAGGATACGGGCTACTTGGCATAGCTTCAAAACACACAAAAGAACATTCATTGTTAAACTTAGTTGTCATTGGCCTCTTCTTCAATTTTTTTCACTGGACTTTCTCGCCCCGTAAATTGGCACAACAGTTTCATGTGTAGGAGATGGCACTTTCGAGAAATGAGCGAGATCCTGTTTTCATCGGAGTTTGCCACCAAACATGATTCCTCTTTTTGTAGATGCAGATGGTAGTTTGGTTCCTTGATCCATGGCAAATCAGAGTTGCTATTTCTTCTATGACCTTTTTTGTTGATGGGTTTTGAACAAGCTGTTGTTCTTTTTCAAAGCAGATCTGAAGCGAGAACCTTCCAGAGTTGATGTAAGTGCAAATTGAGGCGATCGAAGTCTGCGAACTTAGTGCGCACTGGCTTCTTCCTGAGTATAAATTTTCGTAATTGGGTAGGTCCTTTCAACTTTACCTTTGAAGGATCTGTCATAATATTTAAGAAAGCACAACACCGGCTTCTTGTCTATCTTTCTTGCAATCTCATCATTTAGTGGAGCATTCTAAGCGAGAAAAAGTCTGATTTATTAGATAGCATTTCTATGCATATAATGACCTGGGCGACAAAAGCGAGGTGATTCATGGGTAGGAAGCAACTTGAATAAACAAATATAAAGTGAACCACTAAAAATAAATAAAACATGTAGGTAAAAACCTGCAATCAAGCACGATAAAGCAGAGCTATAAAAAAGATTGATGAGTAAACCTTAAATGCCCTATTACTTAAAGTTTAGTCTTTGTGATTTTGAACAATGTCACAATAATAGAATGTTCAATATTCAAAACGCAATCATTTTTGTCATTTCCATTTCCAGGTGGGAAACATATGTCAATTAACCCAAAGGAGAATAATGTTTTTTTTTATTTATGATTTATCATATTTATAGTCTAGAATCTTTCAAGTCACTTTTGAATAATGTTATGGCATTTCTGTATTATTTAATTACCTTTTAAATGCGCTTCCACAAGCTCAAGAGCGATAAAATCAATGAAATTTTAGCGCTTGTTGAGAAAGTGTGGCGAAAAGTGTCCTGATTCATCATTAAGAAAAACATGCACATTACACTGCACAAGTGTAGATGCAATAACGATAAGGAATTTTCTTTATTTTATTGCCCGTTGTCAACCGATAAATAAGTTGCCGTATAGCTTACCGTGGCTCAACATCCATTTCTTTGTGGCAATACATACAGGGAAGGTTTGAACCTATTGGAAGATTAACTGTTTTTTTGCACTTGTCACACACATTATACCAGAGCCTCTCTTGTCTTTGGCATCGATGAATAGTTCTTTGCAACCTGCGCGATTTAAAATCAGTACAATGACCATAAATTGTCAATTTAGATCTTTGTACAATGACCATAAATTGTCGATTTAGATTACTCGCATCTAAAATTAAAACTAAATGCGAAATTACATGACCATAAATTGTCAATTTAGATCTTTGTACAATGACCATAAATTGTCAGTTTAGATTCTGCATCTAAAATAAAAACTAAATGCAGAATTACATGTGTTGCATACCGTTTCGATTGATGTTGAAACGTCTCTGATTGGAACAACATCGGCGGCGGAGGTGGAAGCAAAATGTTAGTTGATTTGTAAGCTTTGGCCTCAATTAAGCTGTCAACCTCTTGAAGATGTTCATTGTACTGCACTGAAGCATCATTTATTAACAAGCTAGCATGAAGTAAATAATTACGATCAAATCTGAAGAGTCTATAATTTCATTAAGTTATAACTATAAAAGAGAACTAATGTAGCGAGATAGAAATTACCAAGCAACTAAAGTTTCCTTTTCACGGAGGCGGGTCGATCGAGAAATAAGGATTAAAACACAATAAATCGCGACAAACCTATGCAAAGGAAATATAGAAAATCATGGACAACACTTTGTTTTCACTAATCATTATTGCTCTAATATAACATCAACGTAAATATAAAATATACCATTGAAGGTTGTGACTTTTAGGTCTAATCCAACAATAAAAGTTGGTTGCGGGAGTTTCTCGATGATTCTAGTTTCTCCTTCATTCAACAGTCATCCCATAAGCGCAATACCATAGGTTTTTTCTGTGATGAGAACACTCTGTGATGCAAGACTTTCTAATATCAAAATAAACGCGCAGTGTGTATAAGCGGAAAAACTTACTCTTGATCAATGAGGATGTACTCACGACAAATGGCTTTGTAGCATGGGAATAGGATATGCGTGCACAATCAATCCTTTCACAAATGATGGAAATAAGTAAGAGCTAAGTTAAATTCATTCCTAAAATTAACATATAGTATCTGAGAAAACAATAATAACCTCTTATCCAGTCCTAAAAAATGAAGAGACATGTACACATTGTGTAAATGGCATACATTAAAATTCATTAAAAATGTATGTGATAAGGCCATTAGAGACCTTTTACGACTCTAATGCTTATCTCTTTCTAAATTAAAACAAGAGAATCAATGTGTTATAAGTTTGAAATAGCGAGGTAAAAATAGTGCGATAAAACATACCAATGGACACGTCATGTTACGCCACCCTGAACATTTACGAAGTTCATGCCGTCAAAGAGTATGGGCACACATGTGGGACGGGATCATGAAGCAAATGCACATGTGTTCTAGGTATAATGTCCAAGTGTAGTTGTATTCACCAACCTTGTACCTTGGATCGGCAACTTTCACGAAGCACTTGTCACATAATACCGCTTAAAAGGTTGAAAAATTACATCAAAATGTTCTATCATTTGAAAAAGTGATTCTTTGAAATCTGAGTGCCCTATTTAAAACCTGAGAATACAACATTATAAACATCATAAGATATTTAACCTAAGCAATAGAATACAAAATCGATAAATTGCTTTGCAAGTAAAAAGCAGATCACTTACTTTCATGTCGGGTAAAAGGAACTTCTTGTACCACGTGCCAGGGTTTGATTGAGACTCTTTAGTTGGATGCTTAATGAGAATCGGACAATCACAGTCCAATCTCTTGATCAGTCCGTAACTTGAAAAGCATCGCAGAGGTTTCGTCGATCTTTTTTCTGTAAGAATCCAGAATATACACACATAATTTTTCGTTTACATATTTTCACATCTGTTTTAAAGGAGAAAGCACTATACTTTACAAGCACTGTAACAATCTGAACAAGCAGTTTTATATTTATTGTCTGCTCAAAATTTCTTTGTAGACAACATTTTTAAGTAAAATTGTTCTTTTCTATGTGGAAAAGCATTAGAGTGCTATAAGTATTTTAACAAAGATCGATTTTTTTGCGAGACAAACGCAACATATAATCGCGTCCATGGGAAAAAAAGGTTCTTTTAAGTAAACCCACCAAATCATTAATGAAATGGTATACTTGCCCTGAACCCTAAACGTGTAAACACCCTATTTCTTCTCGCCAAATCTTTATCATAAGTTGCTCCAAAAGAAGTAAATGCTAAATGATTATTGTATGTTACGATAGTGTTCCTAAAATTTTCAACCATGTGTCTCGATCGGTAATTAAATCAACAATTACTTTAGGCAATTTAGGTGAATCAAGAACGATTTCTCCGGAAGAGCAACAAAAATTATCAGTTTCATGTGCAAATTTTTTAGCAAGACGATTGTGTACAATCAACTTCTTCTAGCACATTACTCTTTTCCTCAAATTTCATCCAAAGAAAATTTTATGTTCTCTAGGTTGGATATTATTTAGAATCGAAAGTTTCTTTCAAAGACGTTTAGTTTGCCAACGCTTAATTTTTTCGCTCTATTATTTTTCATAATATTGGATGGACTTATTTTAGTAATTGAACATCTTTGTTGCACCAAAGATTACGGTTTAGATCTGTAGTTGATGTGCTTGATTCATTACATATATGATCATCAAATATTTCTTGACCAAACAAAGATTAAATTGGGAATAAATGAAACTTGTTCGAAGTTTTCCACTTTCACTGTAGAAGCATGAAGCTCCATGACATGGTGTTTTTGGGATACATGAACTAAGTCATTGGTTCTGGGACCCACATTTGGTGACACATTTGATGTCTTTTTTGCTGTTTTTGCAAGCGAACATTTGTATTGCACACTCTAAGTCTTTTCATTTTTTTCTACGCCATCTACCAATTGCTAGTTGTCGGTAAATTTTCGAGTTTGTTTTAGTTCCATTGTAAAAGGGAAGGATTTTATAGCGACTAATTTTCCAAATATAAAATGAAAGCTCCAACAAAAGTAAACACTAAAGTAAAGCTAAGCACAACAATGGAGCGAAACAGAAGGCTTCAAAAGTATGCATGCAAGCATAGCCAAAATGAAAAGTAATTAGAGGAAAACCCGAGAGGAAAAGCCATTGCAAGCGAACAAAAAGAGAGAAAAGTAAACGACCATTACTACACCAAGAACGACTGCAAGTAGCCTGTAGAGAACGAAAAAAGCATCACACAAGTCAAGTAAAAGAAGGAGATCGATTACGGAAAAATGTATTTTCTACATTTACATGAAAACGACCACAAATGAGCATCATTTTTTTCTTCTAAAATTCATGAATCAAGCATCTAAACTTGTTATCCGAGACCATGTTCTGTTTGGTAAGAAAAATCCAAGACCATTAAACGAAAAAAAAATATGAAGTCCATTTCATGTATAAGATGCTCTCTCGGCATAAACATGAATCGCACCCAACTTTTTAATAGACACAAACAAATAATGACACTCTATGTTTTATTACCTATATTTTCCCAAAACTCATTAATCAATAATTTAAGCCCGTTATAAAGGGAAACTGTTTTTGGGCGGGAAAGAAACAAAGACCAAGAACCACTTGCAGATAGAACCATCTAGTGTAGTGGTGTCCTTTATATATCCTTCATAAATAACAACAATGAGTAATAACACCTCATCTTTTGGGTGCTATTTGTTTTCTACAACTCATTAACAAAAATGTAGATCTCTCATTAAGGGTAGAAAACGAGAACATAATACTATAAAATCTTTTATTCTTAAGAGATATGATTAATTAGGTTGAATACCTTCGATGACCTTTCTGAGGCTTCAAGTATGGCGAGAAAATTCATCAGGATCACAAAAAAAAACCCTTAAAGGCAACTTTCTCTTTTCTAGCACACCTACTAAAAAAATTCCCGAATCCAAATGCAAGAAACCCTAATGAAGATGAACCCTACAAAGCTACCAAACAATGACCACCGATACATTGCAAGTAATCTATAACTCCTACAAGGATGCTTGGTGATAAGGATGAACTTAAGAAAACCTCAAAGCACAATAAAAGCCACAAAAGGCGTAAAACTTTTATAGCAAAATTAAGACACAATTTACTGGAAATTCCCATTCACCAAACTCTTTCGCGCAATTTTTTTTTTCCAACAACATGAACCAATAAGCCACCCAATGGGCAGAACCTTTTGTTCTGCAACTAATTATGCTATAGACACGAAAAGCAAGCGATAAAATCACAACTCATAAACCAAACGCATGGACACTTAAGAAAAACATACAATCACTAAATCCTAATAAACACATACAAGAAATTCAAGAGACTAAATTTAACGGATCTACCATGAACAACAACCCAAAACAACTCGAGAGAAGTAAATGCAAGTCAATTTTGTTGTCCAACCAAAAAAGGAGGAACCTTTAATAAGCACATGTACCCGGAGAACAGAATATATAATCAAATACATACCAAAACAACCAAAGGATCCCAGAGAAATAAATGCAACCTCAGTTTGTTTTTTCGGTGGTGAAAATAACTCAGAAACTCGTAAGTGAAGCTAACTGCAAGACTGTATTATATAATAAAAGCCAAGAGGATTTTTACCTGGTCCAAAAGCCGAGCTCGGGTATAGAGGGCTCTTTACAGATGGTGAGCAAAAATCCAAATGGTATAAGAACCAAGCCTGATATATAATTGCACATTTGACACATGCATCGATGGTACAAACGATCGGCAATACCCGACGGAAAATAGTCCAGTTGGCGGATATAACACATCCCCGCCGCCTGCACAAGGCACCGATTGACAGGAATGACAGGCGTCCCAGTCGGATTATCTTCTTTTGCTTTCAGATGATGCGAAAAAGGAAGGGGGGGGGGGGGAGCCGCACAGCTAAATCCGGAGGATAAGAAGGAGAAGCTGAACAATGAATACAGTAATGGAAAAGAAGAAAATAGGAAAACAAAAATACTTCTATATTATCCGAAACCTAAAGAGAAAAAATAGATTATATTAGATATCATATATATTATATATATTATATTTCTAACATTTAACAGATGGCATGTTTGCAGCACACTCTTTTTTTTGGCCATGAGGGACGTGGCCTCATGTGGTGTATTCAAACCCTTACCATTTTATAAGGAGGAGGAAATGGCATAAAACTCCTTGAATATAATTAAGGGAATATTATGTTTTACTCCACTTTCCGTCCTGTATATAAATTTTAATCCACATTCTTTTTTTTAGTTGCAATAAGGACAAAATAATTTTGTTCGGACTAAAATACCCTCAATTTGGTTGAGATGCGTTGATTCATCCTCTTCTCTTTTATTTCTTCTTCAATTCACAGATTGAATTCGGCGATGAATTTGCAGCCTCCAGCTCCGGCGACAATTCGAAATCAAAAGACCGGTTAATGATCTTATTCTGATTTCATTTCAATTTTGCTTTTAATTAGGGTTCATTCATAGTCACAATTTCTTCGATTTCATTCTAATCACAATCCACTTGAAGAGCATATAATACAGAGCAATTAAGGTCTCCTTCTACGTGAGCCTTCTTGAGGTTAGTCCACCAATTTATCTATTTCTTTTACTCTACAGATAGATCCATGTCCGATTTAGTAGGTTCAAACTTAAGATTAAGGATACGGCATAGAAAGGTCGGTAATAAAGCTGAAACTTTGCTATTTTTGGTGAATAAATTCTTCACTCCCTTGTTTACATTCACCTTTTTAGTAGGTTCTCGTTTATGGCCGTAAGTAACCATTTCTCACCTGTGTTTACATTCACCTTTTTTTTTTCCTTCTTCAGCAAGAGCTTTCACATTCATGGGCGAAACTTTGACTGGGATTGAATAACTTACTACTGGGTAAAAGAGATTTAAAAAGGAACCAGAACCAATTCAAATTGAAGCAAAAAAGGAAGAAGAGATTCAGAGTTTTTAAATGGGAAATTTATTTAAAAGTTTTATTTCTCTGTTTCAGAGTTTTGATTTTGAATTTCTTTTTTTAAATGAAACGCCACTTTTTAAATTTGTTGTTTTATTTCTCTGTTTCAGAGTTTTTAGAATTTCTTTTTTGTGATATTTGGTTGCTAATGTTGGGTCATTATGCCCATAGGATGGTGTGTTCTTATTCTCAGGTTGTTATATTTGATTCTGTTGGGATTTCGAAATTTTTATGTTTGATTCTGTATACGTGCAGCAGCGTTTCCAAATTCTTTCCCTTTTTGCAGGACAAATGTACTTATGTGTACACGTTCTTCTTCATCAAACCCGTTTTGCCCCCTTCTTTCCGATTGGAGTTCGGAAACAGCTTGTGGAATAGAGACTCTATCCGAAAATCTCCCCTTTATGCAGAAGTTGCTATGGATCAAACTATATTTTTGTAAGATGAAAGTTTAATGATTCATGTTTTCATTTGTGTTTTCTTTGCTTTACTGATTTGATAATGTATGCAGTTTAAGTTGGTGAGTGGCCCGCATTTGAATATAATTACACTTTGGTCCATTTTTTCCATGAATTTCATGCTTATACCCCTTCTTATTATTCCACTTTTATCCACCATCTATTCTTTTTCTAACATTTTCTGTCCATTTTCCACATCTCAAATAGACTAGTGTGTTACTTTGTTGAACAAAAATAGACTAGCGTGTTACTTTGTTGGTGTGTTACTTTGCTGGTGTGTGAGAACAAAAATAGATTAGTGTGTTACTTTGATGATGTGTTACTTTGCTGAGAACAAAAATAGACTTGCGTGTTACTTTGTTTGTGTGTTACTTTATTAGTGTGTTACTTTGTTGGTGTGTTACTTTGTTGAGAACAAAAATAGACTAGCGTGTTACTTTGTTGGTGTGTTACTTTGTTGAGAACAAAAATAGACAAAGTAACAAATAGACCGGTGTGTTACTTTGTTGGTGTGTTACTAATAGACTAGTGTGTTATTTTGTTGAGAACAAATATAGACTAGTGTGTTACTTTGTTGGTGTGTTACTTTGTTGAGAACAAAAATAGACTAGTGTGTTACTTTGTTTGTTTGTTACTTTGTTGGTGTGTTACTGTGTTACTTTGTTGAAAACAAAAATAGACTAGTGTGTTACTTTGTTGGTGTGTTACTTTGTTGAGAACAAAAATAGACTAGTGTGTTACTTTGTTGGTGTGTTACTTTGTTGAGAACAAACATAGACTAGTGTGTTACTTTGTTGGTGTGTTACTTAATTTGTTTGTGTATTACTTTGTTGAGAACAAAAATAGACTATCGTGTTACTTTGTTGGCGTGTTATTAAAATAGACTAGTGTGTTACTTTGTTGGTGTGTTACTTGGTTGGTGTGTAACTTTGTTGGTGTGTAACTTTGTTGAGAACAAAAATAGACTAGCGTGTTACTTTGTTGGTGTGTTACTTTGTTGAAAACAAAAATAGACTAGTGTGTTACTTTGTTGGTGTGTTACTTTATTGATTCAAATGGTTATGTTTGTGTTTTTTTGTCTTTAGAAATTTGGAGGAGCCTAGATTCTCTATTGATGAAGCCGAGCCGATGCTATTTGATGCATTTTCTGCTTCATACATCTTTCATGGAGTTTGATGTGGTGCGGGTTTGAAGGATGAAGGTCCATAGATGGTAAAACAGACTGCTTTTGTCTTCAAGAACTTGAAGAATGTTTTAGTTTCATTGATAGTCTTTTTTATTACATCCAATAGTATTAGACTTTTATTCTCTTGATTCCCCCGGAGTTGCATCTCCATAATGCTTTGATAGATAGTTTCATTAGGATATGAAGCATTTTTTTGATAGATTGTTGTATTATGCAATGTTAATGATGATATTTTGGATGTTAATAAAATGTGTCATCGCTTCTTTGTCATCATTTATTCGCGTATTCTTGTGTCATCATATTCTTTATATTCTTTGCATCACATTTGTGTTTCTTGTTATTCTTGTATCATTTATTCATCTATATTCTTTAGTATTCTTATGTAAACGCTTCGATAAAATGCGGTTTTCAAATACTACGCCGAAAGGGTATCAAACGCGGTCTCAAAATGAAGATAAAAAAATATGAACTTTGGAGGAACAATTTTGATGATAGGTGTTCTAAATCAATAGTTACGGTCGTTTATAAGAAAAAACGCTCCGGTTAATATAAATATTTCTTTGTCTTTCAAAATATACGTCGGAAAGGTATCGTGTTTGAGCTCAAATTGAAGAACAAAAAAAAAATGAATTTTGGTGAAAAAATTTCGACGTTCGGAGTTCTAAATCAAAAGTTACGGGTGTTTGAAAAAAAAAAAAACAACAAAGCAACAATGCAGTATCAAATATACAATGTTCTCCTGCGTGAAGACGCCTGCACGCGCGTTGTGTGTATAGGGTCAATTTTGTCCGTGTCAAATTTTTTTTGTCCTTTTTGCAAGTAAAAAAAATAGTGTGTCCTATTTATTAATTTTGTAAATATTTTTGTCATTTTCCCTCGATCCCTCTATAATTAATAATAATACCTTCATCACATATAATAAGTGATTCTAGTATTTCTATCCATTACATATTATAAGTCATTCTCACATTCTATTGCGATAAATAATGTTCTTTTTTCTTGTTTTACCTTTATTCTTTTTTCTAAAGTTTTATATTATTCTAATTAGCCAAATGACATTTTAGTTCAAAACTATCAAAGTTGTATCATTTATTGAGTTTTTTAATCCGTGTGCATAAAGTTATGATTACTTATAACATGGGACGAATGTAGTATAGTGTTGTTTTCGTTATGTCAACCCTCAATAACTAGAGGTTGATTTACGGAAAACACTATACATATTATTTTAGAAATATACAACTATGTCAGTTAAATAAGAACATGGAACATAAAATTGTAAAATATGTCCGTAGTGCATATTTTCACGTAAATCATTACCCGGTCAATGATGAGGATAATTGATGTTGGCATTTAATCCGGGGTATTAAAGGGCCTCTGAGGGGCAGTGTCCTTCTCTGGACAATTCGATGATAATCACTTTCCACGGCAGGCATGTTAAATTCCAGAAATATTATTGACGATGACATATACTCCGTCTGTAGGAATTTGCACGCCATTTGTGCTTGTACCTGGGTGAAAATAATGTGAAAGGAAGTGGTACACCGTCAATGGTGGAACATTTTTTTTACCATACACGATATTCCTCTTTGGCTAGACTGGTGTCTTGATGTTGCTATGTACAAAAAGGATAGCAACGAGTTCTAGATATTTCTTTTTCGAGAGCTCGTTTTGGGTATTTGGTATTGGGAAAATGAAGAATCTCATCAGAGCAATAGACAACGACCTCCGATTGTGGTCTTTAAATCACGCACGGCGAGAGCTCGTTTTGGGTATTTGGTATTGGGGAAATGAAGAACCCCATCAAAGCAATAGACAACGACCTCCGATTGTGGTTTTTTATATCACAAGCGGTGAGGAAAGCATGGGAATTGGCAAGCTTGGCACAACTAATTTTTTTCCTTGGACGAATACGAAATATACTCAGGCACACATTTGGTCTCCACTGAGACTCAAATTCCGAAGCTCCAGGTTAAGGACCACAATAATCGTTGATGGGTCAATGCCTTGTTGTCCCAACGGTAATTAATTTTATAGATTTTGGTCAGAAATGACAAAATAATAAAGAAACCAGGATGCAAGGACATTGCTAATTTGAAAGGACAAAAATTATGTAACTTTCCAAAAACACCCTTTTCCTATATACCTATAAAATAAAAAACCTTCCTCAATTTTCTTATTTTTATTTCCCTTTCCGTATTTCCCTTTCCATATTTCCCCTCCTTCAATCCTGCAAAGAAGGATCTTGCAGCCTTCGATCTGAAAGAGCTGCACACGAGACGAGTTATACCATACCGAAAATACCAAATCAACAACCTTATTATTTTGCTTATCAGATGTTTAGGTTTTAAAATCGGTGAGCATGTGTCTTATCTCATTTGCTAGTATCAATTCCAAATCAAGTTCCCCTCAAAAGTGTTCATATAGACAAATTTACATGGAGAATTATCGAACACCGATTCTAGTTCTAGAAGGTTTAGTTCGTTGTGGAAACACCGATTCTAGCAGGTGTTGGCCTCCTTGGGTTCTATTTTTTGCAGGCCGGACGTCCATGGGAAAGGGAGGGAGCTGCAATTTCCGGTGGTTTCTAATTCCGTGAATGGACGGCGGAGGAAGCTGCGATTTCCGGCGGAAGGGAGCAGCTGACGTGGCCTTTTCTAGTGCTAATACCATCCTTAACCGACGATGTATCGGGTCAAATCTGTAGTGCTAGTATGGTGAGTCGAGTATCGTATCCTCGTGGAACTTAGTAATTCTTCTAAGTGTGGTTAAACACCAAAGAGTCATTATTAACTCGATCTAAATCTCAGTTTTATAACACAGATCACTACTATTTTACTTAACATAAAATAAATGCATAATTTAAAATTTATTCTAATATAATAGGTATAGATATATAAATATATATAGATATGCATAAGTCATGAGAATATATATATATATATATAAATATACAGATACCAAATATATTATTAGAGAACTAGCCAAAGTTTATATAATTGATTTATACGATCTTTTCAAGAAATGGAATGTGCTCGATCTTTCCTTTTATATTAGGTTCAATTGAGTAAATGAAACGGTGCACTCTCGAGGTTAACAATTCCTCCTCACATAAGCGCATTTAAATTGTCATATGTCCATTGTCATCACCCAAGATCCACAATCACGTACGGTTTTTCCGAATGTGTCCCCGAGTGCGATTCTACCTTTGAATAAAAGGAGTCATTCCGTTCACAAAGCGGTCAATTTTATTTAAAGGCTCCGGTTGTCAAGGCCGGGCGATTCAACTTTCCGGTTTAAGTTTCAATTAAACTGATGATTTAACATTATTACGATCTCGAGTACAAATTTCAATAAGATTCATCTTTTAGGACAAATCGCCCCGGGTAGAAATCGGGTTCCGTTGTCACGTTATTCACTCGCCAATTTTTACCCTCCGGTTTTTCTATTAACGAGTTCATAACCTAACTCTCGAGTGTCAATTCATAATTAGATTATGAATTCTTTCGAATCAAACTTTATTAATAGAAAAGATTCAATTAACTCAATTTTAGTCAATTTTACTTAGACAACATTCCTTTACCGAAAAGATCGAAATAAAACGATTACATAACTTTGGCTAGTTATTAGATTTAGCTACTAACATTATACTAAAATAAAAACAAACATAACAAACATAAATACTTTAGAAATTTTACCCGATTACAACAATTGAATCGTAAGTTTGTATTCTTCCGGATGCTACAACGACTTCAACAACATTGATCTTCTGATAATTTCTCGAGCATTATAACGATACTACTTTATTTATGGCATAAGGCCTATATACATACCTACTACTAATAAAAAGAGGTAAAGAAAATATATTTGGTACTCCCCTATGTGCTGCAATGCTTTGCTTCTATTTATAGGAGTTTTTCCCAAGCCGGATCGATCCGAGAAGGGCGGATCGATCCGGGAATAAAAATATTATCCCAGGATATTCTCTGCGCAGGCCACATGCTGGTCAAATCATGATGTTTCCTCGGATCGATCCGAGGTAAATCCGGATCGATCCGGATAGATTTTTTTCCAAACTTGATCTGAAACTTGATAAAATCATAACTTGAGCTCTGGATCTCCAAATGACATAATTCAAGATGCGTTGGAAAGCTCTTGAGAAGATCTACAACTTCCATGAAGGACTTTTCTTCAGAAAATGCCTTTTTGATGGGCCATTTGTTCGTCGAAAATATAACTTGATACGGTGTCACGAACCATTGATCCACTTGAACTTTAAAACTCGTGGCACTTCCTTAATTCCTTCAAAAGATATGATTTTACTCCAAAAAGTGTCGTCACTCGGGGTCTTGGTTTACCTAAGATCTGTAAATAAAATACCAAAAATACCCACGTGAATCTGACACGACACTCCGGTTATTAACCCGGTACAAAATTTATAACTTTTTATCATTTTTACTAGATTTTTATAGTATTTAGATTTATTCATAGCTATTAATATCTTATAAGATTATCGTTATAATTACTTATATTTTATATAAAAAGAGTCGATAATGTATATAAAACATCGTAATTTTTATCATATAAATGTTATACATCAACTACTCCCACTTAGCTCTTTGATCGTCCCTCGAGCAAAATAAGCGTAATATATATAAAAATGACGATAAAAATAATATACGTGGTAGATTATATTTCAAATTAGTAAAATATCATTTCAATATTATAACCATATTAATTATATCTTTCTTAGAAATTAACAAGATAAAAAGTGTAGATAACTTTGATAAATTATTTATCAACTATTATTCAAATGAAATTTCTCAAAATCTACTCAATAAATATAATTAAAATTCTAGAATTATTTTCCTATCTCAACTTGTATGAAATATTTGGAATCAAAGACTAAGTCAAGTAATTGACAAAATGACTTATACTTTTTAGGATGGGACATTGGTTAATCGAAAAGATAGAAAAGGAAATCAAAAAGAGAAAGAGGCAAGTCGTGCGTCTTTTTACGCCTTCACATTTGATCAAAAACAATCTCGATTAATAATATCCTCTTATTCCAACTATTTTTCGATTTTCTCTTCTTTTCAATATTAAGAACTAAAAGCGTGAGTGTGTGTAGAAAAATCAAATTTACAAGCATTGCTTCATCAAGATTGATTGGAGTAATACTCTTTCGATCTAAAATTACGAGTCCGGTTTCCTTAAACTCGTAATCATTCTTGAGATCTTATGATTCGAATTTTTATCGGGAGCTTTATACCTCATAGTGATATAGGGCGTTTACAGATAACACCCTACTGCACTCAAATCATTGGAAGCTGCTACCGATTTTTGTATTTGTCGATCAAAGATAAGGAAGATACCTGGTATTCGATTAATTCTGTGTAAATATGGTGCTTCGTTCTTATATATATCTCTTTTTCTTTTTCTTTTTTTTTTTCACCTCAGCATACACCATTCTTAGCTTCTGTTCCATCATCTCCTTTCATAAGTACGTACAAACTCGTGGGATTTTTAGGAAATGTAGACCAAAATAAGCCAAGGGTCGGTTATAATCAAAAATGGTTATTTCGAGTGAGGTCTTGATCACTCTAATCAAGGCTGAGGTAATTTTTGTGGTGTCAAAAATCTCATCATTCCTAATCCGATTCCATATTCATATTTCGTTTTGCAAAGAAAATTATTCTAAAAAAAATTCATTATAAATATAAGTATTTTCGTTAAATTTCATATGAAACTTACTTGATAATATTTATGTATAGTTACATATACTTAAAATCTTATAAAAATCTAAAATTGACATATATAATATAATTATAATATATCAAATTTACTTTACTTAATTAAAATCTATTCTTACCAAATTATACTATTTTTATTCATATTAATTATATATTATCTAGTTATTTTGATCCAAGACAAATTAAACTAAGTATTAAGCAATTAGGTATAACTTTATATAAGAAAATTTTAATTTGTATTTACTAACTTACCTCTACTCCCCACTTACGAAATGGCATCGTCCCGATGTTCAGTGAGTAAATAAAAGTAGTTTGAAAATAAAATTAAAATTTTACACAATTTTGATTTGATTATTATTATTATTATTATTTTTATTTTTTTTAACAAACATATATTATTTTGATTAAAGAAAATGACATATATATTAAAAATTAAAGAAACTATTACAAACTAAAAAAAAAACGATTAAACGATCAACTTAAACGACTATCACATAAAAACATAAACTTCTAACTGATTATCAAAGCGTAGATGAACATCCGGGAGTATCCACCGGAAGTAATCCTAACTGAGAATCACGAGATGGAAAAATCTCGTCAGTAGTAAACTCGGGCACGTGATTCAGTTGGACACAAAGATTAGAGATAACCCAGGCAAACGGTAACGGTCTTCCCCTATTACGTCTCTCTACTGCAAAATTAATTGCAGTTTTAAACATCAAAACTCCCCAATCAATGTATGCTCCGATGGTTAGTGCATACAACAAAGAAGATTTCATCATCCGTAACCCCATAAAAATCTCTAGTTGGATAGATCCGAGAATTAATGAAGCGTTTCCACGCCTTTAAATGAGGGGTAAGGCCAGAGTTGAAGAATCATAGTTATGATCAAACAACGGAAATACGAATCGAAAGGCTTCAGCAAGATCGATTTACAACATTATACGCATCTCCAAGTTCCCAAAGAAACTCGAAGTGTGGGTTTCATCAAAAGTACATGGTGGGATTTGATAGATTTGATTTATGATGATCGTGAAAATGAAATAACGATTCCCTAATCGTAATAAGTTGAGACGAGGCTACCGACGTTATCTCAAATGAGAGACGCATAAAAATCTCGACAATCGAAATGTTTATTCTACCTCCTGGAGTCCTAATCAACTTTTTCCATCCGCAACCTCGGATTAGATTTCGTGCCCACTGATCAATTTTTTCTGTGTTTAAGCCTTTCTCCATCGTAATAGGAGAACGGACGAAATTTAGATGTCTCGGGACGTTATTATGAAAACAAGAGGCATGCCTTCAGAAACCACACCATCAAAGTGATGTGGTTCGTAATTATTAACCGAGGAGAGGAGCGGTTAGACATCTCTCGACACAGAGATTTAAACTAAGCTAGATAGAAGGAAAGAAAGAATGAGCAAAGTTCAAGGTCATTGCTCTTTCCTTTTATAGTAAATATATCTATCAAGCAAAAGTAGAAAAGATCTCTTTTTCGCGCGCGCTTTTGTACTTGCCGGATCGATCCGAGAAAGGGCCGGATCGATCCGGCCTCTGAACTAGTAATCCTGTCAGGTCGGTACACTCAAGTCGGATCGATCCGGTAAAAGGCCGGATCGATCCGGAACACTACTGTTCACGGACAGAGTTGATTTTGCTTGTAAAATGTCTAGATTTTTCTGGATGACACATTTTCTCCCTATCTTTGGTTCATTTTCATTGTGTTATAACCATAAATTCTACTACACGATGCGTAATACCATAATATGTAACGAAAACATGAAGATCGTATTAAAAATAAAATCCTACCAAAATCAAAATAACCTAAAATTTTACGAAAACGAAATTGTACGAAAAATAAAATGTTTCAATGTCAAAAATCATAGAATGTTTAAAAATTACTCCTCTTCATCACTCATCTCGACGTGGCTTGAACTTGGCATAGCTTGATAACGGGTCGATTCTTGGGATGGATCTTGAAAATAAGTTGACATCCGTACCGAGCTATCTAGTCCCACCGAGCTCATTTCTCTCGTAATATCGTAAAAGTGCTTCCCCATCCCGTCGTGGTATGGCCAAATGATCCGAGATCCACCCATTCGGATGTTGCACCGGCTTTGTAGTACTGTCGAAAAAATCCCCTACACCACTAGTTTGAAATCCAAAAGAATGTGGCATTTGTTGGAAGTCCGAGCGAGGTGGCATCGGTGGAATGAAATCGGGCAAGGTATAAGGCGGGTTTGGCAATCGCGAATATCCATCTCGGCATAGGTAGGGTTTTGCAAGAAATTCATTTGATATAAACCTCGCATGCCTTGACGTAAATCTTCGCACCATAATCTATTCCTTTCCGCAAAAAACAGCCATATTGGCATTAGCACGATGAACATCATAGGCCATGGATTGAAACATGTCGTAAGTGATGGTATTCGGAAGTTGAGTTTGAGTTTGACTGGATGAAGGAGGACAAAGAGTGGATGGGGTAGGCCGAGGTCGCCGACGGTTAGGGTCCAAAATCTATTCTTCCCGCCGCCTAAGTGGTAAACCAGACCTATAAGTGTGTCATCCACCATCATCAAATTATCACTGGGAGCTCACGGACACCTATCTCGGCGACACAGGGAAGAAATAAAACACGGAAAAGGCATGTATTCGCTGGTCTAGCGATCGAGCAAATTCCTTGGCCCTTCTACACATTACTCGCCTACATCCACAGTATATTATTAACTATAGCCCAAGCAATACACAAATCCTCTTTACCAAAAGATGTAAAATGTCGAGTAGGGTAAAAGAGTGTGACTAATAAAACGCTTAATGGCTCTCATATCCCGTATACATTTTCCATAAGAAAACTCGCTTTCATGCCAGACGGCAAATGGGATCTAACTCATTCTCGGGCTAGTGAAACAATATAATCAAAGTCTGTGAGCTCATCCAAATTCCATACAAGATAATAATCCTCACTCTCTCGGTATATCAGAATACCATAAATAGTATTTATAATGTGAGGAGTAAACGGCACTCGTCCTAGTTCTTAGGTTGATGATTAACTCACCATCTTCAGTAGCATAGTGAGTTGCTACCAGAGAATAAAATTCAACTACTAAGGTTGTGTTAATTTCTCCCGACCTTAAATCAAGCATTCCATCCACTCGTCGCCTTTCAAAAATATCTTTTACCTCCTTCCCAAATCTTTGAAATCTAAGCCCTCTCTATTCCAACTAAACACTTTCCCAAATTTATTTTTCAATGCTTTCTTAGCTGCAGCAGACGCGGTTTTTTCAAAACTAACTGCCAATTCTTCTTCTGTTAAAGGCCTAGTTTCTATGACTGGAATTTGGGTAGGGATATGCGGCTTACGTTTTTTACTAGCTTTTGATGATTCGGCCATTCTACGATAGTGACACAATAACAAAACAACACAAAACAACAAAACAACACAAAACAACAGTACAAATGTGAGTGACAAAACAATTGAAAATAAAAAATTGCAAAAAAAACGAAATTAACAAAATAAATGACTACAATATTACCTTATAATGCTTAAAAGGTTGAAAAGTTGGCCGGAAAAGATGAAAAGTCGCCGGAATGAAAGTTGAAGCTTTCCCTTGAAAATTACTTCAATAAAATTGAAAATTTGAAGAGAAGAGAGGAAAATGAGAAGAGTGTAAGGATTGGGGTAGTTTAATAGTAATGTTGTGTGATGATTTGAAGAGAAAAAATTCGAGGGGAAAAGGGGAGGGGCGGCTGTTTTTCTCAGAAAAATGGAAGAGGAAGAAGAAGGGAAGATCCCGTTCTTTTTTTAGGTTTTTAGCTTCCGGATCGATCCGGGGTTAGGTCGGATCGATCCGACCACTTTTTTTTTTATTTTTTTATTATTATTTTTTTTTAAACTTAATAAAACTTCTACAAAATTAAAATTAAAAAAAACTTTTTATAAAAACTTTATAAAACTTTTAAATAATTTCATAAAGATCCTATTTATAAAATTTTCAAAAGTTATATAAAAATTTTATAAATATTACAAAATTCACGAGGGTCCTAATTCCAATACTTCTAAATCTTCCAGAGTTCTGACGTAACGTTCTATCAACCTAACCTTAAGAAATGAGGCGTTCGAATTTTCCCTTTGATCTCCATCGGGATTTTCGGATAACCACCTAATCGTTCCCTTCTTAACAACATTCAAACACTCATCCTGGGATTTGGTTGTGCTTTCCCTACATTTCCCTTCATGCTCACTTTTTCCACAGATTCTGCATCTCCTTAAAAACTTTGCCCTTCTCTTTATCGAACTTCTCGACTTTCCATTACATACTTCTCTCAATCTGATCTTTCTCAACAATTGCTCGTTTTTCTCAAAAACCGAAACTTCTATTTTAAACGCGACATCTTTATCCAAGCCTAATTTCAAAAGCAACATAAAAATTCCTATTCTATCTAAAAAAGACATCCAGTTCTTTTACGTCTATCCGGTAAAAGACGAAACTAATTTAAACATAAATAAAAACACAGAAAAGTAGAGTAAAGATAGATAGCACCTGGTATTCGGCTGAATTTAGTTCCTCTACTTTTCAGTTTCTTGATTTCTTTGTTTTTACTTTGTCGGAGGATCGCTTAGTAGCATTATTTCTTCTTTCAAATCACGGTTCCTCTCCTTCCACAAATAACTTTACTCTATGGCCATTGGCTATAAAAGTTGTATTTCCATCGATTAGTTCAACGACTCAGATTTGTAAACCCTTGTTACTTTAAATGGACTGTCCATCTTGATTTAAGCTTTCCTGGAAATAACTTTAAACGTGAATTGTACAAGAGTACTCGATCACCTACATGGAACTCACGCCTATAGATTCTCTTATCGTGAAAAGATTTCGTGTGTTCCTTGTAGATTCGAGCGTTTTCATAAGAATCGAGACGGAATTCTTCTAGTTCTGTCAATTGAAGCAATCTATGATCACCGACTGACCTTAGGATCGAAATTCAAAAATTTAATAGCCTGTAAGGCTCGGTGTTCTAACTCAACCTGAGATGACAAGACTTACCAAAACTAACTTATAGGAGAACAACCAATTGGTGTTTTAAAAGTCATTTCTATATGCCCATAATGCATCGTCTAGTTTAATCGCCCGCTTTTACGATTTGAATCCACCGTCTTTTCTACAATTCTTTTGATCTCTCTTATTAGACACCTCTACCTCGACCAACGGTTTGCGGATGATAGGGCGTTCTAACTTATCGTTACACCATATTTTCAATTATCTTGGTAAATGGTCTATTACAAAAGTGTGAACCTCTATCACTAATGATAGCCCTCGGAATGCCATAACGTGTAAATATATTCTTTTTAAGGAATCGTATGACAACTTTGGTATCATTAGTGGGAAGAGCTTCACTTTCTACCCATTCTCAAACATAATCTACCATTACTAGAATAAATCTTTTTCCAAAAGATATAGGGAATGGTCCCATGAAATCTATACCCCAAACATCAAATAACTCACATTCTAAAATAGGTTGCATAGGCATTTCATGTTTTTAGATACATTTCCCATTTTTGACAAGACTCACAAGATTTAACATACTTATAAGCATCTCTATAGTGTAGGCCAATAAAAACCACATTGTAAAACTTTAAAAGCGCTTTTCCAACCTCCATGATGACCTCCCGCCTCACGATCATGACAAAATGATAAAATACTTAAAATTTCATTATCAGGCACACTTTCTTTCGATTATCCCATCCGAACATTTACGGAAAAGGTCCGTTCCTCCCAAGAATAAAATTTTAAGTCATAAAAGAATTTCTTCTTCTGCTTTGCCAAGTCCAATGAGACGGAATATAATCACAGGTTAAGTAATTAATGATATCTCCAAACCAGGTGACATTTCCTTAGAAGGAATTCTATTCTTTAACAACCGCATGGTCGAAGGAGTATCTATTCTAAATAGCTTGTTCATCGTGAAATGAATCTTTAATTTCTATTCCTTTCTCAACATCATTTTCCATTCTACTTAGATGATCTCGCTACTTACATTCTCACTTCCCTTTTTATCTTTAATTTCAATATCAAATTCTTGAAGTAAGAGAATCCATCTAAGAAGACGTGGTTTCAGCATCCTTCTTACTTAGTAAATACTTCAAAGTCGAATGGTCTGTATAAATTATTACCTTAGAACCAACAATATACGATCCGAACTTATCTAAGGCAAAAATTACAATAACAGTTCTTTTTTCAGTAGTTGTATAGTTCAGTTGAGTCATAGCTTAATGTATGAGATGCATAGTAAATAGCTTTGAGAATTTTGTTATATCTTTGACCTAAAACGCTCCTACAAATAAATCACCGGCATCACACATAATCTCAAATGGCAAATTCCAATGCGGTGCTACTAGCACCGTGCGATAGTCAATCTCGCTTTTAAGGTCCGAAAAGCTTCCTTACATTTACCATCAAAGTTAAAAGGTACTTCCTTTTCAAGCAAATGACTTAGAGGCTTTGCTATCTTCGAAAAATCTGCAATAAATCTCCTATAAAATCCTGCATGTCCAAGAAATCCTCTTAGAGTCCTTAGATTAACTGGTGGTGGTAATTTTTCAATCACTTCCACCTTGGCTTTATCAACTTCAATTCTATTTCGAGATTCTATGGCCTAGGACAATTCCTTCCGATACCATTAAATGACATTTTTCCCAATTTAAAACTAAATTGGTATCCTCACAATACAGTAACACTTTTTCTAAGTGCGACAAACATTTACCAAAAGAATCTCCGTAAACACTAAAGTCGTCCATAAAAATTTCTAAGAATTTCTCAACCATATCGGAAAATATAGCCATCATGCATCTTTGAAACGCGTGTGGGAGCATTACATAAACCAAACGGCATTCTTTTATACGCAAAAGTTCCATAAGGACAAGTGAAAGTAGTCTTTTCCTATCTCCTCTTTGCAATGAAAATCAGAAATAACCCGAATAACCATCTAAGAAACAAGAATATTTATGACCACTTAAACGTTCCAACATTTGAACTATAAATGGAAGTGGATGATGATCTTTCTTAGTATGATCATTTAGTTTCCTAAAATCAATGCACATTCGATAACCTGTAATTTCTCTTGTTGGAATCCATTCATTCCTATCATTCTCTTTCACTGTGAAACCTCCTTTCTTTGGTACCACTTGAGTTGGACTTACCCATTCACTATCTGATATGGGGAAAATTATTCCCATTTCTAATAGCTTAATAACCTCTTTCTTAACAATTAACTGCAAATTTGGGTTGAGGCGGCGTTGCGGTTGAATACAAGGCTTAGCATCTTCCTTCAGAATTATCTTATGAACGCAAATCTCAGGGCTAATACCTCGAATATCGGCAACTGTCCATCCAAAAGCTTTCTTATGCTTTTTCAACATTCTAAGCAGTTGATCTTCTTGTTGCTCAGTTAAAGCTGATGAAATAATAATCGGTAATAGATTATCAGTTTCAAGAAAAGCATATTTCAGATTTAAAGGTAACGGTTTCAATTCCAGGTTCTTTGGCGGATCTTCTATTGATGATTTAAGAATTGGTCCTTCTAGTTCTAATTCCAAATATTTATGCCATGGTGGCTTAAAGGTAAAACTTTCTGTATCAAAAGAAAGAATTATCTCTTTCATTTCAATGTCTTCCTCATCTTCTTTATAGATAGACAGAGTCAAGCATTCTTCTAATCTGTCTTCAAAAGTTGGTAACTGATTATCGTAGACAGAATGAATATCTTCTATAAAAGAACACGATCCTGATGATGGATGATTCATAGCTTTGAAAATATTGAAAGCAACTTCATCTTCATTGACTCTCAAAATTAATTCTCCTTTCTGAACATCGATTAAAGTTCTTCCCCAGTAGCTAGAAATGGACGACCTAGAATAAGAGGTGCTGAATAACCATCTTCCATTTCCATAACTACAAAGTCTACTGGAAAATAGAATTTGTCTACTTTAACCAATACGTCCTTAATAATTCCTTTAGGGTACTTAATCGATCTATCTGCCATTTGCAGAGTCATTTCAGTCTTAGTAAGCTTTCCTATGCCTAGCTTTTTATAATCCTCATAAGACATTAGATTTATACTCGCTCTAGATCACATAAGACCTTCTTAAACAAAATCCTCCAATTTCACACGGAATGGTAAAACTACCATGATCTTTCGATTTAGGTGGTAACTTATCTTTAAAAAGCTATGGAACATTCTTCATTTAGGCATATATTCTCATATTCCTCTAATTTTTCTTATTTGTGAAATTTCTTTCGAAAATTTTCCATAAGCAGTATATATTAATCGAGCTTCAATAACGGGGATATTAACTTGAATATGACGAAAAGTGTCAAGGAAACGAGCATACTTCTTATCGCTTTTGCCTTTTGATTTGATCTTTAGGAGGGTAAGGTAAAGATTCTAAATCTATGACCTTTGGCTCCTTTGTCAGTTTCTCTTTTCCTTTTTCCTTAAACCTTCGAGTATTACTCAGTTGCCATGTTTCAGGTTCTTGAATTTTTTCTTTTAAATTGTTCCCTGAATCAATCTCTACTTTAGATTCCTTCAGTTCTTCCTGTTTTTCATCCTTGTTTTCATTATCTTCCATTCTAATATGTTCCTTAAATCTTTATCCATGGGATCTTTCAGAATCCTAGGGATTTTTACCCAATTTTCCCTTTCACTTTCAGGTTCCGAACTTTTATTTCTTTTCAAGAAATTTTCTATAATTTCTTCTTCCTCATCTCAGAAATTCAAGTTCATCTTTAGTTTTATCATTCTTACCATCTAAGTCATCTTCTACTTCATTATTCCCAAAGTTTTCAACTCCATTACTTCCATCGAGCTTCCTACTTCTCGTAACTACAACATTTACCTCTCTTGGGTTCCTTTCGGTGGTTACTTGGTAATCCTCCTGGGTCTCTGCTTTGTTATTACGTTCACCTTCCCTACTCAAATGATCTTCCATATTCCTTAATGAGGCTTCTATCGTTCTCATCCTGGTATCATGTCCACTCATAGATGTTTTCATTGTACTCATGTCCTTAGTGACTGTACCAATAGAAGTCACCATCGTTTCTATATTTTTAGCTTGAGTAGATACTACACCCATCATATTTTCCATTAGTTTTTCCCATTTTTCAACTCCTTCTGCAGGCTGAGTTGAACTTTGAGTTACTGGTATACTTTGAGTGGTATGTTGAGGATAGGATTTAGGTAATGATTGTAAATTCTGATTAGACGTGTTTTCTTGATAAACTTGATTATTATTCATGTTCCTATATGGAACTGGATACGGCGGTTGTCCTTGCTTACTAGGGTTTTCAGACCATCGATAAGTAGGGTGATCTCTTCTAATAGCATTAAACGAGTTTGAGTAAGCATTGTTTAAATTCTATCTTTCTTGAAGAAAACTCACCTCCTCTCTTGAGTATCCTGTTGGTTCTTCGATCCCTAGTGGCATTTTATCCTGAATTGAGTATTCAGTTGGCGTACTATTTTCCTACGAACTTTGGTTTTGCTCGATTGTAGGTCATCAAATTTCCTACTTAAATTTTCTAAATGTGCTAGAACTTCCGTATTAGGCGTACATTCTCCCCAAAAGCTACTTTTCTGGTGCTAGAACCGGTTTCCCACATTCTGTTATTTTTGGAAATCTTTTTTATAGCATCGTAAACTAATTGAGCTTCACTCATCATTAAAGAACCACCACATGCATGATCTACATCAGCACGTGAATCTTTTCTTAATTTACGACAAAAAAGTTGAATTTGCATATCTAAGGAATAACCATGGTCGGGACAAGCTCTTAACAATTTTTAAATCTTTCCTGTGCATTCCCGAGCGCTTCTTGAGATCCTTGTCTAAAGTTAGCAACCTCGACTTTTAATTCCAAATTCCGTCCAGAGTGAAATATTGTTTGAAATTCAGTTTGAATCTCCTCCCAACTTGTAAGTGAATGATGTGGAAGAGACATAAACCAATCTCGGGCTCGTCCTTTTAGAGAAAAAAACATAGTCATCCTCGTTAATTCCTTGTGGCGCCTTGACTTTTGGTCAGTATTGCACGATTCTTCAAAAGATAGAGATGATGATGCGGATCTTCATCATCTTCTCCAGAATTGGGCTCTTGCGTCAATTAAACCAAAAGATGAGATTTAATCTCAAATTATTCACTCCTTCATTAGGTAAAAGTATGGGATTATTAGTCCGATTTCTTCTTATGGTTTGGTCACGAGATAGGCCTTGGGTTTCTTGGGTTGTTACGATTATTCTCGGTCCGATTTTGATTATTTCTATTATTATTATTTTGATTATTAAGGTTAACGGGGTTTTGTCCATGCCCTGAGCATGTTCCACCACTTGTTCGGTGTTTCATCACCGATTTCACCATTCTTAGTATTTACTTTTGAAGATGATTCGTCAGATTTCCGACTAGTATGACCACGTTTTCTCTCTACTCTTAATCGCCTTTCGTAAGTGTTTATGTCGGGCTTATAAGGAGTGAGTGGGGCCTTACCACTACTGGTCATCAACTAACGAAAATAGAAAATAACACGAAATTAATAGTAGTAAAAAAAAATGGTAACTTACCTATAAGGTAAGTACCGACGAAAATAAAAATAGAAATGAGATAAGAAAAGTGTTGACTTATTCTCGAATTTTGAGCTAATACAAGTAGTAACCATAGACACAAAAAAAGAAGTTAGCGTCGTTCCCGGCAACGGCGCCGTAAAAGTCGACGTGGCCTTTTCTAGTGCTAATACCGACCCTTAACCGACGATTGTATCGGGTCAAATCAGTAGTGCTAGTATGGTGAGTCGAGTATCGTATCCTCGTGGAACTTAGTAATTCTTCTAAGTGTGGTTAAACACCAAAGAGTCATTATTAACTCGATCTAAATCTCGGTTTTATAACACGTATCACTACTATTTTACTTAACATAAAATAAATGCATAATTTAAAATTTATTCTAATATAATAGGTATAGATATATAAATATATATAGATATGCATAAGTCGAGAATATATATATAGATATAAATATACTGAGATACCAAATATATTATTAGAGAACTAGCCAAAGTTTATATAATTGATTTATACGATCTTTTCAGTAAATGGAATGTGCTTGATCTTTCCTTTTATATTAGGTTCAATTGAGTAAATGAAACGGTGCACTCCTGAGGTTAACAACTCCTCCTCACATAAGCGTCTAAAATTGTCATTGTCATATGTCCATTGTCATCGACCCAAGATCCACAATCGTTATTACGGTTTTTCGAGCAGGTCCCGAAGTACGATTCTACATTTGAATAAAAGGAGTCATTCCGTTCACAAACGGTCAATTTTATTTAAAGGCTCCGGTTGTCAAGGCCGGGCGATTCAACTTTCCGGTTTAAGTTTCAATTAAACTGATGATTTAACATTATTACGATCTCGAGTACAAATTTCAATAAGATTCATCTTTTTAGGACAAATCTGCCCCCGGGTAGGAAACTGGGTTCCGTTGTCACGTTATTCACTTGGCCAATTTTTACCCTCCGGTTTTTCTATTAACGAGTTCATAACCTAACTACTGAGTGTCAATTCATAATTAGATTATGAATTCTTTCGAATCAAACTTTATTAATAGAAAAAGATTCAATTAACTCAATTTTAGTCAATTTTACTTAGACAACATTCCTTTACCGAAAAGATCGAAATAAAACGATTACATAACTTTGGCTAGTTATTAGATTTAGCCTACTAACATTATACTAAAAATAAAAACAAACATAACAAACATAAATACTTTAGAAATTTTACCCGATTACAACAATTGAATCGTGTTTGTATTCTTCCGGATGCTACAACGACTTCAACAACATTGATCTTCTGATAATTTCTCGAGCATTATAACGATACTACTTTATTTATGGCATAAGGCCTATATACATACCTACTACTAATAAAAAGAGGTAAAGAAAATATATTTGGTACTCCCTATGTGCCTGCAATGCTGCTCTATTTATAGGCAGTTTTTCCCAAGCCGGATCGATCCGAGAAAGGGCCGGATCGATCCGGGAATAAAAAATATTATCCCGTGATATTCTCTCGCAGGGCCACATCTTTGGTCAAATCATGATGTTTCCTCGGATGATCCGAATAGATTTTTTTCCAAACTTGATCTGAAACTTGATAAAATCATAACTTGAGCTCTGGATCTCCAAATGACATAATTCAAGATGCGTTGGAAAGCTCTTGAGAAGATCTACAACTTCCATGAAGGACTTTTCTTCAGAAAATGCCTTTTTGATGGGCCATTTGTTCGTCGAAAATATAACTCGATTATCGCGACGAACCATTGATCCACTTGAACTTTAAAACTCGTGGCACTTCCTTAATTCCTTCAAAAGATATGATTTTACCAAAAAGTGTCGTCACTCGGGTCTTGGTTTACCAAAGATCTCAGTAAATAAAATACCAAAAATACCCACGTGAATCTGACACGACACTCCGGTTATTAACCCGGTACAAAATTTATAACTTTTTATCATTTTTACTAGATTTTTATAGTATTTAGATTTATTCATAGCTATTAATATCTTATAAGATTATCGTTATAATTACTTATATTTTATATAAAAAGAGTCGATAATGTATATAAAACATCGTAATTTTTATCATATAAATGTTATACATCAGCAGCAGGTCGGATCTGTTTATCACCCGATTTCAATGCTCCCACCGAGTCCAATTTCCGGCCAAGAGGGCCGATGAGGCACCGTCCTTCAACTGCAAAAATCAGATGAATTTCGGCCGCTGTTTCACTGCTCCGCCCACTGTCCAACCGAGTCCAATTTCCGGCCAAGAAGGGGCCTCTTTTTGCCACTGCTATTTGTATATTTGTTACTACCTATTATGTGGTGAGAAAATCCGGCGGGGTCACAACTGTGCCGCCGTTAGCTGCAGATGATTCCGGCGTAGGAGGGGTGACGGCGCACCAGATTTTTTTGTTTTTTTTTTCTGAAAAAGTTTAGGGTTTAGGGTTGTTACTATTAATTTTGTAATGTTACTACATTTTTTTATGTACTTTATCTATTTTATGGACTGTTACTACTCGTTTATTGGATTTTACGACATTTTACGGGTTGTTACTACTTGTTTATTGGACGTTACGACATTTTAATGTTACGGGCTGTTACTCCGATACAACATTTTACGGGCTGTTACTACTTATTTTTTTAACAAATAAGGGTCATTCTTCTACTTGTTTTTAGACCACATTACTTTTTTTCATTGGATGTTACTGACATTTTATGGGTCATTACTTGTTTTTAGACCGTTATTACTTTTTTCATTGGATGTTCTGACATTTTATAAATTACATTACTTGTTTCTTATTCATTACTATTTGTAGAGGGTAAAAAATAACAAGGGTATTTTTGTCCAAATATTTTGTTTTTGTCCTTTATAACATCCGAAAAAAATGTCCTGCACACCATTTATGTTTTTTTTTCATATCATAGCCAAAATTCCCCCTTAATTTTATTTTTAGTTGATATTTTCTCAAAGTTGTTCACCATTGAAATTTTGTTTGTATAGCTTTTGTACAGTTTTATCGATAAAACATCCTGTTTATACCAAAAAAAAAAAAAAAAAAAAAAAAAAAACTAACTCAAAAAAATAAATATAATAGGGAATGTTATTTGCACCACACTTGTTCTACCAGTGCATCACACATTTTTTTAACAGAATCGACCTTGTGAAAGTCAGTTATGGAGTCAAAAACCGACCTTCTCAAGATCGATTCTCACAATGCACATACAAGTAGTCGGTTTTTGACTTGAGAACCGACTTTCATAGAGTCGGTTCTAGAGGTGGCCAAATGGTGTAACCGCCGGTTTTTCAAACCGGCGGTTTGATGAACCGCCGGTTTGACGAACCGCCGGTTTGTCAAACCGCCGGTTTGAAAAACCGGCGGTTTATCGCTTCAAAACCGCCGGTTGCGGTTTGGGCGGTTGCGGTTTGGGCGGTTCCGGTTTGCCCCGGTTTGCTCCCGGTTTGCTCCTCGCCTGGATCACGGTTCAGATCACGGTTCCGGCCACGGTTTTAAAATTTCATTTTTTTCCTTTTCATTTTTATATAACACTTATTATTTTCACTACAATAACAAATTATTATTATTTTAATTATAATTATTAAAGCGAATGTAATATATATATTATTTTAAATAGATTTCTATTCGGTTTTAAAAATAATATTAATATTGTGTTATTTTATTTATATGTAAATAATGTTATTTTAAAAAATTATGTTGTTTTTCTTATATGTAAATTGTGTTATCTTTTCAACGCTTGTCACTTAATTAATTTACTACGTATTTTTATGTGTAATCGTGTCGGAGGCATGACAACACATATAAAAAATCAAAGCGAATGTAGTTTCTAATTGTTTATGTTTTTAGTCTTTTATAGTTTCTTTGTAATGATTTTTATAGTTATTTAAGTAGGTTTTAAGTATACTTTGATTATAAATGTTGTTTTATAGTTTCTTATAGTTTTTTTTTTATAGTTTGTTATAGTTTTTTTATAGTTTGTTATTGTAGTATTTTATAGTCTTTCTTATGTGTTTGTATTACATAGTTTCATATAATTTTTAGGTTTGTATATGGTTTTTTTTTAGGTTAGTATATAATTTTATAGTATTTTTAGGTTTATAATTTTTAGGTTTTTTTTTTTTATAGTTTTAGTTTTTATGGTTTATTTGTATAATTTTTTTATGGTTTATAGTTTTTTTTATGGTTTATAAATTGTTTTTATTTACATGCATCCAGAAAAAAAAAAAAAAAAAAAAAAAAAAAAAAAAAAAAAACTGTTGGGCCGGTTAAACCGGCGGTTCCGGTTCCGGTCCGGTTCCGGCCGGTTTTACCCGGTTCCGGTCATCCGGTTTGAACCGGCGGTTCCGGTTCCGGTTCCGGTTACCAATAACACAAACCGGCGGCAAACCGGCAAACCGGCGGTTAAAAAAACCGGCGGTTTTCGAACCGCCGGTTCCGGTTTCGGTTTGGCCACCTCTAGTCGGTTCTACTGGGGTGCATAGATATTGTCGTGCAGACTCAGAATTGTGCAAACGAAGGTTCCTCTAATAAGGTTATAGTACACATGTTTTCGAGTATGTTCTTAGTTTACAAAATAAATAAATAGTTGAGTGCGCCGAACCGAGCCATCCGCATCAAAAACAAGTTGTCCTACTATCACCTTCCATCGGCCCCCCCTTACAGGTGAGAAGTGCAGCAATGGAGGCTGTAAACAAACAAAAAAAACAAACAAAAGAAACACGTTACTATATATATGTAATAACAAACATTTGCAAGCAATGATAATGTGATGTAGGATGATTCACAAACTTAACTTACCCGAATGGCAACACAAGGTATCCTATTAAATCATTTCAAGACGATAACTTGAATGTGAAGACCATAAGCAAAGGTTCTAAAACTGTACATTCTCTTCAAGTCACTACACATTCAGTTGAGATCATTCTTCACAGCTCTCTGTTGTGGATCGCTCATCGTCAAACAAGTCTTCGGGTGGGTCATAAACAAGCATACCAGGGAAAAACTCCAAGAAATCATCCTTCACTTTTTCCCTCAATTCTGGATATGGGACAAGTCCTTTCAAGATTACTCGGTAAGGCAATGATAATGGAGGATCAGGAGACTCTCTCATTTCATCATATATTTTCATTGCCTCTGCTGGCAAACCACTATCTATGAAGGCCCTAACAAGGTCACCAAAAGTATGTTGATCAAAAAGGACACCTTCACTCTTTAAATCCAGCCATACCTTCTTAGTTTCATCTACTCTTTTGTTTCTGGCAAGCATCATAAGGACGTCCCTGTAAAAGTACATATCCGGTCGGTACCATATTTCCTTTCGAACCACGTCATATAATTTCATGGATAGCACGACGAGGTCTTGTCGATGGAACTCGGCGAGAACGGCGACGAGATCAGACTTGAGGAGGCGGGAGACGTGAGACTTAAAATTGCGATCAAGGCGGAGAGGGTTGGACTGAAGGCGTTTGAGGTCTTTAGCAACCATTAAACCCTCTTTCCCAATTTTTTTCTTCCTCCTCCATATCGACAACCTTGCTGTGCCTCCACTCATGTTCATCACATTTCTCCTTGTGCCTCTTGATGTGGTTGATGCTGAATTATGGGTTGCCGATATAACTGCTCTGCCTTTTCGCAGGATATTCTGGTACCACAGTCCAGACATTGCTTCACTTTTTTTTTTTTTAATGTTACCACTTACCAGACAACAATACCATTAACGTCGCAAAGTTGGAATCCGACAAACGAACAGTTGAATGCTTTTGCATTCCGATTAAAGGCCCTAAAAAGATTCCAACCACGGAAATATCATCGTCATTACAACTGTAGAAACAAGCAGTCACATAATCAACTTGGATTAACTTCCTGCCAGACATTCGGGCACATAACGTGATACTACTATACAAGATATCAGATTTAAGAAAACATGTTCAATAATAATTCAAGTGAAACCAATAACATGAAATACACTCTTCCGAATCCACGTTTAAAAATAAGTAACAATTAGTTCAAAGCAAGCAATGAGTCTCAAACCCTCAATTTTACGATTTTCAAGATTGTAGTCAAATAAATCATATGCCTTTCAGTTTCAGGTCGAACAAGAATGATAAATAATGGATGCAACAAATAACTAAACATAAGCATGAGATTCAAAATTTCATTTATACAGTTCAACATCAGATTTGCATCTAAAAGATGACATTTCATACATCATATTTACACAAATCAATACATCACACTTGCATAAAGAAAATGACATTCAGGAATGAAGTGAGACAAACTGCATCGGTAGAGAAACATATTTATATCCTGCCACAAATATTTTCTAGTGGGATGCTACTTGGAGTAAAACAGTAAATGACTTAAACGATAGTGTACCCACTGAAACCATATGGGTTTACAACAAGACTCAAACTTGTGTTATTTATACAAAAAGCAAGGTTGTCAGCAACTCATAGCATGTTTACTAAAGCAGACAGGGATTTCATGATTTTGTAATACCAGTTTCATCTTCTCTTTGGGTACAACTTGCACTTCCAATACATTATTCTGTACTGAAACTCTATCACGAGATTTCTTATTGTATACCGGATCAATAAAACTGTAACACAGGTAGAATAAAAGGAATTTGCTTCACACTATCTTTCTGGTAAAAACTTCCTATACCATACTACCTTTTCTAAACAAAGCATGCTCTGTGAAATCTATAATTTTATACGAAAAAATGGAGGAAAAAGAGAAGTTTTTGAAGTATAACCAAGCAAAAATGATGAATTTAACATAAACATCTGCTAGGTCTACAGAAGTTCCTCGTTTTCCTTGGCTGACATATAATGTACAACACCAACACTTTCTTAACTTCAGCTTAACTAGCTAGCACAAAATACCTTACCTAACAAAGGATTTTTCATTTTTCTGTCTGGTGCATAAAAGATCAGGCTTGTTTTACCAGGTTACATGGCACTAAGTTCTAAAATTAAACTTGAAAAAACACTCATCCTCAACCATAGAGCTGGAAATTGATTATTCCTCAATTTGAATATTCTGCACTAAAAGTCACACAAGTCTTATTATCAACCCCAAACCTGTACTCGCATCTCTCCATATCTGTATCGTATGGAACGACTGACACAGATGGCAAATCATTTAGAAGCCTTTAGTTCATTTAGGCACAGTACATATTCTTGAATTACAATGAGAATTGTATGAAAAGAAGAGTAAAATTTTCCAGTCCGTATCAAATCTCTAAGACATCTAAGCACATAAATTTCTCGATTTTAGACAGACCGATGTCACTGCCCATTTTTATTTGCTAGAAAAATACTAACAAAAACTACCAAGAAAATCAAACCCTTAAGTTTGAACAGAGTTCCGCAAACGGCAAGGAGCTTAAATGTAAATATGCCTCCAAATTTGACATCAGCAAAAACCTAATCCAATCCAGATGATCAAATGCAGAAAATACCCAATCCAATCTACATGAAAGAGTGAGAAGGGAGGGGTAAATACCTAATAATAGAAGCCTGTGAAGATGCTTGAAATCGCCGGACGGAAATAGACGCAGCTCGACAACAACGGGGGAGAAGAAACCGTTTGTGAATATAACAGGAGGTTGTGGCTAAAAGGGTTTTGCCGGTTAAATTAATTATTGAGGCGGGAACCCAATAAGCATGTAATAGATTTAATTATATTTTGTTTCATTTTATGTAATAAATTTTCTGATGTTTTGTAAGGAAAATAAAAACTAATACTAGACATGCATAGCATATATGTATAATAATAACTAAGTCGATGAGACAAGTCATATCGGTAAATTACACCTCAGAATCAAGATGTCTTGAGTTCAAATCCTTTATTTATCTAATTATAATAAAATACATAACTATGTGATACATTTTTGACAATGATACCGGAGTATCATCGCTGGGTAATTGAATATTTATGTCCTAATAATTTGAAGTCCATCGTAGGAACGAGAAAACAAATCCAAAACCAAACCAATACCAACCCGACCCAAATCAAATTAAAATTGCTCGGTTCAGGTCTCGTTGCTACTCCAACCCATCCCGAACTGAAATTATATATGCAAAACAACATTGCTTTATCACTGATATATCGGTAATTTTATTGTGGTTCAATTAAAATCGATGATGAATAAGGAATTTTTTCCAAATGTGCCAAATTAAAAAAAAATTGTTAAAAGGATGAAGGTTCTGCCAACAAGTGGCGCTCAAGCGTAATAATAATTTTTCTAACCAAATGAGGTATATAAGAGATTATAGTAAAATTTATGCGAAAATAATATGATATCATGATCTTTAATACTATTAGAGGGATATTTTTAAAGAATCTTCAAAAAAAAGTGAGTGAAGCCACAGCACTTGCTTGTGTACATACATTAGGTCCGTCCTCCAAAAAAATGAACCAACAGCCACATCGGCGTTTGTGCCGCTAGGAAATTTTTAAGAGGTGGTTTTTTTCAATAAAAATGGGACCTACAAGTACATCCTTAAATTCTATTGGTTCCGAATCACCAAGTCATATTTATAGTCGGACCAGGATAAAATTTGCCCCGATATATAAAGCATCAAAGTTAAGTCAGCGGCAGTCTCCCTCTCCCCTCCAAATCTTCCCCACTCTCAGGCCCCAGCTTGAATTCGTTTGCTCCCTTTCTCTACTATAGGCCAGGCTCTCTGTTGCTCTTCCTCTATGTTGAGTAATTGATGCTCGTCGCCCGAGTTTGATCATAAGTTTGATTGTTTTAAAGTAACACAACTTATACATGATAAAATAACATTGCATTATATACATTATTTATCTTACCATGTCATCACAAATTTGATCACACGCTTATATGATCCATTATATTTGATCAAATTTTGTATCTGTATTATATCATATTTGTACTAATGTCACAGAAGTCATATACTTACGGTAAATGGCATGAATTTTATCGATCATATACAACTGATATGAATACATGATCTACAAATATTCCATACAATACATGAAGACATAAAAAATTCAAGTGATATATGTTTTATAATCAAATATGTCAACATGTGATGCACAAGATTCACTTATGCATCATTTACATGATACATTATATCATAAGTGTACATTATTTTTGGTGCAAAATATACAACAACGAGATCAAGACTTGATCCACTGATCAAGATTGAATCAAACATTCAAAAATGCCGTAAACGGGAGTTAAAACACGCACCGGAGCGTAATAAAGTTGACTCTCATCACCATCACCTCTCCATCAACGGCTGGAAAGAGCTGAAAATTGCTTTTCCAATCATGAAGTACAACTGCTAATCTAAAATAAGAGAAATGTTGAGTCCAAACGAGCGAAATTCTTATAGCTGAATTTCAAATGCAACGGTTGTTCTATATCTAAAATAGAAATAAAAACAAAAAAGCTGATAAAATATGATACTATAATGAGATGGGCTTATCACTAAAATATTTAGGTATGGTGAATAGTGTTGTTACATATATATAACAACACTATTCACCATACCTAAATATTTTTGTGATAAATTCTATCCATTGTGAGGCCATATTTTTGACCCAGATTTTTTTTTTATTTATATTTTAGATATAGACACCTAATAAACACTCTTCTACAAGTCAGCTTCTACAGAAGTGACATGTAGTAGATGTTCTTTTAGTGTTTTATATCTAAAATAAATATTTTAATGTTATAGATAAATGGATAGAAATCTTGGGTGTGGAGTGTTTTGAATTGAGATGTTGTATAATAGAAATATGTATTATTTTATATTATTTTGGTGGTGTAAATTAGAAATGCTGGTACTAGTGCCCTTAGTTCATATGTATGGTTGTTGTGATATACGACTATAAAATAGCCATTTTGAGAACAAAGGAAAAAAACAATGTTATCTTGCGAAAGCTTAGCCCTTGTTCATATTCTTCTGACCTCACTTTGTAATAAGTTTACATACAAATCTTTTAATTTAGAGTTGTTTGTGAGATACCCTTCCTTTTACAAGAGTAATTGGCACAACAACCGCCTCGAACGGACTCGTAATAATTTGAATTTCAAACCATAGTTTGGCATACGTCACGCGCGTCAGAGGCAGTTAAACTGCTACTTCCGTCCCAAAATGTAAGTCCGTTTACTTTTTTGGTTTTGTCCTATAATGTAAGTCAATTTAGAATACTAATGAAACATTTATTACATTTATCTAGTTTTACTCCTCATTTATTATACACTCACGCACTTTTTTATACTTTGCATTACTAACAGTCAAATATCATTTAAGACTTTTTAATCAAAATTAACTGCACATAACTAATTTAAACAACTTTCTTAATCTGTGTGAAAAAATCCAAATGGACTTACATTTTGGGACGGAGGTAGTACAATCTTTCAAATCGTGCCACGTCTTTCATAAGCAGACCTAACCTACGATACACCTACCAGCTTAGGATTGTGATGCTTTTGGCATGGGTATGACCGGTCACCATACACGTGGAAGTGTGGAACTCATCAAGCCTCATAGGGTAATCTCATGATGGGTAGAGCTGTTAAACGAACCGAGCGTTCACGAACAAGGCTCGAAATCGGCTCGTTTAAGCTCGTTTGAGCTCGTTCATTTATACTATCGAGCCGAGCTCGATCGGGTTCTCCTGCTCGTTTACTAAACGAGCGAACACGAGCCTGCTCATGAACGCTCGTTAGTGTTCGCGGACTTATATAATAAATAATAAATATAAATCATATATACTCATAATTTTTTTTTTGTGGGAATATATGGACATAAATAATTTAACAAATAACAAATATTTTGTGGATGTTTGATTAAACGAGTATTTTGGGTTGAATAATGGATATAAACACATTATTCCCTTTAAAAAACATACTATTGAACGAGCCGAGCTCGAGTTCGAGCCTGTTCGCGAGCTTCATATCGAGCTCGAGCTCGAGCTAACATTTTTTATATTTATCGAGCTGAGCTCGAACAGGCTTTTAGGCTCGTTTGTGTTAACGAGCCGAGCCGAGCCTACCCGATTACAAACGAGCTCGAGCTTGAACATCAGCTACTCGGCTCGGCTCGTTAACAGCACTAATGATGGGCCGATATGAGCTTGGCTCAATATTTACCAGAAAACCTCATCACAAGTCGATATTCTACTAACCGATATGACGCATGTCGTCATCTGCCTGACATGATGCAAGTCATAATCTGTCCCTTATAGCTGGCTAACGCATGATTTCTACGGTCTATTATTGCTGACATATTGCAGGCTCATCTCAATCACTTGTGTTCACCTTGATGCAGGCCATCTCTGATCCCTTACAATTGTTACTCTCCATTAATCGGGTGCTCCGGACATTAGGCATACATCACACCATTACTGTAACTACTCAAATAATGGCTCCAAGATTGTCGCTCCATTATGACATGAGTTATATTGCTCCACGATCTCCACTCCCACTATGGAGCTCTATATATACAGACCTTCTTACCCATTATTATGTGCACCTCCGCTCGAAAGTATATTCATTTAATTATTATTTTTATCAAACACTAACTTGAATGTTGGAGTGACTATCCGGAAAACAACTCCGGGCCCGTTTAACTCTTTGTTCATTCTGCAGGCCCATTCATCAGAACTCTTGGATCATCCCTATAAAGTCTAGTTACCCACTCTATCTTGAAATCGTAACCGGGATGGTATCCGGCATCGTCAATAAATACACGTATGTATGTATGCATAATGAAAAATTTTACATGGTGTTAGATTGTATGAAGGTTATCAGCAAGTGGCATCTTTCTGGCCTTTCATTTTTAACCTCTCACACACGCCAAAAGTGTATTATGTGAAAGAGAGTTAAAATAAATGGCTCTAAAGTATGCCACTTAGTACAACCTTTCTACAACCGTTGCACCATAAAATCACTCATGCATAATATAGATTCTAATATAGTCGAGCCATCGACAAAGATTATATTAAATAATGATGAGAATAAGCGTTTGAGCGTATAAAATCGAAAAGAGGAAAATATGACTTTTTCCTAGAGAGTCCATGTGCTCTTACATTAGTTGCGAACAAAAAAGAGATATACGAAAAAAGGAAAGTACTGGATGAATGATTCTCTTCTCTAATTTAAATATCGAGAGCCATTAATCGATGAACTTGAAAAAGATTTCCGAAGTAAAAATGGAAGGAGGGACGTCACATGAAGTTGAAGACGACGACGTAGGAGGAGGAACACAAAAACAGCAAGTATGGAGTTGGGGAGCCGGCACAGAGGGCCAACTCGGAACAGAAAAACTGCAGGATGAACACACACCTCGACTTCTCTCTTCTCTTTCTTCTTTTGGAATAATCTCTCTTCTTTCTTGTGGCGGTGCCCATGTCATTGCCCTCACTCATGGTGCGTACTACAGCTACATATTTTTGTCAAAGTGCGTTCTTTTTCTTTCATGATTATATGAATTGAAATGTCTTGCTTTTGTTTTGATAGATGGGAAAGTGGTGACATGGGGGAGGGGTACCTCTGGTCAACTGGGTCATGGGGATATGCTTAATAGATCACAACCTAAGATTGTGGAGGCTTTGGAAGAATTTATCATTACAAATGTCTCGGCTGGATGGAACCATTCTGGATTTGTTTCAGGTTTTTTTCCATAACTCTACGAGCTAGCTGTTCCTGATTAGTTTCTTGTTTTTGTTTCTCAATAAAACTCTCTACTTAGTGAAACTGTTTTTCATTACTTGGTTGCACTTGCACTTGCACTTGCACGGGTAGGGATAGTTGGGTACGCGGGTAGTGAAACTGTTCTAGGTTTCTATCCAAATTTCTATGAGCTAGCTGTTCTTGATAAGTTTCTTGTTTTTGTTTCTCAACAAAACTCACTACATAAACTTTTTTCCTTTAGACTTGCTTTACTTTTTGACAACTTCTTTAAGTTGGAAATAGAAGCATAATCAATCTCTGTATTCTTACTATTTGATTGTCTTGTTATGGTGGGATCACCTTCTGGTGAAGTCAGGATTGTGGTTGCCTGCTCTAAAGGGATAACCTTCGTAATTGGCATAGTTATCAAGGCCCTTACTGGGCAACGCCTAGGTGAGAGTCTTAATGCCTAGAAGGTAGGCAAGGGTCGCCTAGGCAAGATTCCATACAAAGAGGGGGTTGTGTGTGTGCAGATGATGAAACTTTTGACTACTTAGTATTCTTGTCTGAGTTGATTGCTAGTTTAATTGATATCATTGGGTGGTTAGGACATACTACTATGTTGACGTCTGCAATTGCTTGATGTGGTTGAAGCTTACGGTGCTCTCGAGGCACATTTGAATATTTGTTTGATAGAAATTGGTCTTTTTCTGGACTTTTACTGATATTCTCGTCAATTGACTTCTATATTTCAACTTTTTAGGATCGCCCAGCATGACTAGGTGAGCCTAGGCTCCCTAGCGCTTTAACATAGGGTTCTTCTTGTTTTACTGATGTATCATATTTTCATTGTTTTTCAGAGGCAGGCTCTCTTTTCACCTGTGGAGATGGCTTATTTGGTCAATTAGGTCATGGAGATCACAATACGCAATCTTCACCTAAAATAGTGTCATGCCTTAATTCAAGGCATGTTTGTCAAATCGCTTGTGGTATGCGCCATTCGCTAGCCTTAGTTCAAGGTAATGGTTGATGCTAGCACTGGTAACAATCTATACTTTTCTGTGGCCAGTAGGCTATTCAAGCCTCAAAATATTCGTGTCCTGGTTTTGTCATTTTGTCTATGTATGGACTTGCTGTATCGAAACATAATGATCATGCTGTCCCTCATAACATGCAGATACTGTGCTTTTAGTTTTTAAATATTGCATCTTTACTATGAGCTCAAGCAAATAAAAATCTAGTTTTTAGCTCTTGAGAGTTATCTTGAACTCAAATCGATCCGCACAAAACTTTTAACAATGGACCCATCTGATGCAGATCAGTTAGGTAACAAAGTATACAGCTTTGGGTCCGGAAAACGTGGCCAACTTGGTGTATCTAGTGAGAAAGTAAGATATGTAAGTCTACCCCATATTTGCTTGGGATTGCTAGATGTGAAAATTGTTTCCATTTACGCAAATGGAGATCATAGTGCTGCTTTATCTGGTGAGTTGTCAAGCTTCATCCTTACTGACATCTTTCCTGAGGATTTTGCTTACCTTAATATCATAGTCATAAAACGATAATATTCAGGTTGTCTTTGGTTTGCTTAGACGACGGACAACTATATATATGGGGAAGAGGATTTGGGGGTACTTGTGACATACACATTCCACATCTAACTCCAAACTTACGATTTCTTCAAGTTGCTATAGGATGGAATCATGCTTTATTATTAACAGGTAATAGACTGGTTGATTCTTATGTCCATATTCTTATAACCTTTCAGCCACAAAAATAGAACTTCAAATTCATACATTTGGTTGCTTGAATAGAAAACGGAGATGTCCTCATGCTTGGCAGCTATGGTAACGGAATTCTCAAGAGCCCTACAACTAAAGCACAAGTAGTAGTACATTCCTCCTTTGGTAAGGCTCATCCTTAAAGTCATAATAAACTCTCAACTTCCTGAATGTGAGGCTATATCATTACTTATGTAAAGGTTTTCATTTGAATGTTGTCTTGCATCATCAATTAAATTATGTGATCAAATTGGAAAGTCAATTATAGACTCTGATGAAGTTATGTTCATAATCTATTTAGGGATGAAAAACCTTGGCTACTTTCGCGTTTACACAACTTTGTGCTTTTAGCATGAAAAGTATTTTATGACATGTCTACCTAGTTGGGCCCGGGTCATGGGGAAAGGGAGCTAGAGGGGTGACATACAGACCAAGATGCTTACTTTTACATGAACATTGTCTATTTACATGCAGATTGTGTGTGCATGTGTGTTTTTCCTCCCTTGCTGGGCCTGGTTTGGATTCTTATCCTGTTTAAAAAAAAAACTCTTTCATGTTGTGAATGGATCATAGTTATTACCGATACCCTTTAAAGACAGCATTTTTTCGCCATTGATTATCATTTGTTCTACTCGAAATACCGTTCTTTAAAACAAATTAAATGTTTGGTGATAATATTTGTGTTTCAGAAGGGAAAGAAGCTTTGCAGAATATCCATGAGCTTAGTGGGATTAAAGTTCTGCAAATTGCTGCGGGCGCAGAACACTCTGCCCTTGTGGCAGGTGAGTTTTTTTTCCATCTTTTTCATATATAAATATGTGACCCTTAATTTGCACCGCCGTGTTTTTACTGATTCACCACACTAGTTGCACACCACACTGAATTAACCTTCGGGAAGTCGATTCTTGAGTCAAGAATCTGACTTCCCGAAAATCAAAACGCCGTGGTGTGCCCTTGGCATGTCGGGTGCACAAGTATAGTTGGGTGTGGTCCAAAATGCAAATAAAGATGCCCGTAATTACTTGTACACAAGTTCATTACTATGGATTTGTGATCATCATTATATACATGGTTTCAAATTGTACAGATGATGGATCAATTATGACATGGGGTTGGGGTGAACATGGTCAGCTAGGACACAGAGACACATTAGATCAGGCTACCCCTAAGGTGCTGGTATTTTGCAGTAAAAAAAGTGGCAATCAGCATATTTCTACAAGAGTGTTTTGTGGGAGTGGTTTTACTTTTGTTGTAAAGACTCCCCAAGTGGACTGAACTCCACAAGTCCTTAGGATTCAAACCTTGTTTTCTTGTATAAATTGCATGTCCATATCATTGAATATACATTTGTTGTAATATACTATTATCATTTACTACTACTATTGCATTATACAAGGGGTTTTACAATCTCTACAAATAGTAGGATATATATTAAGGACAAAGCTAAAAATGTCCTCTATTCAAAAAGTAAGAAAGAGCACAAGAGGCATATGAAGCTCGTTCAATAGACCTTAAGAGTCGGAAAATAAGAACATTTTACAACGTTTAGCAAGTGTGAGTTTTGGTTGGACCAAGTAGCATCTCTTGTCCATGCCATCTCAGGAGACAAGATTTCAATGTACCCTTGTAATATATATTCCGTGGTAAGTATTCCTAGACGGTGGTTAGTATTCCCAGACCTACATCAATGACAGTGTCATGATTTGAAAGGCAATGCCCTTTGGGAGATTCATTAGGCAAATGTCCGAAGTTGCCAGACAAGAGCGAAGTATAGTACATCGTATTCACGTGCTTATAGTAATCTAATAATGGTGTGACTTAAGCTCTACGAATGATCGGCCGGTGCATTTTATTTTCCATTGTATGTAGTCATGCCTTGTAATGACTTGTTTTTGTTCCAAAGCTAGATTTTTTGAAACTATAATTTAAAATTGTGACATTCTCACACACACTACTTCATGCTAGTGTTTTTGCTGAAGCAATTTCTTTTAACCCCACGGTTGATCGAAGAAGTGCGATAACCCAATTGTTGTAATTTCTAATGGTTACGGTTAGTGAACAGTCGTAATTTTAGTTGTGATTTAGTTAAATATTTCAAAAGCGAAAGCCTCGTAGTTACTCAGAGAATGACCATAATCATCTCTAAGGATCAGGAGTGAACCGTAACACCAAGCATTAGGTACATCTTGATTGCATAGTAAAATGTAATGACCAACGAGTGTTGATAACAACCAGCTAATCTTTCATAAATACTGAATGTACTCTGTTTTCTGTAGTGCTGTTAACGAGCCCGAGTAGCTGAAGTTCAAGCTCGAACTCGTTTGTAATCAAGCCCGCTCGTTAACACAAACAAGCCTAAAGAGCCATTCGAGCTCGGCTCGATAAGTATGAAAAATGTTCGAGCTCAAGCTCGCGAACAAGCTTGAACTCAAGCTCGGCTCGTTCAATTGTATTTTTTTTCAAGCTTGGCTCGTTCAACTATAAACTCAATGTGTAAATTGTTAATAACTTAATGTGTATATATGATTTATATATATTATATATATTACCTAAGTTCGCGAACACTAACGAGCGTTGAGTATATTACAAAGGAAAATTGGATTGGAATCTCAAACTTGTAGCAACATTGAGTATATGCTGATGTTTTCTTTCAACTACACCATTTTATTGTGGTGTTTCAATAACAGAAGTCTGAGGTATTATTCCTTTAGTATGCATAAAATTCAAATAAAGCAAATTCAAAAGAATTGTCTGTTCTCAAAACTTTAACATTCTCTGAATTGTGTTTGAAAGCTAGGAAGGACAAACTAGAAATGAGAACAATCATAGCAAGAACATTCAAACTAGAAAATGAGCGGGGAAATAGAAAGAGTGTCCATGATTAAGAAGAAAGCTATATTTCATTAATCTGAAGTAACAATGTGTTTAATAAACTACTTAAATAATGGATTAAGAGCTGTGGTTGTAACAGAAATCAGTAAATAGTTAACTGTTTTCTAGCCTAGGTGTTCGACCTAATGCTACATAGAACAATTTGCTGTTGCTGATAATATGTTGATCTTGTGTCATCAGGCTTGAAGTTCATATTGCATAAATGGAACATTATTATATAATCACAAGGTAGGGTAGCATTTGTTCCACGAAAAAACGAAACTAACTCCTAAATAGATTATCAAATTCATACATACATATGCATTTGCACTTGTATTGTAGTATGTTAGTCAACCAGTTGGTTTACGGCTTAAGAGCCTTGACTAGTTTCTTAATGCTATTCCTATCTAATTCGTCATAGTGAGTGATGGCTAGCCTAACCATCCTCAGACGCTTTCCAACGATATTGTCATTTCTCCTATACGCATAATCCTTCTCTAAAGGTAAATCTGATAGTAACCTATTTCAATCAAATTTCCTTCATGAACATCCGTACGGGTAGCATCCACAAGAAATCTAACTGAGACATCTATTTCAATCAAATTTCCTTCATGAACATCCGTACGGATAGCATCCACAAGAAATCTAACTGAGACATCTACATCCTGGCCAGTTTTAAGGAGGTTTAGTATCTTCGTGGTCTCCACCGCCACAAACGCCCAACAAGTGCCGAGATTGCCTTATTTTTGGGCCGGCGGGAAAAAATGGGCTCTCAAACCATCTCATCAAACCTAGAAGCAATGCAAATAAACAAAGGTTTTTAATGTTTAAGACGCGCTACAGCTATACAATCAAAATCTTCTAAATTAATTAGGCAATGAACAACTTCATTATTTCTCAACAAGATGAAAAAAACAGAGGAATTAAAACCAAACAAGATAAACTCAATCCGTTGCTTCCGTTACTTACAATTTCAAACTCTTTCACTAAAGATAATTTCATTTCCTTAGCTGTAATTTCAATTCTCGACTAGATGAAAGAAACAAGGATAATTTATTTAAAACCAAATGTAAATTAAAACCAAACATGATAAACTCAAACCGTTGCTTCCAAAAAATGTTGCTGGACAAAGAATAAAGCAAGTGATCCAAGACATTAAGATGTCATTCATCCTTCCTATGAAGTTTGACATTAAGATGTTCGGACACCTACGCAAAGGATAAAGCAAGTGATCCAAGATATTAAGATGTCATTCATCCTTCCTCTCAAGTTTTTTAACTATGACAATAAAGCTACTATAAACATAGTAGATGAACTTAGGGCAGTCCTAGCAGACGCCCCAAATTTTATCCCTAAAATAATATAAAATAATACATATCCCTATTTTATAATATCTCAATTCAAAAACCTCTACAACAGTTATCCCTATAACATTTCAAATAATATTAAATAATATATATTCTACCTCACAACCTTATTTATACACATTAAATATTTATTATTTCACTCCAGCAGCATCCCTATCCCTATCCATATCCTTATAATTTTTAACAATTAAATATGTTTAGGGCAGTGAATAGTGCATCCCACAAATAGAGATGCACTGTTCATATCCCTAAAAATAAATAGGGATAGGGACCCTGCTGTAGGAGTTATTTGAGGCAAAACTCTATTTTTTATCCTCATTTTAGGGATATAGACACATCAGTATAGAACTCACTTTGAGTCACTTTATCAATCAAACCCATCACTATTACCTTATTAATTAACAAGAGAGTAGAATTTTGTAATTTTAAGAAATATGTGTATCGGAAAAAATGAAATAAAACAAATTATAATATGTTATAAATTTAACGATATAAATTACCTTATTTCGGACTACATCGATATTTCTTAAGGGCATTTGGATAAAATCATAGACCAATAATCCATGATTGTCTCCATAGCCTTTAACCATGCACTGTGATGACTTTTGAGAAGCTACTATTAAACAAGAGCAACTTCGGATATTAAATCTTTTTTCCTTCCTACAATATGAGGAATAAAAGAAATGAAACATCATTGTTAACAAACATCACCTTGTTTCAAACTTTATTTCTCAACATACAACAATTAACATTAACACCATATCAAATGACATTTCAAACGAATCACTCAGATGATAAGTACAAAATCACCCTACAGGGAGTATGATATACTTTGGTTGAATTGAGAAAGCAAACAACTAAACAACATCAACATTAATCTACAGCTTTTGTCCTCCTTAAATCAAGTGAAAAGTTTAAAGGCAGATCTAAAATTTTGCAATACATTAAAAGACATAAACAAAAAAGTTTTTCATTTCAAAACCATGAATTAATATATCAACAATCTACACAAACTCTCTATTTTGCATATTACTTAATAGTTGAAGCACAACAAGGAGAAACGACAACAAACTTTTCCACCTTTAGGGACAGGAAAATCTCACTAAAAAAACCAGAATGAGGTAAGATACAAGATAAAACTTCGTAAAACGAATACCTTTCGCAAAAGAGATTGAGACTTGGGTGAAATTGTGTTGTTTAAGGAGAAAGTGGGTGCAGTATAGAGATGTATTTTCATATTTTTTTCCACAGAGATCTTTAGCACAAACAAACCCATTTTCATTGTCACTTTGACTCAAAAGAAACAAATTTATCCTACATATCCACATTGTCCAGCGCATCATCACATTGTGGCTCACAATACACAAAAAAAAAGAACACAATGAATTTTTATTTTTCCTTTGCCAAATCGATTAAAAACCAGCTCACTTGGTTTTATGGAAAAGAAATCCCTTCAAAAACCGAAAAAAATTTGTTAAAGAAATGTTCAATTTTGAACTCCATTCTCATATTCAAGAAAAAAAAAAAAAAAAACCCAGAAGACAATGAAAAACAAATCATCCACACCTTTCTCCTACAATTTTCGACATGTAGAAAAGAAAGAATAGAGAAATGATTCTTACAAAGAAGCCTTATAATCCAGATCTGTTGCACACAAAGAACAACCGGATCAAAAGAACACATTCACAGCCTTACCATCCACCAGATCTGTTGCACGAAAACGACGATCCGTTAATACGCTAGGCAATTTAAACCTCATTCACGGTGTCTTATGCCTTATGAGTTGGGACTGATTTATAGCAGTGTATGAGAGTGGAGGTTTCTGTATTCACTAATTTACCCGGGATACAATTTACCAAAACCTGTGTTGTTATAAAATTAAGGTCCAATACAGTAAATACTTTATAAACAATTACCTTTCACAAGCAGAAGAATTGAGAAACTTGTGAAATTTGAAAAGCTTCAAGCTCCAGCACCACCAAAGTAAAAATAAAAATAATAAAAAAAAAAAATTGATTTCTTGTTTTGTTACTTGACAGGAAAAACTTTGAACTTTGAACTTTGATGTGCTATGAAACGAGAAGAAAGTATTGAATCAAAGAAGACGAAGGATATATTAATCTACCCCAATCCAAATCTTCTTTTGACGGATGAAACGATCAATAACATAGTTTAAATACAAAATAAAATTATATGGTTTTTATTGAACCATACGGTGTCTATACATATGTGGAGACACCACACACAAGTATTTCTCCAATTAATAAACTCATAGAAAACCCCAGTATCAGCGGAGAGAGTTGAGCCTTGTTTGTTTTGGGTTGAGTTTTTTATATATCACATCATCAATCATTTATTACAATTCTTTCACCAATCAATTCTTCAACTATAAATAAAAAAGTATTAAATCATTTCTCATGATTTCACTTTATATACTTTATTACCTTTTTAACATTATTTTATTCATTATACTATCTTATTTCAATTTCTCTCACCACTCATTTTTTTTATCTACACAAATTTCAAAAAAATATTTTAACTTTCTAATCATTACCTTCAATCATTTTAATCATAATTTATTATCCACTAGTATATAAAAAAATCACAAAAAAAACTTCAACACAAAACAAACGGAGCCTGAGTAACCACAACAATATAGGGAGTCTTGGTTCACTTTTTATCTACAATGGATCCCTTATAAGACACCATATCCTTTATTTTAGTTAAGACACTCCCGTATTATAGGCAGTGACGGACCCAGAAAAAAATCTCAGTGGGGACACTAAAACAAATTTGAAAGGCGAGTGGAGACATCAATAGTGTTTTTATATTTTTTACCTATAAAAACGCGTCGATTTTGGATCTCGATGGGGGCATGCACTTGAAGTGAGACATCAATAGTGTTTTATATTTTTTTACCTATAAAACGCGCGTCGATTTTCGGATCTCGATGGAAGCACAGACTTCCCCCCTTAAAGAGCTGGGTCCGTCCCTGATTATAGGGAGAGTGTTGGGGTAAATAGTAACAATTTTTAACCACACAATCCACTTTTCTCTCTCAACCTATTTATCCTCATCTTCTCCAACTACACTAAACTCAATCTTAACAACTCCGGTAATATTCTCCTCTAATAAAAACAATACGACATTTATTAGAGGACATTTAATAATCCCCTATTTGGTTGTTTAAACGTATACAACATTTTTTGACAAGGATACAACATTAAAATCTCACTTTGCAAGTATAATATATTTCATTCCGATTTTTGTATAAAAAAAGAGGAAAAATGTGTTGGTAGTTAAATTAGTTAGTTGAGATTTGAAAGAATAGTAATTTTGAGGAATTGTATTAGGGGTGTTATTGGTGTTGGTTGTTTTATAGGGCGTTGAAAAAATAAATTTGAAACGGTAAATAAGATAAATGAGAAGTGTAATGAGGAGTACCATTGTGGTCACTGGGCACCCATCCCAAAATAAGTTAAAAATTTTAAAAATTGAATTCAAATTCCCCGCCGAACACACTTTCATTTTTCAAAATCAAATTTCCTTTTCTCAAATGAAAAAAAATCCCGTCAACTAGTGGATTAATGATAAATAAAAAAAAGTAATCCCTTAAAAAAAATTAATGCGATGAAGACGGTTTACAAAAACTTGTGTGCTTCATTACGGATAGTCTATTAAATGTAGTCTATATGTAATCGATACTCGTGTAATTATGAAATTAATAAGTTGAAAATATTTTTTTGTTTGATCAATATTTTATTCAATTTACTGAAACTACTGATTATAAATCAATTGTCTCCGGTTTGACTCCTAACATGCAAGTCAATTCTCGTATTTTGAAACATCAATAATAAATAGTTAGTGTATTTAATTAACATGTGAAATATTATTTATTAGCGGAAAATACGGAATAAAATGGGTTGAAACAAAGGAAAAATTTCAATGAAGAATAACGTGTGTAAATTGTATTGAATCTTCAACTGGGTTTTACAATGTGTAATTCAGTGCTCCCATAAAAAAATGTATTTCAATACTTAAATAAAACTTCTAAACTACTAATTGTAAAAGAAATCAGTTACATCGAACATGATTGAACTAACTAACTCTACATGAATTTGTGCCTAGGTGTTCAACGAAATGCACCAATGGGGTAAGCGTTTGTGAGTTGAGTTGAGCTACTGTGTTGGCAAGAGTTCATGTTGCTTACATTGCTCTAGTCACTTCAACACGATACAGACACAACCAATTCATCATAATCTAGAAGTAAGAGGGGGAATCATAGGAGAAGAAAAAACCGGGAATTAAGAAAGAGAATAGGGAGATATGTCATTAACATTCACAATGCCATATCCATGTTTACACTTCATTAATATAAGCCCTTAAAGACTTGGGCAATAAGTCGGGATACTCGATAAATACTACATAAATAAAGCGATGACATTACAGTTAAGCCAAATGACATCATTAATGGCTATTAGTTGATACTCAGTGGTCATTAACGCGTCTTCGATCGGACATGACATTCGCAATGTCCTGAGGTTGAAAATTATAAAAAAAGACCGAAGACGTGTTAGTGATCATTGGGTATCAACTACTGGCCGATAATAATGTCATTTGGCATAACAACGATGACATCACAATTAAGACAAATGACATCATTAACGGCTTGTAGTTGATATACAACAATCACTAATACGTCATCGGTCTTCTTTTAATTTTCAACCTCAGGACATCTTTCTAATTTTCAACCACTGGACATGACAGTGAACGATTATGTTTTATCATTCGTTGTAATCAATTAATTCTGGTCGTATAATTATCATATTTAAATTGAGTTTCATAAGAAGTATGATAAAATCTCAGACAAAGACTAGTCAAAATATAAATAAATAAAAAAAACCACACACCCACATATTTCACGTGTCGACAAAATCTGCAAAAGTTTGTACTACAATTTTTTCTTGACTCTTTGTGCCGCGTGGCTTTGGTTGATATTTGCGAAAGAGGGAGTAGTCTTTTTTTTTTTTTTTTTTTTTTTTGGGCAGGAGGGAGTAGTCCTACTCACATGATTTATCGTATTATGATAGTTAAATTATTATATAATATTTATAAAAAAATTAATATAACAATATGCAATGAAATTTTTAGAAAGATACGAGAAGAATAAATGTCAAATGAAACATAAAATTTGATATATTTCAGATAAGAATGCCTTTCAAATAAAGATTGATGTTTGATTTTTTTTAAGTCATCTTCAGGATAAAACATGTCTTGTTGCTTCCATGTCGGTATTCAACTCCTAAAGCCACATAAATATTGTTGGAAGTGTGAGAATATAACCGTTTGATGAAAATTGTATCAAATACTATTTATTAGGCTATTGGTTTTTCTTTGTATAAATGCATTTGAAAAATGTCGTATAATTTTTATGTGAACGAGAGAAGTAGGAACCATATAAATATAAATAGAGGGATTGCTGAGTCATTATAATTAATCTTCTTATAATTATTTTAATCGAATTAAAATGACGCCAGCGCATGTGATGAGGATATATAATTTTGCACCTAGGCACCTTGGATAAATAGAGATATGGCAAAAATATGTGCATAGCCTGTGTTTATAGTCGTCGTTACCATCAAAGCGTTATAATCGTCGTTACCATCAAAGCGAACTTATGACCGTACAATCTATATCATATAAAAGGAAATTAATGATGCCCCATAATACACATCACAAGGTGTAAAGTAGTGCATATTGTTATGAGGTGTTCCTTGCTCTTACTCCGATTGCAAATTGATGCAAGTTAGATGGCATGACAAAAATTCTTATATAGAGAGTCTCTATTAAAACGGATCGTCGGATGACTGTCATATATAAAAAAAGACAAAATTGTTTTGGTTGTTTTTGTTTTGCCTAAGAGTTTTTTTTGGAGTTTTTGTTACATCACATCACCAATCGTTTCTTACAATTCTTCCACCAATCAAATCTTCAACTACAAATAAAAAAATATTCATCTCTCATCATTTCATTTTATCAACTTTATTATCTTTTTTACCATTATTTTATTCATTATTCTACTTTATTTCACCAATCATTTCATAATCTACACAAATTTCAAAAAAAACATCTTAACTTTCTAATCATTACTTCAATCACTTTATCTAAAAAATCTCCAAAATAAACTCCAACCCAAAACAAACACAACCGTTGTTTGTTTGTACACGTAAAACCATATGATGATTCTAATGGAGAGTCTTTACGACAGAATTACACTCGCATGATATACAAATTGGGAATAGGATAAAATAAAGAGCAGTGTATTGTGTAGATCGTTTGTTTTAAAAACAAAAAATTGTCCATAATGGAAAATTATGTTGCATGGACATTATGATACAATGAACTGTTGGATTACTGCCGCGTGTTTAAAACACGAATGGACAAGATAGTATAGTAATTATCCACCACTATACAGGCCTGAGCCATCAAAGTGCGTAGCTTTTAGGCTATATGACAAGTGAAATTTTAAAATACAACCGTTGTAGGAAGGTTATACCAAGTGGCATACATTACAACCACTCATTTCTAACCTCTCACACACGATAAAAGTGTATTATGTGAAAGAGAGTAAAAATGAGAGGCTCTAATGTATGCCACTTGATATAACCTTCCTACAACCGTTGCACCATAAAATCTCTCATATGACAAGGTAGATGTACTATATATTGAAATTTAAAACTTACCCAGCATTCCTCTCAAAATCAATAAAAAAAAAAAGAAAAAAGAAAAAAGAAAAATTATGGATAAATACACAATCTGGAATCTTTTTAAATAACAGGATAACTATATATTTTTTTATAGTGAGAAGGACAACTGCATAATTTTTATAGCGAGAATGACAAACTGTGAATCCCGAAAATCAGTGAATCCCGAAATCAGTGAATTTCGACCGTGAATTTCGACAGTGAATCCTGAAAATCAGTGAATTTCGACAATGAATTTTGAAAATTAGTGAATTCGACAGTGAATTTCGGCAGTTAATTTCGAACAAAAGTGAATTTATTGAATGGATAAATAGATTTGTCGCTTTATCTGAAAAGTTTAAAAGATCGTTCTTTCATGTAAATAAAAATTTCAAGCATAATAAAGTCAAAATTGAGTATGTCTCACGCAAAAGTTTTAAAAGACTGTCCTTCTACTCAAAATTGACAATGGGAAATTTGACTTTATTATGTTTGAAATTTTTTATTTTTTGATGATTGTTTATAACATCATACAACATTACCGGGATGGATCAAGAATTTGTTCCAGTGGTGTAATCAGAGTTGATATTGGTTATAGATTTTTTTTTAGTTATGGATTTTGGATTTTATATAGAGCTGTTAACGAGCCGAGCCGAGCCGAGTATTGGTGGTTCGAACTCGAGCTCGTTTAGCTCACAAGCTCGTTCGTTTGTTAAACGAATAAAAAATTATGTTCGAGCTCGACTCGTTTAAATGATGAAATGTTCGAGCTCGTGTTCGAGCTCGGCTCATTAAACATATTTTTGGTATTTTGGCTCGAGTTTGGCTCGAATTCGGCTCGAGTTCGGTTCGTTAAGATATAAAACATAAAGCGCAAATGTAAAAATAACAAGTTATACATTAAAATTACATATATTACAGAACAAAAATTACTATAAGAATATCTAAATATTATATAAATTCAATCTATAAGCTCTATTAGATGAATGAATGAATTATTCTCTTTTGAGACAGTGCTACTGAAAATTGATGTATTTATATAAGCACGTTTGCGAAAATAATCGAACGTTCGCGAACCAAACTCGTGTTTGTTCGTCAAGCAAACGAGCCTACAATCATGTTCGAGCTCGGCTCGTTAAGCTAAATGAACAAACGATCACGAACACTAACGAGCCGAACACGAGCTTGTTCACGAGCGGATCTGTTCGTTTAACAACACTAATTTATATATACCGATGTCCAGTTGATATTTTCTTTGATTAGTGATTTTGTTTCTAAACATACTTGAATAATGATGTTTAAAAATAATGTGTAAAATTTGTTATGGTTGTTTGTAAATTTATAATAAATGTATTATTTTCTATACCATTTATCTATTTTTTAGAGAAAAAAATGTATTCAAATTAATAAGGACCGGTAAGTAAAACTGGCCTAGGGCCCCGAACCCCACGCATTTGTTTGGTTTGGGGTTTGGGTTCATGATTCAACTCAATATTTTATTCATTTCACTATGTTATTATCATTATTTTATTATAATTTATTTCACCATCAACAAATAAAATAAAATTATTAATAAAACTGATTAATCAAATAACAACAACAAAAACAAATATAATCTTATTATCATTTTATTATTTAATTTGTTGTTATTTTATCCTAAAAACAACAACAACAAAAACAAAACAAAACACACAAAAAAAGAGAGGACATTTTGAGCATCTCACGCAAATGGGCAGGAAGCATATTTCTCAAACCATTTCATACGGGGAATAGTATTGATATATTTAAGCATATAAATTCAAGTTTCCCTTACTTTTAGCTATCGACTTTTCTGAATCATTTAAACAAAGCCATGTGAATTGTGATGTGTGCAGAACATAGTGAAGTGATGACAGAGATTCTCCTACCCTCTTTTCTCCTTTAATAATTGAATAGAGTTTCACTATGAGTTTTTCTTGAGTGTCTTCTTATTTTATTCAGGAAGACTGAAGATTAATTAGTTGTTAATTAATTAGTTTGATTATATATTTCTTATAAACAAGTTTTGTCTTTATTATTATTTTTCATTGTAATTTGTAATCAGTTGTTTCTTCAGGGTAGGTTATGTGGTCACAAACTTTCATTCTGATGTGTTAACGTAATAAGCTGTTATTTCTTTAGGATTAAATATGAAATATAAGTTTTTTAATGATGTAGAACTTGTTGATATAGATTTGTGTTAAACACCTTTTGACTCTAGCTGCAATTTGAGAGATAAAACTAATCAATTTAAAACAAAAAAAAAGACATTCAAACACTAAAGATTAAGTTTATCGTTGTCTCAAAAGAAAAGAAAAGAAAATTACTTATGAGACTCTGATTTAAACGATTGTTAACTGTGATTTGAATATGCTTAATCATTATCACTCCACCGTACATTCAATTTACAAATACGAAGTTGATGATAAACATCATAATGTAGACATGTTTCCTTCCTTATTCATCCTTCCTTCACATCATCAAGTTAATAGACGCAATCAATTTACAAACACGAAATTGATGTAGATTATACTAGATAAACGGAAAATACTTGTGTGGTGAGGGAATTTGAAGTGAAATAAACGTAAAGCGATCGAACCAACGCTTTAAATCGAGAATAAAACGTGCCTACTGCATTTGTTATACTCCCATTAGCCTCCATTCAACTTTTGACTTTGCAATTTGAGAAATAAAACTAAACAGTTTAAAGCACAAAAAGACCTTAAGATCTTCAAACACAATGATTAAGTTTCAAAAGAATAAATTACTCCCGACACTGTGATTTTAAACGATTGTTAATTGTGATACGCTTATTCTGTTTTAATGTAGAAATGCTCTCTGACCGTAGCAAGGCCTATGGATTCATCTCTCATGGTAAGTATGATTTCCGTTTATGAATAAACGGTTAAAACCCTAACCGAAGGGCCCACTCCCCTATCCCACGGAATGAGTGGAGATTTTAGTCAGGTAATCTAGTGGCTGTAGTCAAGTCAGTGGCACGCTTATTATACCAAGATCTCGAAAGAATTCGTCCCTTTACGAGATTCGAACTCTCCACACTCAAATTTCACCAGTCAAATTTGCTTTTACAACACCTGCCTTTTACCACTATGCCATGTCTTGTGGACCGTGATTTCCATTTATGTATTTTATGGTAGAAGGTTGTTTCCTGAAATGATTTTGATACAAACCAAGAGTATCAAAGTGAAAACAGATTACACTAAGACTTGAAGGAAAATGTTATACAAAAGATACTCTGTGAAAATACAACTAATGATTCTTTCTTGATAGCTTTTGCTTGTTACATTCCTTCGTTTTCATTTTGTGAGTTGGGCGTTCCTGGTGAAATATATGACATTAGACCTTACCCATTTGAGTTCTCGTCTGTTGAAATGCTACATGACAAGTATCATGGAGTAAAGGTTAATATGAGGTATGTTACTAGACCTCTTTCATATCACCTTAAGGAGTCTATATACCCACTTGGAAAATGATTAACACACTGAAAAAGTACACACAACATCCCCCGAATGAAGTATTTTGTGGTGCAGAAATTTGATGCATTTTTTTTTAACTCTTAGTGTATGGCTCAAAAACATTGTGTGGACAAATTCGGGGTAGTAATTCTGTGACAGCATCATCCTTGATACCCGGTTACCTTTACTTAATGTTGTTAAACGAACAGAGCCGCTCGTGATCAAGCTCGTGTTCGACTCGTTAGTGTTCGTGATTGTTGTCCGTTTAGCTTAACGAGCCGAGCTCGTAATGATTGTAGGCTCGTTGGCTTAACGAACGTACACGAGCTTGGTTCGCGAACGTGCTTATGTAAATATATCAATTTACCGTAAATAAGTCATTTATTCATCTAATAGAAATTATACATATTCAAATATTTCTTTAATGATTTTTGTTGTGTGATGTAGGTAATATTAATGTATAACTTGTTACTTTTGTACTGGTATTTAATGTATTATATTTTAACGAGCCGAACTCGAGTCAAACTCAAGTCAGAAGATAACAATATGTTTAACGAGCCGAGTTCGAACACGAGCTCGAACATTTAATCTTTTAAACTAGCCGAGCTCGAACATAATTTTTTATTCGTTTAACAAACGAATGAACTTGTGAGCTAAACGATCTCAAGTTCGAACCACAAATACTCAACTCGCTCGGCTCATTAACATCACTGGCCTTTACTTTTGAAAAAAAGGACAGTTCATATAAATAAGTCAGTGGAAACATTATTAATTATTATTGAATGCACAAACTACAACTAGGTAGATTTGGATATAAAAAACAAATCAGTAGATACAGTCAAATTGAGCACTCTTTGATTTATACTACAATTTACATATGCCTATGCCAAGTGCTTTGCAGGTACTTCCTGAAAGTGACAATATTGAGCCCGATTAATAGTGGCAGCATTGTGGAATGTGGAGGATCAAGAAATTATTGAAATTTTCCACTATATATTACTGGGTAAATGCACTCTTCACCCAGAGCTTTGAAACTCTTTAACAATTGGAAGGTTAGTTAGTTATACATATACATGTCCTTAACTGTGAGGTATACATCTGTGTCACTTAGAAGATGTCTAGTTTGTATTGGTATATCTCTTCATTTGAAGATGGCAATTTACCACTTCAAAACTAGGATTCAAAGTTTGTATGCTATAAACGTGCATGGGTTGAAAAGTAAATCATTGAACATGATTGCTTGATCTATATATATTTTTGGTTATACTGTTACATTTCTTCATTGAGTTATTTTCGTAGCGTATCAAGATTGGTTTATACTGCAAGATGTCAGCTTATCTTAAAGAGTTCACTTTATAATTTGAGCATAGCATTTAGTCTAGCAATGCAAATAAACACTAGAAATGTGTTTCTTGATACCCATTACAAGTACAAAAGTGTTTAGCAGTCTGGAAATATTGTGTATATCCCAAATACAGTTTTTTGTTTTTGTTTTTGTTATACATGTTAACCTGCCAACCTAAGCGTTATAAAGAGAGGCACATCGACAATAGCAACAAAAATACTACATCACGATTAAATATTGCTTAACATTCACGGAACCTTTGGCCATGATTAAATAATTAAATTCTACGTCACGTATCAACAACACGATGCAATGGAAAACCATTAGATAAAAGCAAAAGAGAGCAGACTTGTGATGCAAAGGGCACCACAATAACAAAACGAACCAAACTCTTCAAATAGTGATAACTATAAATATGCCCACAACAACAAAAACGAACCAATTATTCAAATAGTGATAACTATAAATAAACAACTAGGCAAAAGCTCTCTTTCTTAGGTAGTCTGGGAAATGAGAAATGTGCTCAATCAACAAACATCACAGCAGCAAAATCAACTTTTTTTCCTTTTCTTTATCGTCAAGGATCTCATCACCTTTGCGTTGCTCTCTTCGCATACGCTTGCTTATCTCAGTATGTTGCTGACACAGGGGCATCGATAAATAACCCCGTGTTAGATGTAACCCTTACATCCCCTTCTCATCTCTTAATTTCCAATAATGGGGCTCAACCCTTCATATACGCTAGCAATTAAGGGCTCAACCCTTCATCGTTTTTTCTCCATTGGATTCATACCAACGTCTTATCATGCCACAGTCTTTATAGTCATATGATTCAAATTCATGCCATTGCCATATGTTTAATACTTTCATGCCATTGCCATTGTCGCTTGACGGTTCGTGATGACAGATGGTGGTTCTGGAAAGCTGATGCCTTTGTATGTCTGTGCTGTTTTATGTTGTTATTTTTTTCTGTTGTTGGATTGGGTCGTTGATAGTCGATTTTTCCGGATTATTCTTTGGGTTTCTAGTTTTCTTAATGCTATGAAAAATGAATGCCTATTGTATTATGTAACCAAATCATACCTTCTCTAATGAAGCTGAATTTGGTGGAAATGAGTTTTTCTATGTCCTTTGTCTTTCTTCTTTCGTTGCTCGCGGTGGTTTCCGGCTTTGGTCCGGTGTATTTTGTTTGTTGTTTGTTTTCTTAATAAAAACCTTTCGTTTCCAAGAGAAAAAAAATGAAAATTTTAAATGCACATCTAAAAATTTGCAAGAAATTAAACAATACATAAAAAATAAAAACTACAATTCACAACCATGAATTAATATATATCTACAATCTACACAAACTCTCGACATTGCATATTACTTAATAGTCGTAGCACAACAAGGAGAAATAACAACATAAAAAGGCTTCTTAGAGACCACTAGATCTTAAACAAACTCTAGATTACATCATTTAGCACATTGCACAGAAATATTATAGTCTAATTCAATATCCACAAGGCTGAGGAATAAGGTTTCCGGTGATCCCGATCCATGATAGAGCATAGATTGCTTCAGAGAGACTTTTGTTGACCGCATCCAATGGCACAGAAAATGCCCCAAATCTCTAAGGCCTGGAGCCAAGGGATTAAGAATGCAAAAGACAGCAAAAAACTTAGGTTTCAAAATCAAAAATAATCTATCAAAATCTCAGTGTGAAATTATTTTCAAATTCAAAGTAATGTAATTGAGGGCTACACAAAATCAGAGCCAGAAAGAGTTGAATGGATATACTAGGAAGAGGGTTTCCTAAGAAAGGCAAACAATCCTATGAGGTCCTCAGTTACAACATATAAACAGCATGCTGAACCAGAGGTAAGAAATTGTCTACGATCACTGTCATCTCTTTAGCAAGTCAACAGTAGCAAAACAAACCAAAAAGATAACAGCCAAACTTCATAAAAAAAATAAAGGCGCCATGAAAAACTAAAGTAACTGTAGACTAAAGTCATCAAAGAAACCAAAATGACATGACAAGGGACACAATTGAAACAAAATAAGCACAGTACACACCTTTCTTTGCCTCTGCCGTAGCTTCTCCTCGAGATCCTTTTGTGCCCTTTTTAAGAGTCCACCGGTATTTCGATTATAGGGCTCATATTTTAGTTGATACGCGTCCAGAAATATTGACTTTGATCCAAAATTGGATTATCAGTTGAAATGGTCCATCCAATCATTACAGATTTTTACTAAATAGATCATCGGAGCAATCATGCAATTGTAAAGGCACTGACAAAACGGCCGATAACTGTATCGGTTGATGCCACCTGAAGAGTTTGTTTGAAGGCACGAGGTGGCTTGCGATTGTTTCCATTGTTGGACATAAAGGTAGAATACAACCCACTCCCCCAAGCAATCGAGGGTGGTTGACGAGGGATGCCTTTGTTGGAAATTGTTACATAACTCGCCCGATTACATAACAATTTCGAACAATGCATCCCCTCGTCATAACCACTCCCGATTAAGTTTGGGAGTGGGTTGTATTCTACCCTTTTTGTCCAACAATGGAACCCAATCCCGTATCAAGCCACCTCTGTAGCCTTCAAACTCTTGTGGCAGATCAACCGATACAGCTATCGGCCGTTTTGTCAGTGCCTTTAGTAAAAATCTGTAATGATTGGATGGACCATTTCAACTGATAATCCGGATAATCCAATTTTATTTCTCCCCTTCATATGCGCTACTGATTAAGGTTAGCGCATGAAATTCTTTATCAAGGGAGACCCTCCAAAGTTCTATCAGCGGACACTCTTCATACTTGTACGACAACCATTCCAGGGAGATACGGAAAAAAACAGCTATCGGTTGTTTTTGTAGTGTACTTACCATGGCTTTAATATCCTTATGACCTACTTTTTGCACATCGGTCACGGGTTTAAACAGCCGTAGAGCTAAGCAATTTTCCGCCGGTGTGGCGTCGTACTCTTCTTCCAGCGGCAGGCCCTTCCTCACGATATATGCAAATGTTTCCTCAACCTTACCTCTTTCTTCCCCCAAAGTTTCAATCAAACATGTTGTGGATAGCTTAATCTTTACATTCGTCTTTATGAAAAAGCCTGCTTCCGCCGTTTGTGTGGCGACAACGGCCCAACAATTACCATTTTTACGGGTGGAATGGGGTGGCAAGATATGTCCCCAATCAACGGTTTGAAACCTAAAAACAATCCATCAATACGTAACCTTTAGATTTTCTTTTTTATTGAATAAAATTCAAATAATCTTAACCTTTTGAAAACCGATGAACTTAAACCTTTTGAAAGCCAAATGTAAATATAATAAAGTGGATTCTATTGACACACAACATTTTACTATTGGCATTATTTGATTATATTTTTCGGATGAAAAAAACGTCGGTGTCATTGGTGTTCATTGTTGAACACCAACATCAGTGACACTGACGTTGGTGTTCGTTGTTCACTGACGTTGGTGTTCAACAACGAACACCAGTGGAAAGTCCACTGGAAAGTCAATGGGCTGAGGTTTCTAAGTTGTGACACTTTTATAAAGGGAAAGTCGATCCCACTGGTGTTCAACCCTTTATTAAAAATCACCGTGGTGCCGAAATAATTTTTTATGGTGCCGGAAGTAATGTGGTGTCAATAGTAAAAAATAGTGTGTCAATAGAAAGCCCATACAATAGACTCAATCCAAATGCTTTAAAACTAAACCAAACTTAAGGTTGGAGGCCTAAAAGCAAAGCAAAATAAACGACCATTTCTAATCTCATCATTAAAATCTAAACACCTCCAAAAACCTTTAAAATGTTGAAGAATAACAAGTTTGAAATAAAATATCAATATCCCCTGCTTCCCTTTTTAATTTATCAGCATGTCTGCTCTGAATGTGTACCTTAAACTTTTTTTTTAATAGAAATCAGATAAACTTAAACCTTTTGAAAACCAAATGTAAATATGGTAAACTCAATCCAAATGCTTTAAAACCAATCCAAACTTACGGTTTCGGAATTAAATCATTCTCCGGTAGGGAGGCCTAAAAGCAATGCAAAATAAACAATCATTTCTAATCTCATCATTAAAATCTAAACACCTCCAAAAACTTTTAAAATCTAAACACCTCCCAAAAACCTTTGAAATGCTGAAGAATTACAAGTTTGAAATAAAACATCAATATCCCCTGCTTCTCCCTTTTTAATTTAACAGCATAAACAGTATAGCACTACAAACATAAACATTATAGTCACAAACGTTATTTTATGCATAACCCCCACTCAAAAATAACTCAAAGCTGCTCCAGACTTTATTTCCAGAAAACTGATAAGATTTGAGTGGAAGTTATTGCAAACACGGATTAGGCTTCGAATACTTAAGATTCAAAATCAATTTTTGGGTATTGTATCATTGTTTAAGGCAAAAGCTCGTAACATGGGAGATAAAAAAAAATGTGTAGCTAGAAGCAGTGTTGAAGGAGAGTTTCAGACAATTACACAAAGGATAAAGCAAGTGATCCAAGACATGAAGATGTCATTCATCCATCCTCTGAAGTTTCTTTAATTATGACAATAAAGCTACAATAGATATAGCAAATGAACTTATTAATCAAACCCATCACTATTACCTTATCAATTTAACAAGCCAGTAGAGTTTCATAATTTTAAGACATACGTGTATTGGAAAAATTGAAATTAAAAAAAATATGTTGATTAATTTAACACATATAAATTACCTTATTTCGGACTTCATCAATGTTTGTTTAGAGTATTTGGATAAATACATCCACCATCGTCATCTCCATAGCTTTAATGATCTAGTGTGGTGACTTTTGAGAAGCTACTATTAAACATGAGTCCACTTCAGATATTAAATCTTTTTTCCTTCCTACAACATGTGGAATAAAAGAAATAAAACATCATTGTTAGCAAACATCACCTCATTTCAAACTTTATTTCTCAACAAACTACAATTAACATTAACACCATATCAAATCACATTTCAAACTAATCACTCACTTGATAAGTACAAAATCACTCTACAGCCTACAGGAGTATAATATTCTTTGATTGAATTGAGAAAGCAAACAACTAAACAACATCAACGTTTTTCTACAGCTTTTGTTCTAAAAGCTCTTCTTAAAACAAGTGAAATTTTTAAATGCAGATCTAAAAATTTGCAAGAAATTAAACGATATACATAAACAAAAAAGACTTCATTTCACAACCATGAATTAATATATATATCTACAACCTACACAAACTCTCTACATTGCATATTACTTAATAGTCGAAGCACAACAAAGAGACAACAAACTTTTCTACCTTTTGGGATAGGAAAATCTCACTAAAAATTATACACAAGAATGAAGTAAGTTTACGGCTGTAATGGAGCCGAGCTGAGTCAATACTCTCTCAAGCTCAACTCATCAAAATATTTTAAGGCTCGAAGCTCGACTCAAACCCGATCAAGTTATAAAAATTATGATCGAACTCGACTCGTTTGAAGCTTGAATTTAGCTCAACTCGGCTCGCTAGCATGAGCCGAGAAAATTTAAAATAGATTCAACGAAGACATGAAAAAATTGGCAAAATTAGATCAGTGGTTTAGAGATTAAACATACCCTACACTGAAAGAAAAAAACTCATCGGAAAATGGTTGTAGTGGAAGAGTCCTACAAACATCAGCCTCCGATCTGCACCGGGAAATTCTGCTTTCAAAAGTGAAGATGCCGGAAAACCAGCTCTGACGATTACTTCTGCGTCGAAGCCTCCTCTATTCTTTGTTACACGCCAATCCCTTAAATTTTCTCACTCTTTAATTTTTCCCTTCTTTGCTTTTCACTCCCTTGCAATTTCTTTATTGGCAAAGAGACACAGGGGATTATAAAGGCAAGAATAGGTCTTTAACTGATGGATAAAAATGTTCACGGGTTAAATTATTGAATGGGAAACAACAAAAATGTACTCTATTTCTCTACTGTGGCACGGGTTTCCCTACAGATTTATTGGATTCGTTTTATACACTAAAAGCTATACATTTAGCATCAAACACCTATTTGACAAATGAGAAAGATGAAGAAACAAAAAATGGTAGAAGCGCAAAGACAGATACGCGTTAAGACTTCAAGAGACAGACGCATGTTTCCGGCCATATGTGTTTGAATACATGGCAAACAATCAGTCTTAAAGGTGATCCCAGAAAGACCCAAACGAATAAAGACAAAATATACTATTTTATTATACGTAAATATATATTCAAGCTTTCTAACGAGTATTCGAGTCAAATATTGCATTACTCGAATATTGTTCGTATGATCATTGACCCAATTCGAATTTTCAAATTCAAGTGTCCAGTATTCATGACCTTAGCCGATCTCGATGTACTCACGAGTAGGCTAACTCTTTTACGATCCTAAAATACGTATACAACTATGCCATTTCTATTTTATTATGGCAACCAAAGGCGGAACTAAATAATTCTTTTTTCATTGCAATGATGTAGTTTCACCGCTAGGAAATGGAAAAACAACATTGATGCGCCAATGGGTCATCACTTTGACCCGGCGCCCTTACAAAAAAATTCTGGATCCGTTATTGACAACTATTATATTATAGTGTAGTATATCACATCTGTAATATTACTTGGAAGCTATTAAGCACCGACATTTTAATATGGGCAACGTGCGCCAAGTCCGACACATTTTCGACCCGACACATGACTGACACGTGTCCGACATGTGTCGGCCGATTAAAGTAATATTAGTTAAAATTTTAATATCCGACACACCCCCGACACGCTGTCAACACTCCCCGACACGGCACCGATACTTCCCGCCACTCCTGAACCCGATTTTTTTAATTTTGGTTTTTTTCTTTATTTAAGTTATCTTCAATGGAAAAGTTAAAATACAAGATTTCCATCTTGATTATAATTTAACAAATAATACGCTATGTTAAGTTTATATGTATTTTTGTTGATAAACAATTATATTTAAACCTTGTAATATTTTGAAGGTCAATCACAATTTTGTTTTTACGTTTTGTACCAATAAATTTCGAATATATATTTTAGATATTCATAGAATTTACGTATTACATATATTATTTTGTTTGGGTTTTCAGATTCTTACGAATATTTTTTGATAAATTGAATTTTATTCACATCGTATAATGTTAATATATATATATATATATATATATATATATATATATATATATATATATATATATATATATATATATATATATATATATATATATATAAATAACGTGTCGTATGTCGTGTCGTAATTTTTTGGAATTAGTCGTGTCGCCGTGTCCGTATCGTATCGTACGGCGTGTCCGTGTCCGTGCTACATAGCTTGGAAGCGTTTATTTGGGGAAGTTTTGTGTGGTATATCCACAAGCACCTATTTGACCGGTAAACGAATCTGGACCAAACAGTTTGATTATGATTTAAAAATAAAAAGTGAATAGTTTCTGGCGTGTACAAGACTTCGCGTATAGCTGGGTCTTGACTCGATGCTTTCCTCTATTTGAATGTTCTTGAGTAATCTGGCACTTTTTTTTTTTGAAGGATAATCTTGCAGCATTGAATTTGGTAAAATGAAGTAGTAGTTGAATAATTGAAAAATGATTAGCTTACGCATTAAATTTCGTATTGAATGCTTGGATCATTGATACTATTCATCAATACGCATCGAATGTTTAGCGCATTAAATTTCGGGTAGTGGGCCCATAATCTAGAATTTCAAACTTTAAAAAAATTTCGCCCAATATAAATTCAAATTTTCAAATTCATATGAAAATTCTCCCACCAACTGAAATTTAAATACTCCCTCAGTTTTTATTAGTCATTTTTGTATTGGCATACAGACTAAGAAAGTGATTATTGTGTCTGAAATAAAGTATAAAATTATTATATTTTCTTTCTTTAATTTTTTGAATACAACAACTATAGTATATTTGAAATGTAAATATACATTGATACTATAGTATATTTGAAATGTATCTTGACCCCGATACATTTCTTTTGGATAGCGATTGATGATTGGATAAATGTGAAAATCGATCCAAAATCTTTTATTGGTTTGTTTGGAAATATACGTGAGAGAGGAAAGCGGTTTATGGCATTTGGGCTTTGGAGGAACCGAGCTTTTTGCATGTATTCTTATTATTTAGATGTAAATACTTTATTTTAATCTTGTAATTGATGTGTAAACTTTCGATTAATAAAGTGCTGAAAAAAATAATAATAATAATAATTGTACATTGGAAATGTATTCTTATTATTATATGTGTAATACTTTATTTTAATCTTGTAATTGATGTGACGGTATAAATATAATAATAATAATAATAATAAATGTTTTGATAATATAAAATGACAGATATAAATGAAAAAAACAAATTCTAAAAAATGACAGTTAAAAATATTCAAGGGAGTATTTATATAAACTTTAATAATGTTATCCTACGACAGAAATTTTTTTATAGTTATGATATTGCAAAATTGAATATTAAGATGAAACTAATACTAGAAAAAGAAGAAAAATAAAATGGGAAGAAAATGACACTTTTATTCACGTACTACCTCTCCACATCATTAGAATCGTGAAAAGATCTCTTACGGTACTGTAGGATCATATACAGGTATAAAGTATCAAAACAACGTGATTTTAAGCTTTTAAATCTACGCATGATCGTACAATACTGTAATGGTTCGGGGCTTAATTACATACCATGTTGGGAGGATGAAAGATTTTTATATACAATAAGTTGAATAGTAAATATATGTGTCTCCTCAAATTTGTATTAAATACTACCTCCCAAAATATAAATCCATTTAGATATTTTCACACAGATTAACAAAGTAGTTTAGTTTCATTAATTGTAATGGTAAAAGTCTACAATACCATTGACTCTTATTAATGTATAATTGTAAAGTATTATGTGAATATATAATAAATTAATGGGAAAAGAAAGAAAAATGTAATAAATATTCAATTGGTATTCTAAATGAATTTATATTATGAAAAAATTTAAAAAGATAAACGCAGTTACATCAAAAAGACATCGTTTTAAGTCTTCGAACGATCATACATTATTGTAGGGGATCAGGGCTCCAATACATAGTGTGTTGGGAGGATGAAAGATTTTTTATATAGAATAAGTTGAATAATAATTATATGTGTCTCATCAAATTTTTAACTAATTAAGTAGTATCTCCCATTGGCGGAACTACATGATGCATGGGATGGTCTCAAGACCACCCAAAAGTTTGATTTTTATTTTATTAGTAGTAGTATTTAGTTTTAGAAAAAAAATATATCTAAACAACACATCTTATACCGTTAATTATAAAAAAAAAAACTTATATCTATTGATAAGGTCTACATGATCATAATCAATGTTGTAAGATGTGTTGTGCTGATTTTGTTGTGGTGATAACATTATTCCGTATTAACAAAGAGTGGTGGACCCAGAATTTTTTTTCAGCGGGGTCCGTAAATATTTAACACAGTAAATAATTTTTTTCACGAGATCCGAAATATTTTTCTACAGATAAAATGCAGAGTATTTTTATTTTTAACGGGGTCCGTGGACCCCATATGCTCTACCTAGATCCGCCCCCGTTAACAAACGTAGGTTTGAACCATTCTTAACACATTTCTTTTTATTATTGCAAAATTATAATCCATAAATTTACTCATATATATATGGGTGAGCTACTACTAGGAAAAAGGGTTTAACGACCGTAGTATCTTCGTCAACATCACATGGACGCAAAGTCTAGTTTGCGTCGACAAGTACACGCAAATGCTTTGCAACTTCATTAGCGTCGACATAGACGCAAATACATTTCCACGTGGACGCTACTACATAATCCGCCACAAGTTTTTACGGAGGAAAGTTTTGCTTTAAGCATTTGAGTTACAGTTACCACATCCACTCAAATACTCCTTTTCTTTTTCAAGAAATCACAAATATTCAAACTTATCAAATTTATGTCAAACTTATCAGCGTTGACATTGTATTTTTTGCGTCGACATTAAAACAAATTGGATGCCACGTATGATTATAACAAATTGGATATCTTTATTTTTAGTGAACCACGTTGTGGGTGGCATTAGAAGCATACTTAGATTCGATTCGATTCACCAGATTCATATTCGAGTTCTGATTCGAACCTTCAAGAGCGAACGTTAGGTATTTGATATTCGCCTATCGAGAAATAGGTAACTATTGTATATTTAAAAAAAAATCTATATTTTCGAACATGTTGAACCATTGTTCGACATACAATAGCTCGAACTTTCGAAATAAACTAAGCGTCGATCGATTCGGCCGGCCCGAACGGCCCAGGTTCAAATATTTTGTTGTGGGTTGCATTGTGGAACTGTCCCCAACACTATTCTCATTGTTTTGAATAAAATAATCAAAACAAATAAAACCATTTTTCTCTCTCCTTTACATCTCATTCGTTTATCTCCTTTCTTCTTTTTATTTTACTTTAAAAAAAAGAAAAAATTGGATGCTTCATTTTAGCTATTGTGTTCTGTAATGTGGAAAAAAAGTGACAATATGGACACGTATGATTTTTTTGATTCTTTTGAGAGAAATAGCCAATATGAGATGCTCTTCTATTGCATGTGCTCTTAGAGTGAACAACCCAATGATAACGCCCAATAACACCTTCCAAACACATCGTTTTCCGTTTCAGTTACATTTTTTTAACACCAAAAAAAAAATTCACTCCAATAAGCAAATTATATACATCCCTTTAAAAATATTTTATGTTTACAAAGTGATATTTTAATATGTCGCACAACAGTTAAAAAAATAAAAATATGGCGTATCCGTACACAAAAAGAGTTCAAAATAAAAAAATAAATATTTGGACAAGTTAAATTTTTTTTTTATGGAAAAAATAGTATTTGTAGAAGTGTTTTTGTCGCTGATATATATCAAAAATGATATGAAGCAACTTGCCATGGTTGTGTCACGAAAGTGATACAACTGATAATCTGCACTATCGATCATAATGCTATTACAAATTAATAACGATGTAAATCTGATACGATCAATGATGATATCACCGTTGTGATCTGGCCGTTGTCTTCAGATCATTACTTGATGTGTGAAATTAATTTATTGGGTAAAAGAGATAAATAGTCTTTCATGCTTCATTAAAGCGGTAGCCGCCGTATTTATGATGAATCTTAATTTAATTTGAAGATAAGAAGTTGATTGGAGTGTCGCTGCAGGCTTTTGGAATGCACCAAGACTCCCTATCAGATTTGAAAGCAGGATAAATCCTCTTGTTGGGGTCACTCTTATATATATCTATGAGTCCACGTGTGATGCCACGTTGGACAAATATTCACACTTATCAAATGATTTTTTCCCATTCTCCAAGCAAAGCAGCGAAATACGTAAAATGAAATCAGAAATAGGAGCCGCCATATTCACCTTCTCTCGATCGAGTTCTCCAGCGATTTTGGAAGAGGCTTCGGCCATTTCAACAAAATCAATTTGTATATCTGGAAAGAGGCTCCGGCGACTTTGCAAGATCTCACCGGCGCTTTGTAAGTATCAATTTTTATATCTTGTTCATATCGTTTTCAATTGTTGTTTCCTTTTGCAGAGATCACGATTTTAATGTCTATTAGAATTGTTAAACTTGTTAGGGGAACTGAGCTTGATCTGACATGCCTGCCATGTTTTGTCTTGCTAATCTGTTTAGTTTACGTCTGTTTGATTGATGTGATATAGACCTGCAACCATTTTGCTGTTTTTGCGTTCTCTTAATTTGGGCTGAATTGGGCAAAAATGTTGTTTACAATGTTGAGATGTTTGTATAGGCTAATTCATGTGTTGTAGTTTGCTTTTAAGGAGAATATAGTTTGCATTTGAACCAATTATTGCTGCTATGTATCCACCTGCCTTGGGTGCTTGACAATCGTATGTAACGGAACAGAACTTGGAAGTGTGTCTAGGCTAGCTACAATAACCATGGGCGTGAAAATAGTAAATGCCATCTTTTCAGGCATTGTCGTCACCTGCCATCTGTACTCGCTTTGCAAAATGTATTTTAATTTTATAGCATGCAATCTCCTCTGTGTTTCATTGTCAGTGCTCTTACATCAACTAATCGGCTTTTTTTGATACTTGAAACCAAGTTTCGTTCGCAATTGATATAGTTTGCTGCAAGCCTGCAACTGTTTGGCAAAGCCATATATGTGACTATTATTTAAAGTTCGTATTAATCCAATGTATTTTAGTACTTTAGTAGTAGCATGACTATAGCCTTTGATTCTGGTTCTTAAATTGTGGCATCTTTTCTTTGGACCTGTTAGTATATGAGGTTTTACCTTCTACTACCATCTTAGATGCTGGGACTATATGGATTTGCATTATAATCAACTTGATGTTGGCATAGCCTGTCCAATGTGATTATTATATAACTTTGTCCGGTTATTAAATGGAAGATTAAGTCTTACATTTGGGTTGCCTATGGAAGTGCTGATATAGTTGCAACTTTTGTTCATCCTTGCAAACGTGTTATAGCCCTTATGGATTTTGTGCCGAATTCTATCAAGGGTTTGTGAATATAACTTGTTTCAGATTATTAGTAGCCTGTTTAGAAGCATGTTTAATCAAAGTCTGTATTTCAGTTTAGAAGCCTATTTAATCAAAGTCTGTATGAGAATTTGTCGTGTCAGCTTCATTCGGTTTTCATCCTTTTTTTTTCTTTTCTTACTGAACTATTCAATTTGTTCTGTGACTTCTGTCAGTAAATATCTTGCAAATAATTCAAGCAAGAATAACTCTTGTCTTTATCTTTAATAGGAAAAAGTAAATAAATTATAGGATAGCTAATATGGATGGAATATGAAAAAGGGCACTAAAGAGTGTACTATAAGAGTGCATTAGTTCTTGAAAAGACATATTGTGGGGTGAAGACTTGTATTAGCATGACGAGGTATGCTTTATGAACCTTTGATATAAGCCTTAACACATGCTTGACAATGTGACTAATATGTGTTTTGTTTGGCTCTGTTTCATTCTGGGTCTTGAATCTCTTATAAGGTCATGTTTCCTTGTCATAGTCCTGCTGATAAGTCTGTCTGCTTTACCCTCAGGCCTGATGTGATAATCTGAGTTAATGGTTTTGTATAATCAGTAGCTTATGTTGTCTGGTCTGCATAATCAGATTGTTAGTCTTGGATTCGTTCCAAGTGCTGGTTTGATGTTGTTTAAGTCTGCTCTGATGTCCTAGCCATGTGTTGATCTGTTTGGGCAGCTGAGTTTTTGTTTTGCCTGTCTTGTTTTAGTCTTGCTTCAGGTCCGCCTATGTCTTGAATTCTTTTCTAGCTTAAGTCCTAGTCTCAGTATCTTTGTCTTGTTCCCGAGTCTTTGTTCAAAGCCAATTTGGTAAAGTCCTGCTAATATTCTTCTTAGTGTACCATCAGATCTATCTGTATGCTTGCTATGTCCAAGTCCTTGTCGTGCATCATGCATGTGTTAGAAGTAATATCGTCGGATCAATCATGGATTGACCCGATTACGCAGCGGAAGACATCAGATCTAGATCTAAACGAAACAAAGAACATAAATTTAAGATCTAAACTACAAAGGGGTTTAGGAGCTCTACCTTTTATGGTGCTTAACTCCAAGAACAAAGGTCTCCAAGAACACGTGATTGAGAAGCCACAAACCTTCCAACGCGTGTGTCTCAAAGAACACCAGGTGGATGGTGTTTCCCGCGCCGGACCTCCTTGATATGCTACCGAATAATCCCAAGATTATTCCAACTCGAACCCTAGAATAGAGGCCAAATTTTCAGCCAATTTCTCTTGTGAATAGTGACGTGAATAAGGCTTGGAAAGAACTCTCTTTATATAGGAGAGTAAAACTTAACCTCCAAGGATTAAATAATTAAGAGATAATTATTATATTAATCCTTTTTCCAAATAAAAGATAAATAAAATAATTATCCCAAACAAATTAGGATAAATCATATTATTATCTAATATTTCATGAATTATCATTTAACAAATAAAAGATAAATCACGTGTTAAATAATTATCCAAGAAAGCTAATTTCTCTCTAATTATTAACCAAATTTGCGCCACCTTTCATCAAAAGAAAAGGTCCACGCATTTTTCCTATATTTGACCAATGAGGTCAAAAAGGCCAACACACTAATTTGAAGTAAAGTTCACTAAAAATGTCTTTTAAGCAGTATTTAATTATTTAGTCCAACTAAACAATTAATCCACATATCAATTAAATAGCTCAATCCACTATTTAATTATAATTGAGGTGCAACGACGAGAAACCTATATGCTATATTAGGAGCCGCGTCGGGGCATTACGACCCATATCCAAGTAATTACAATAAATCGAATAAAAATTACTCATCCGATGAATAATTATATCCAACCTATTAATTCCGGGATTACACCACCATAAACCCAAAATCGAACTCTATCGAATATAGATAACTTACACTCAATTTATGAGTCGAAAGCGTCCATGATATAATCATTACATACGGATAAATCCTCCATGTTCGCTCATTTCGATTCGGGATATTTCCGTAAACCTTTCTCGAAACATATTATCCTTATTTACCATTAACCCCTAGTGATCAATTAGTTCATATTCAATATAATATGAACTCGGCCGATCGATCGCTTTAGGGTCAACAAATAAGTGAATGTCTCTACTTCCCGATGGAAGGAATGGATTCCATATCTGTGATAGCACAGACTACTCACTCATCCCGAATAGAGCCAACGAGAAGTGTTGGACCACATACTTCAGTGATCGATCCTTACTAACACATCAAACACTACCCTGGTCTAGCGTTAAATGCATGATCACCTTAAGATTAATCCATATATGATCATCTTGTGATTCGATAAAACTTCTCGATTACGGAATTATATCGAGAACTCAAATCAAATCGGTCCAAATTTCTATATGATTATCATCATATATAAATGCCCCACTAGTACCTTCTATTACCGACAAACCGGATAAGGCTGCCACACCTAAAGTGTTAGGGCGCATTAATAGCAAATTAATCATGAGACCCGTGCACTCGAGTTAATAAACGCTACGGACTAAGTTAATTTTAAGTACATCTCACTAACTCAATCCTCTTGTGTATAGCCATACACCGAGTTATGTGATTACATAAACGAAAGTACTTAGGGTTTTCGTTAGTGTCTTAATTATAAACATACATGCATATAATAAGATGAATTATTAATTCTGTCCTAAAACAATTATATAATTGTCTTTCGGGCACTACACCTAACAGCATGTTCAGCTGAGTCTGTTCTTTGTTTAGACAGTCTAATTCGTAAAGTTTTTTTTGCTGTGAGGTCTGCCCAAGTCTTTAGAACAGTCTGCCTGAGTGTCTAGATCTTGTTTCAGGTTGTCTGATGTTCTTGCATCAGTCCTGGTCTGCCCCTACCACGTCTCAGGTTTGCTTGAAGTTTGTCATGGTCTGTTTAAGACCTCAGGACGGCTTACCCAGATGTGTGTGCCTATATATGTATGTATCACCTGCCATGCTTGGAGCCCAGATCAATGCAATACCCACTTCTTATTTTTGTTTAATATATACTACCTCCGTCCCATAACAAGTGTCCACATTTTAGAAAATAATTGTCCCATAAAAAGTGTCACTTTATATTACCAATGCTTCATTTAATGTTTATTTTCCAAAGATAGCCTTAGTCAAACATTTATTTAGTGCACTCATTTCACATCTCAAAACAAACATTTATTAATTTGTTACGGGTAAGTATGTCAATGTAGTATAAAAACACAACACATTAATTACATTTCTTAATATTTGTGAAAACTAAAAAGAGGACACTTAATTTGGGACGGAGCTAGTATTATTCTACTCTTTTTCTACTCTGTTTAGTAATAATAACATTGAAACTCTTGAAAAAAGAATCTCCTTTTATGTATATACTGCAACTAGATTGTGTAATGATGATTTACCAATGGTTGTGTAGGATATAATGTTGGAGATGATACATGACATCGCCCCAGATGGACATACAAGCTCCGCCTAACCGGCGGATTACCGGCTCTTCCAAACAGTCAACATATATGGCGACAAGGGAAGAGTATGATCGATTGCAGTGGGAGCAGTGAAAAGTATGATCGGCTGGAACGGAAGCATCAAGAGGTGGTTGATAGTTGATACCATGTTTATGATTCTGCGATATATGAAGGAGAGAGACCCTCATTCGCGGCTCCCCGATGTTGCTCCAACGTCATCCTCATCAGACACCCCACCAAATGATGATCGGTATTCCACATCAGGACCTAGTAAAATGCCGTAGATGGCAGAGAGAATGCTAACAGCAATGCACAAAAGAGCAGCCACTGCAGTAAAGAAGTTGAAGACGGTTGATAAGACTCTGTTTTTAGCTATGATTTTTTTATAGAAGGGTATTGTTGATACTTAATTATCGTTGGAAATGGAATTGCTGGTTTTTTTTTTCTTTTCTTTTTTTCTTTTTTTTTTTTTTTTTTTTCCTTTCTTGAAAGGGAATTGCTGGTTCTTTTAAGTTGCTAATTGTTTCAGGTTAGCTGGCTGGCATCAAATCAAATAATATATCTAAAAAAAAAATTAAGTATTTGCGTCGACAAGTGGTCGTAATAATGCAAGGATCAATGCAATTTGTGACCAAAATATTGACGCAAATATACACCTTTAGTCGACGCAAATTCTCTGCCTAGTCATCTGCCATGTGGACATCTTTGCGTCAAGATGTTGTTGCCATGTCAACTGTCAAGTGGATAGTTTTTTTGCGGTGACATATCGACGCAAAAAGTGAGACTAAGTATATGCGACGACAAGTCGACGCATATGTATTTACCACGACAGGGTCAACTCATTTGGATTATTTGGCACGTAGTATTTGCGACGACACAGTTGCGACAACTTGTCAACGCAAATATAGCAATTACGACGACATTTGACTTTTTGCGACCACAAAATGTCTACGCAAATACTACTTTTTCTAGTAATATATACGTGTGCAGTGACTGCCTTGTTACAGCTTTTGCAACTGGTACACCAAAGCTTCTCTTGTCCGGGTATAAGCCGTTTTGATCTGGAAATTAACAAGGCTACTTTCTGTAGGGATATTCGCCGAGGAACAAAATCTACGTTGTTTTGATCTGGAAATTAACATTCGAGCTTCTTTTTTAATTTTTTTTTAAGAGGATAATATAGTTTAGCGAGGAAGCAAAATCTAAATTTGACTGCTTAAATTTCGACAAAAAAAAAAAAATGGAGCCAGTCTCGGGGTTTGACTGCTTAAATTTCGTGTCTAAATTTGACTTTGAAATCAAACACATGATTTTGGCTTGATCCAGCAGGGAGTGAATAGTGATGTTGCTCCTAAAGTTGTTTTAGTCGATTTAATTTATCTTTAAATATTATTATTTTGTTATATTGTGATACAAGATTTATTATTATTTTAAGGGAGAAGGAAAAAGGGATTATTTTTAGGACAATTATTTGTATATAGAATTTTTCCATACTATCTTCGTTTCAAAATAAATGTCATTCTGACAATTTGCATGAATATAAGGCATTCTCATAAACAAACGCATCGTTTCATACTTGTACATTTCAACCATATCTACTTTCTCAAATTCACTCGATCATAAATAAATTGTCTTTTGGTATTTCAAGTATAAAACCCATTTAATGATGAGGGATACTTCTCCTGTCAAAAAATATATTACCTCCGTCCCATAAAAAATGTTTATATTTGAAAAAAGTTTTGTCCCATAAAAAATATCAATTTAGAAAACCAATACATCATTTAATGCTTCTTTTCCAAACATACCCATAGTCTAACCTTTATTATTGTATGTTTATTCCATATTCTAAAGCAATCATTAATTATAAGATAGGGGTATATATGTCTATTACTACTAAAATACAAAACATTAATTAAGTTTCTTAATCTGCATTAATAGTAAAATGTGGATACTTTTTATGAGACGGAGGTAGTATTTAATTTAAGGGGTTTTGATACTCCTTCCGTTCGAAATAAGCGATCACGATTCTTACGAATCATTACATGATTAAGAAACCATTTATTGCATTGGCTTTTATATGAAATATACTATAATGCCTCGGCGATGGTGAAAATAGACGCAGTCACGTGTCGGCTCTTATAACATCCCAAGATTGGAGAGAAAGATAAGAGGAATCTTTTAGGGCCAGGAGCCTACGATATTAGGACCTTACCCCAAGAGGGTGGTGCGCCCCATTTACTGCTGGCTACCGCCTTGCGGCAGCGCCACTCGGTCGGTCGGAGATAGGACTCATTACTCAGTCGAGACGACCGAGGTGCTCGTCAGGGATCGACAGGCTCTTTCCTTAAATGATCAGTAACACGTGTGCCTATATTATAGGATAATCATTAGAGAATCCCTGGATTACCGGGAGAAAATCTTATAATTCGAATAATATCGTGATTATCTCTTAGGAGAGATAAACACGTGGTGATCCTTAGGGTTTAAGGATTCTACGACTTGTTCGACAAGACAAGAGGTGAGACGCCTCCCTATATAATTTGCCCTAAGGAACTACGAATGACTTGATTCCAATTCAACTATTGGATATGTAGGCAACTTGAGAGAAACTAACTCTCAGGCTCAGTCTTAATCATACCAATTCACGATCCCCATTGTTTCTGTTCTTGTTTGAATCGTCTTGTAGGTTGTTTGGACCCGTAGGTGATATCCGACATCATCAATTGGCGCTAGAAGGAGGGCCCTCTTTTTGTTACGATTTGATCTAGAAAACAGCGATGGTACCACCAAAAAATACTGGAAAAAAGAACCAAACGGCGGCAGCTAGAGACGCCGGAGAAGTAGACCCAACTGCTACTACTACTAGCCAACCCCAAACCAACCCGGAGGAAACGCTGGCAGATCCAGCACAGCAGGCTTTGCTGGATGCGTTACGTAATTTAGATGTTCCCGCTTTCAAAAGTGTGCTAGGATTGGCCCTAAAAGGACGAGAAGAGGAATCTCCACAAAACGTGGACCCAAAGGGTAATCTGGCAAATAAGGAGGATAGAGGAGAAACTCTCTCCTCCACCTCCCATCTGCAGCGATAGACGAGTTAAGGCTCGAGCCCGAGGAGGGCCGCGGGGCGGACTTGGGCGGGATCTGGGAAAGAAAGCAGGCGATCTCTCTATCGAATCACCGTTTTACGGCGATTTTGAATTACCCACGCCGAGAGATTTAAGATCCCTAAACCTGGAAGCATATGGCGGAACGGAAGATCCACAGACCACCTCTTTCGATGTCTAACGCATACGTGAATTTAGGCTGTGCACCCGAAGAGATGAAGTGCAAAGCCTTCCCGGCACTACTCACGGGGCGGGGCTCGTGAGTGGTTCGAAAATTACCACCTCGATCCATTGAGAATTTTGAAACCCTGGCAAGAAAAATTTACGCAAGCCTTTGTCACAACTAAACCCTTCCAGGAGGAATGTCACGTACCTCACTCACAATTAAATCGAAAAAAAAGAAAGCAGATTACTCTGATGCCCTTAAAAGATTCAATGAGGAATCTAGGCGGTCGGAAATGCCGATGAACACCTCACGATAACCTCTTTCGTAGCAGGCCTACGAAGGTAGATTGTATGCAAAGCTCAATGGGCGACTTCAAATCAATGGATGTGTGTATGGACTGGCGTATAAACATTGTCGGGGTGAGAGGCCAACCGTTTAAAGAGGAGTCGGAAGCTCCTAAGAAAGAGAGGTCGAGGCAGCGGTGATAAAAACGTAAACCGGTATGGGACCGAGTAGCCTGCGCCCATAATCGACCGACTTAGGAAGAAGGGGCCGCCAAGAGAGGACTTTATCCGCTTTAAACCGATCACGCGAGCGCAGTCCTCGCCATAATGCAAAGAAAAGGCATTGCCCGTACTCCGCCTCTATATGAAAGGTCCCCGGAAAAAAGGGATCGGACCAAGTACTATAAGTTCCGTGAGGACATTGGTCACGACTCGAGCGATCTGAGGATTTCTGAGAGAGAGATCGACGCCAGCTGCGATTATGGAAGGGAAGCTGGATGAGGTCATAGATAAGTCCCGTCACCCGAACCCCGGGAAGACGGGAATACAAGAAGAAGAGATTTCGGTCATGACCAAAAGGGCGATTCTGAGACGAAGGAGGATCCGTCCCAGGACCGGAGGGCGACCAGATAATCACCCCATTAATACCATTAATACCATCTCGGGCGGTCCAAGTACATCGTCCCGACTGGGGGAGCGAGTGGTAACCGGGCACCGACCAAAGCCCGACTCGGGAAAGAGACAAAGGTTGTCCGGGAGGTCGTTTATGGTCCTCACGATCCTCTTCCCTCGTCGGCAATAATGAAGGCTTGGTTATCGGCGCGTAATCAATAAACATATGGTGAAGCGTATTTGTGTAGACACCGGAAGTGCGGTCAATGTCTTTGTACTACAATGTGTTCCAATCCATGAAATTAAAAGATGCAGAGCTAGTACCCGTGTCATCCCCGCTTATTCGGATTTGCGGGGCCCCAGGTCCACCCTACGGTATGATCGACTTGCCGACCACCTTTGGAAAAGCACCCTCGGGCGGGATCCTTATGGTGAGTTGTGTGGTGGTCGTGGCTCCATCGACCTACAATGTTATCATGGGGCGACACCTTACTAATAGATTTGCGGCGGTGATCTCCACGCACACGTTAGTTTGAAGTTCCCGACCTGGGAGGGACAATAGAAGTCAAAGGTGACGTCGAAACTGACCGGGGAGGCTACCACGGCCACTTTGTAAATGGAAGAATGATGGTGCAACAAGTATCTGTGGAAGAATTGCTACCAGGAGGAAGAAGAAGAAAGTTGGTCATCGGATGATAAAATCGAGGTAGTAAATTTGGGAAAGGAACAAGAAAGTTTGTCACTCAACATAGGGTCATGGATTCCAAGTCAATTTAAAACAGAGCTCGTTGAAATTTAAAGGAGTTTAGGGACGTATTCGCATGGAAGACAGACGACATGCCAGTTTGTCCCCGAGCTAGCCACTCGCACAAAGTTGCACGTGGATCGGCCGGAAGCCTATTAGGCAAAAGAAAAGCGCGTTTGCAAAAGATCGAATGGAGGCCATTCAAAGGGAAGTAGAGAAGTTACTACAAGCCGGGATCGTACGTGAAGTGTTTTACCCGACCTGGCTCGCCAACCCGATCTGGTAAAAAGCCGGACGGTAGTGGGCGAATGTGTGTGGATTTTACCGACCGAAACGAGGCTTGCCCAAGGATTGTTACCACTACCTAAGATTGACAGTTAGTTGACTCAACGGTCGGATTTGAAATTTTGCATTTCTAGATGCCTATAAGGTTACCACCAAATTGCTATGGACCAGACGATGCGAAAAAAACGCGTTCATAACCGAAGAGGAACTTTCGCTATGTTACTATGCCGTTTGGATTAAAGAATCTTGGCGCCACTTATCAAAGAGCGATGAATAAAATCTTTGAGAAACAAATCGGAAGGTGCATGGAAGTCTATGTGGATGACCTCTTGATCAAGAAGCGGTCTCTGGATCGAGATATGACCGACGTCCGAGAGGTATTTGGGGTACTCGGGCGGACCCAAATGAAATTAAACCCCAAAAAGTGCACGTTTGGGGTCAGGTCAGGTAAATTCCTGGGTTACATGATTTCAAAGGAAGGAATTAAGGCCAACCCGGATAAGGTCGAGGCCTTAAGAATGATGCCACCACCCAGAAGCATCAAAGAGGTACAAAGGCTAACAGGTCGCATGGCCGACCTGAGTAGGTTCCTATCCAAGTCGGCACAGCGTGCTTTACCATTCTTTAGAATCCTGAGGAAAGCAAGTCCCTTCCAAAGGGAATGAGGGCGATCGAAAGGCATTTGATGATCTGAAGGAGTATTTGGCCAAGTTACCAACCCTGACGTCTCCTCGGGAAGGGGAAACTCTTTTTCTATACTTGGCAGTAGTTGATGAGGCAATCAGTGCGGTCCTAATCAAAGAAGAAGGAAATATACAAACACCCGTGTTTTATGTGAGCCGGGCTTTACATGGACCTGAGCTCAGTACACCAATCAGAAAGCTAGCCCGGCTCTAGTACATGATTCTAGAAAGTTACGACCATACTTCCAGGCACATTCAATCACTGTGGTCACAGATCAACCATCTGCGTCGAGATCTTGCACGACCGGACACCTCGGGAAGGCTAGCCAAATGGGTGATCGAGTGGCGAGTATGACTGGACTATCAACCCCGATCGCTTGCCAAAGCCAGGCTTTAGCCGATTTCTTGGTGAGGTATTCAGTCGAGGCGAGATAAAGAACGGCCCGGCGAGGCGGGACGATACTGGACCGCACCGTTGGCGGAGCCTGCAGGGAAAGAAGGAGCGGCGAGGCCTTTTGCTCTCACCGGTCAAAGGAGAGGAATTCCCGTATGCCTTCGCGCTTCAATTTCACGGCTACAAACAACGAGGCGAATCTGAAGCTTTAATTCTCGGGCTCCGGCTAGCCACCAAGCTCGGAGCGGATAATCTACATGTATTCGATGACTCCCACCGGTAGTCAATCATGTCAAGGTGAGTATGAAGCAAAGGAGGAATCAATGAAGAAATACTGACAAAGACACAAGCTTTGCTAAAAAACTTCAAGTCGATCCATATAGAAGCGGTCTCTCGATCCGAAACAAAAAAGCGATGCCTCTCCAAGTTGGCATCCAATTTCTTCGAGATAAAAGGTTTTGGTGGAACAACTAAGCTGAGCGGAGTTATGTCTTGAACGAAGTGCGACCGATCAACCAGCAGGCCACTGGATGGACCACTATAACTTCCTATCTAAAGCATGGTATTCTACCAATCGACAAGGCTCGATCCGGGAAGATCAAGCTACAAGCAGCGGTATGCTCTTTTTGATGAAATCTGTCTGAGACGATCATTCATATCACCATGGCTTAGGTGTGCTACCCAGGAGGAAGGAAACTATCTACTTAGGGAAATCCACATCGGCATTTGTGGTAATCACGCAGGAGCTCGGACACTGGCTCGTAAATGCCGATTGTTTGGATATTACTGGCCAACCATGCAAAACGATGCGAAAAAGCTGGTAATGAGGTGCAAGTCATGCCAGGTGCATGATAACTTGTCTCACCAGCCAACACAGGACATGATTCCTTTGGTCTCTCCTTGGCCCTTTTATCAGTGGGGGCAGATCTGGTTGGACCCCTTCCTCGTGCCCCAGGCAACTTACAGTATCTTGTCGTGGCCATCGACTATTTTACTAAGTGGGTGGAGGCCGAGGCCTTGACCACCATCACGGGGAAGGCCATACAGAAATTTTTGTGGAAGAACATCGTGCATCCGCTTCGGATACCCAAAATCCTGGTCTCGGACAATGGAACGCAGATTTGAAGACGAGGCGATCAAGTCGTGGTGTGCCGAGTTGGGTATAGTCCAACATTTCACCTCTGTTGGGTACCTCCAGGCCAATGGCCGGTAGAGCAGCGAATAGGCGGCTCAAGTTTGGATTGAAAAAGAGGTTGGAAGAAGAGGGGCAAGCATGGGTCGAACATTTGCCTAACGTCCTTTGGGCATATAGAACGACTCCTAACTCGGCTACAAAAGAAACTCCATTTGCCTTAGCCTATGGTTGTGAAGCAGTAATTCCGGCCGAAATAGGGCTCCCTTCCCCGAGGACCGAGCTCCATGCAACTACAGATCAGGACATTGAGCTCAGACACGCCAAGAACAACTTGGAAGAGGCGAGGGAAGTGGCCTACATCCGTATGGCAAAGTACAAGCAGAGAATATCCCAGTATTACAACTCTAAAGTTAAGCATTCGTACTTCAAAGAAGGAGACTTGGTACTAAGGAAGAACGAGGTCAGCAAGCAAGTTCCCCAGGGGAAGCTTAACCCGAACTGGGAAGGTCCATACAAGGTAGTAAAAGTTCATGGCAAAGGTGCTTACCAGCTAGCAGATGCGAATGGCCAGACCATACCAAGAAGCTGGAATGCCAGCAACCTTAGGAGGTTTTATGCAGAAATGAATCCAGGCTTGATTCTATCTTTCCATTTTATGTTGTCCTTTTTCAAGAAAAAGTGTTATCAAACACCTTTGAGTTCTAATAAATATATGATTCATTCATGTTATATATATTATTGTGCTACGTACTGTGATTATTTTTGTTAACTGAGTCAGGTTATACTCAGAAGGTTTGCAAAAGTCAAACCTCCTAAGTCTGTAGGTCGGGCCGAATTTTAATCGAGTCTCAAGCAAGTCGGACTCGAAAAGCTTGAATACCACAAGCTTCCCGAGTCCTCAAGCCGGGACGAGATTTTAAGCGGGTCGTTATACTCAGAAGGTTTGCAAAAGTCAAACCTCCTAAGTCTGCAGGTCAGGCCAGAATTTAACTGAGTCCTGCAAGTCAGACTCAGAAAGCTTGAATACCACAAGCTTCCCGAGTCCTCAAGCCAGGACAGGATTTTAACTGGGTCAGGTTATACTCAGAAGGTTAAAGACTTAGTCAAGCCTCCTGAGTCTACAGGTCAGACCAGAGTTTTATCAAGACTTAGTATGTCATCCAAACTGTCAGTAATGCAAGCTATACTGGGGGGAAAGGGGGCATCCATAAGACAGAGTTCAAACTCAAAATAAACTAAGTAAGTAAAGCCAAAATACAAAACGTAGTGGGCAGGGCACCACAAAGTATAAATAAAGTACATAAACTTGGACAACAAAAAAGTTTCAAAGTTTTCAGAAAAACGGTAACAAGGATGAACAGTCAGGTCTGGGTTCTCGGATTCTGCTCTGTCGAAGATGGAGGGGGCACAGTACCCTGAGGAGTGGGACGACGTCGGGCATATTTGGCACCAATATCTTCGCCTGCTTTAAACTCGCTCAACCGGGCATCATAGATCTGACCTGCTCCTTCTTTATACATAGAACGATAGTGCATAAGGTCAGAAAGAATCAGCTCAGGACGTTGTTCTTTCGCCTCGTCTACACCCGTCGTATACCCGTGTTGCATGACAGGATTCAGCAACACCTTCAAGGCCTCAGCTAGATGATCGGAGGACTTGTACTCGTGCACGACTCGGGCATCCCGAGCCGGGAGAGAGGCTTTCAGAGTTTCCAGCTCAGCACGGAGTGTCGCCAATGCCTGCCCGAGCTCAGAATTCTCCGCCACATATTCATCATGCTTGGCCTGGAGCTCGGCGGTACACTTGGCCTTGGTCTCGGCCAGCTCCTTCTTCAACCCAGCAACCTCTTGGTCCTTGGCTCTTGAGGCTTCTCTGTGTTTATCACGACTCGCTCGGATCTCCTCGATCGTTTCCCGCAGAGCTTCCTTACTCGCCGCAGATTCAGCAAGGCGATCCAGGAATTCTTGGCCGACCTGGGCTCCCTAGAGAAGACAAAGAAAAGGTAAAAAAGAAGCAAAACAAATAAAGAGTGACAGACATATTTTTACAAGAAAACTTACCACAGCGGCGAGGTCCTGATCTGACAGCTCGTGCAACCGATTGTGTCCTGGGACGGTTGTTCTTCAGGAGAGTCTTCGACATCCTCAATGGTCTGCCGACCCGCTTTCCTTTTCTTGGATCGGCTCTTCCGGCGAGAGGAAGAGACTACCTTTCTTCTTCCGCTAGGCTCGATCGCGTCTTCTCGCATCTCCTGGTCCTCATCTACATCTATCCGCTCTACGTCCCGGAAAAGTCATCGTTTGTGCGGACAAGAGTTGAGCCGAGGTGGGGGGTCGGGGCAGTCCCAGCGGCTTCGAAGATGTTCCGGCTCTATGTTATCCTGCAGCTCGAGTCTCTGGTTGGGCTCTTGGAGTTGACCGGAGGTACCACGTCCTCGTTCACATCCTCCAAAAGGTCGATGAGGAAGACACCGCCAGGGTAGAGCGACAAGAGTGTTAGAAAATATTTTTACATTTAGCAAAGTATGGCATAAAGTAAGTACAACCAGGAACAGATATTAAAGCCCTACATAGCTTGTACTCTTCCTTATCTAACTCCCTATATGGGTCCGGGCCTGCGGTGGGCAACTGGGCAGCCAAGATCATCTCAGAAGAATACTTTTTCTCCCTGATATACACCCCACTCCTGCGAATGTCCTCTAAGAGTTTCCTGTCCACGTCAGTAGGCCGAGGATCATTTGTCCGGCTCGAGGAGTTCCACTGCCAGATTCCTGGTCACCTCGGGACGGATAAAGAAGAACCTGGTCTTCCAACCTTTGTCTGGCGTATCTCCCGGTTCTGTGAACTGAGCGTCGAGCATGAAATCCCAACGCGGGAAGCGGTAGTATCCGCTTGCCTGGCACTTGTTTGCGCTTAAAGAACGGCCCGAAATGTTTGGACTTTGAAGGGGATGCGAGCACATCTACACCAAATGGCGAAACCCACAATTGCCACTTATTCCGTTGGGCACGATCTGGGCCAACCCTGAGTCGTAATGCTCGGGACGGACAAGATGGTGGACGAGATAGAAACCGTAAACCGCGCATAAGAGCTACTCCCTCAGTATACGGCGCAATGCCACCGCCGAGCTTGATAGGCGTAAACACCAGGAGCCGGATAATGGGTTTGAAAAGCGGATTTGTTAGGTTGTATTGTTTACGTCGCGGGTCAAATCCGTGGTAGTTATTTTGGTATCGATGCCATGGCGAGCCGCTTTGTGATTTTAAAGCCATAAAGGCCTTAAGGAAAGGGCGAATCTAGAAGATGAGGAAGAAGGGAGGATTGAAAAAAGAAAGGGCAGGCCTCTCGAGATTAACTCCGGCAGTGGTAATTTCTTCCTCTAATTCCGGCTCCGATTCAAATAATGCCTCAATGGAACTATCAGTAAGAACTACAGGTTCGCTCATTAACAACAGAAAAGACTTAGAAGAATCGAGAAAGAAAGAAGGCTTACTTGAGTAAGGAGATCGGAGAGATGAAAGAATGGAATGGCAACCGTCCCGACTTCACACTTGATTTAAAGAGTAACGTCTGAAGGGATTGATGAGACTAGGAGTTATAAAACCCCAAAAAGAAGTCTTGGGATAACCGCCCCATTATTGTGTTACGACGCTTCATTTCTCGCTTTTCAATCGGCGATCTAAACGGTAGTAAGGACACGTGTCATGATAAGCGTGTTATCTTGGAACGTCAGAAGTGATCTCGAGTCTACCACTCTGGGAGTCCGCCGGACTGGGGGGCTTATGGCGATGGTGAAAATAGACTGCCACGTGTCACTCTTATAACATCCCAAGATTGGGAGAGAAGATAAGAGGAATCTTTTAGGGCCGAGAGCCTACTACGGTATTAGGACCTTACCCCAAGAGGGTGAGTGCGCCCCATTTACTGCTGGCTACCGCCTTTGCGGTGGCGCGCTTCGGTCAGTCGAGAGATAGGACTCATTACTCAGGTCGAGACGACCCGAGGTGCTCGTCAGGGATCGACAGGCTCTTTCCTTAAATGATCAGTAACACGTGTGCCTATATTATAGGATAATCATTAGAGAATCCCTGGATTACCGGGAGAAAATCTTATAATTCGAATAATATCGTGATTATCTCTTAGGAGAGATAAACACGTGGTGATCCTTAGGGTTTAAGGATTCTACGACTTGTTCGACAAGACAAGAGGTGAGACGCCTCCCTATATAATTTGCCCTAAGGAACTACGAATGACTTGATTCCAATTCAACTATTGGATACGTAGGCAACTTGAGAGAAACTAACTCTCAGGCTCAGTCTTAATCATACCAATTCACGATCCCCATTGTTTCTGTTCTTGTTTGAATCGTCTTGTAGGTTGTTTGGACCCGTAGGTGATATCCGACATCATCACCCTCAACTAAACAAACCTTTGAAATACAAAAGACATTTGGAGTACAGAAAAATGCGCATTTAATGAAGGGTAAAGTAGAAAAAAATACATTAAATATTCCATTGAAATCTGATCGCGCCGATTATTTTGGAGCGAATCTTTTTAAGAATCAAGTCGGATATTATGGAACGGAGGGAGTATAAATTAAGAAAGTAATTGAATGTCACGAATTTTAAAGACTAAAGCCTAAAATACCATTTGATTATCGTTAATAACAAATGATTTTGATAAGTGGCTTAAATATATTGGAACGGGGAATATATATTTGGATACAGATGGAGTATATGGACAAGAAGTCAAACCAATTGTTTTCATTCACCAAAGTTTTTGAGGGAAACGAAGCATTTTCCTAAAAATCATATGATAATAAATGTGTCCCAAGATGCAATATTGGATGGGAAGTTTTTGCATAGTGTGTGTTCACGTGCGATGTATCTGGCATTACGTGACACACTTCCTGTCTATCGATTTCATTCTGTCTTAAACTGTGTGGTTTAATCGTGTCACTTCAACGTGTGTCATACGTGAGATGCATCGTCTTACCCAAAAATTTCACATAGTGGATGCTTCCATACATTAAATACTATCTCCGTCCCATAAAAAGTGTTCACGTTTGAAAAATATTTTGTCCCATAAAAAGTGTCAATTTAGAAAACAAATACATCATTTAATACTATTTTTCCAAGCATACCCCTAGCCTAATATTTTATTGTTGTATGTTCATTTCATATTCCAAAACAAACATTAATTATAAGAGAGGAGTATATATATCTATTACTACTAAAACACAACACATTAATTAAGTTTCTTAATCAGCGTGCATAATAAAAGGTTGACACTTTTTATGGGACGAATGTAGTATATATGACTGGTAAACACAGATTTCCACAAGTAAATTAGTGTTCACTAGCTCATCTTAAGAAAAAATCACGGTGCTGACATTTGAGGATCAAAATATTTGTCTACTATTTAGCACTACAGCAAGAATCTCAAATATACAGATGACTTCAATCGTGTGTTTATGTAGAAATATGCAGATGGAACCACATGTCTTTCTTTTTTTTGTCTCCTAATTTCCCAGAAAAGTTTGATTCTTAATCCCTTGTAATACTGTTTATGCTGTGCCTTTTTTGGTATAGTCTTAAGGATTAAAAACCAAACTTTTTCTGGAAAATGTTCGAACCTTTTTGGAAAATATGGCAAACGATCACATACATTTTTGGTATAGCGTTATTGACTTGGCTGTGAACAAATTATGGAGCAGTAGAATTATCTGCTGCAGTATATGGATTGTGTGCAGGAAGAAACGCGGAGTGGGTGGCCCAAGCAATATTGAGTATAAAGAAAAAATTCGACAAAACTCAAACTGGAGACATGTCTGAATCGTAACATTGATCCGTGGGTATTGACAAAAATGTAATAGATCCTGCATCTGAATGATGTTTTGATTGGAATTGCTCTTGCCAATACCCTACATACATATACTTGTACAGCTTTGAGTTTTGAAAGTTTGAATGAACTGAAAACCTAATTTTCTTTTCATATCACGGTATGCTGGAAATCATTGCATGGTTTTGTCTCTTTAACATTCCTGGATACAGATTTGCTAAAATATATTATTATCTTAATGCTTTGTCAGCAGGAAATTGTAATAGATATGACCAAATAAAGGACTCAGAAGTATAATTTGTTACTTATATACCTTGGTTTATAGCTTTTAAAAACTTCTGTTCTTTGTTGTTGTTGTTGTTGTTGTGTTTTAAGAGTTTCAAGAATTGACTTGTCTCCAATTATCTTGCCAACACTATTTTAGGGGAATGAAAATGCACAAGAAAGACTTGCAATGGAAAAGGAAGCAATTAAACAAGAGCATGCATCTCACTCGAGAGCCAGTTAGTTTCCCTGAAAAAGACGATAGATGACATGACTCTGGAAGTTGATGCTCAAAAAGAAAAGGTGAGTTAGGTGAACTGTGGAGATTAGCATATTAATTTTTATTTTCTATGGAACCAAATATTTCGTTCCAGTTCACATATACAGTTGGCATCGTTGCATGATGATCATAAGAAGGCCGAGTCTGAGCTTAGGTGACAAGGCAAAAATTAGCTTCACTGTAGAATGACAAGGCAAAAATTAAGATGGTCATAGAAGAGCTTGACGAGAAGAAGAAAGAAACGCTCAAAGTGACATGGGCCAAAGTGAACGAACGGGTAATCCTAGAGCTCCTAAATACCAAACCTTTTCACAAGAATACATTGTTTAAGGCTGAAAACAATGCTTTTGGGTTATGAAATTCCAGTTATATATAAGAATTTTCTGATTTGTCCTCAACTTACTGTGGCAGGTTAATGCATCTCTTGATATAAGTCATACTCAGAATATTGGAAGGATGAAGTCATTTTCCACATTCCCAGGTAAATAAAAATTCTGTCAGGGAATGAAATTTTAGAGCAGGACATTTGTATTGCTGTAATGGAATCAAGACATTTCATTACAGTGTTTGGCATGTGATTACATAAATTGGATGATATTTATGCCTACTTCGTTTGTTGTGCAGTTTATCGTCGTTTCTTTAAAGGAAGGCAATGTTCAACAATGCCAATGTTCTTTTTCCATACAAAATTTGTGGTTGGTGTCTCAACTGTGCAAACAACTGTTGCAGCAAATGATGGATCATTTTACAGAATGTGAAAATAATCTTTGTGCAAAGAAGTGAGTTGTGGCAGCTAACATTTGGTATTGATCTAGTTCAGAATGCAATATAAATCTTTTATGTTCCTTCTGATTTGGGCAGATTTTTTTTTCTTTTTCTTTTCAAACTGGTTTCAATGACTTTATACCTTAAGATCGTGTACATATGTGTTTCTGACTCACCCGGATTCCATAATCGAATGACACTTTTTTATACCTTATGTGATCAAACCAAACCAAAAAAAAAAAAAAAATTGACATCAATTTGTTATAAAATAGGTTTAGTGATCTAATGATAAAGAAAATGACTGCAAGTATGACAAGAAACACACAGGTGCTATGTATCAAATAAAAAAAGGCTTGAATGATATTAAACAGATTGGATCAAATAAAGATAGAATCAAACGGTCAAAGGTTATTAGAATAGAATTAGGTGCAGCAAGCAATGGAACTTGACTAAGTGCAATAAAGGTGCAGATACAGCCAAAGGTTGATAAACTAATATAATTTGAGCAAAACATTTCGTCTATCAATGCACATAAGCAAACCAACCTGAGCATGAACAGGCAAAAGCATCACAACAACAAAATCACCAAGCAAAAGCATCCAAAATTAAATATGTCGCCTTATTGGAAACAAAAGCATCCAAAATTAAATATGTTGTCTTATTAAATATGTAACCTTAATTGGTAGCACATATGAAGGTTTGAAGCATTGGAAGTTACGGGATGAGGAGGGGATGTAAGAGTTACATCCGATACCAGGTTATTTATCGAAGCATCGATACCCTAGTATAAGCCAAGCACAGACACAAGCAATCGAATGCAAAGGGAGCAGCGAAAGGTGGACGAGATCCTTGAGGAACTCAAGAAAAAAAAAAAAAAAAAAATTCCACAAGCAATATTGTATCAAAACTTATCTGCTAAAACAGATCCGCTATGTTCTATATGAAAGAATACCGGTTCACGGGAAAAAAAAATTTGAAAAACAAAGCATTGCTCACACCGAAAATCCAAATCTAGGCGAGATTCCACAAAACACGCGACAAAGCTCAGGCATGACTACATTTTGACTTCAAAATTAATTGACGCCACGACTTCAAGTCATGAATCCGGTTATTATACAGTACGTACACCGGTACACGTATTACCCAAAACTTTTTTCAGCCGATTATCAATAACTACTAGAAAATAAACCAATTTCTAAGAGGAATGAAAGAAGATCTTACCAAAAGAATCGGACTTGAAGCGATCGGATTTCACGACAACTGAAACTTTGAAGCAGATTGGGATTGCTACAATTGTATTATACAGATGTACAGAATGATAGGAGGGAGGGAGAACGTATGAGGGCCGATGGGGTGAATGTTTAGTGAGGAAACAGGTACAAGGAAGGAAGTAAATGGGTAGGTGGGCTGACAGGGGGTGGAGGTGGAGGTGAAAGTGGTGGGGTATATACCGTATATAAGGATGATAAGTAAAAATGAGGGTGAGGATTTCAAGATTTTCAAATTTCAGACTTTTAAAAGAAAATTGCCGCCCACTATTAGTTTAAATTTTCAAATTCATTTGAAATTTTTCCCTCCAAGTGAAATTTAAATGCTCCCTCCGTTTTTTTAATAGTCACTTTTGATGTTGGCACATAGGGAAAAAAGTTATTAATGTGTCTGAAATATAGTATAAAATGATTAGATTGTCCTTCTCTAATCTTTTAAATACATCAAATACAATATATTGGAAATATAAATATATTTACATAGTATCACCGTGACATGTCAGAGAATATATACATAAACTCTTATAGAAGGCAAATGGTCATCCAAAGAAAATAAGTCAATTTTTCACGGGACTAAATAACTCCTAATCAACTATTAAATTATAATTTTTTAATAAAATGTTATGTTGTTATTAAATTTTGTATCATTGAGAGGCCATTTGTTATTTAAAATATTAAAAAAAAAAAAGTACATGCTTATTGATATAGATATGACTCGAGTCATACACGTGCCACTCAGTAACACTATTTAGACCTTTGGAAGTAAAATGGCTCTAACGAGCTCACTGTTGCCTCAGATCTCAAGATACTCTTCGACGTCACTAAGATTGTCTCTCTCAAGTGGAAAACACTCCTAAGCCATCGCAAGGACGGAGCTTACTTAGACCATCTCCAATGGGAGATAGTGAAAAGTTTTTTTGTTTGATAAAAACTTTTGCAAAAGGTTTTTGCTTGTTGGGGAGGTTTTTGGGGTGAAAAGGTTTTTGCAAAAGGTTTTTAGATACAAACCGGTTCATGTTTCCTGCTTTTTTTTTTTTTTTTTGGTGGTGTAGAAAAAAAAGGTTTATGTGTAGTGGGTCCATGCTATAAGATTTTTTAAAAGATTTATGATTGTAGAAAAATGGTTTATAAAGAAAATGTTTATAATATGATGATGTGGAAGGATAATAAACCTTTTAAAATGTTTATGACTGGATATAGTCTTAGGGGCTGAGGGAGGCTAAGCCCACCCAGTCCTTTTTATTTTTTTCTACATAGTATGTATGTTTAGCTCACTAAGTCATCAGTCTACTAGATAATTAGTCTTATAGTCCACCTAATAGAGCCACTAAAAGTATATGTTATAACAAAAAAAACGATTCCATTGACATCACAAGTTTATTTCCGACCCCACGATCATTTCAAACACTCAAAACATTACTTCAAGCACCACAATTATTTTTTATGAAAATAATGTGAGTGATATCTGACGTTTAAAAAATAGCGTCAGTGATGATAGTGACGTTATAGTTACAGAAATGTCATTTGTGAGTAACGTCAGATCCAATGAATTGACACCGGAATTAACGTGTGCAGTGTGGTGCACGAATTAAAAAAAAATGACACCGGAGTTAACGTTTGTAGTGTGTTACGAGAAGTCAAAATATAATACATTATAAAGTATAAATAAATTTGTCGTTTACAGAAAATTATACCGTATAAATAACATTGAAAAAATATTCTCAACCCCCACCTGACGAAAATTTTCTGGCTCCGTCCATGAGCCATCGACACGCCACAAGTCGTATCTTATGAACCAAAGCCATCTCGGTACAAGAACGTCTATCAATTCGTATTACCGACATGGTGCATATTTACGTCGCTCTATGCACCTACAACTCGATATATAAGTCTTAATTACCTCCGACCACTTATCAGTTACCACTCGTTCAATGGCACCATTGACCACGTGTTACTTACGGATCAACGCAAAAGCATGACAGCACAGTTTCCTAGCACTTCAAATTCAGAGATGCATCAAAGTTTCGTTGTTTTGTAGAAATTTGTTTGATTGACAGTTTCAATTCAATCAAGAGACAATGCTCACAATTTTATATTACATTCGTCTAAAAATATAAGTCATTTTGGATATTTCACACAGATTAAAAAAAGTTGTTGAATGATAAGTTTATGTAGAAATGACTAAAATATCTCTTGATTATCATTAATGATGAAATGATTATAAAATATTGAAAAGTAGTAGGATTGTTAATAAATTAGGGTATTAAGATAGAGAAAATAGTAATAAATATTTCATTGGTAATGTAGAATGATTTATATTTTGAAACAGTCAATAAAATGTGGAGTGATTTATATTTTGGAAGGGAGGTTGTAGGAAAAATGTAATAAAAAAGAAAATGTGCCAAAGTACCACTACAAGAAAACGGGTTTGAAGGGACGACAAAATGTCGTCCCTTTAAAGTGCTTGTCGTCCCTTTAAACATTTTTGGGATTTACAAGTCGTCCCAAACAAGTCGTCCCTTCAATTTCGTCCCCAAAAACAAGTGGCGTGTTGTAAAGGACGACATTGTAAATCCCTCGAAAGGTGATGATGACGTGGAGCGAATCTCTTAGGAAAAGTCAACTGGTGACATGGCAATCTCTTTTGGGACGACATTGTCGTCCCTTAAAAGCAATGTAATTTTTTTTTTTTATTAAAATAAATTTAAATGATTACTGGGAAAGAATTTATTTAATTTGTTTTTGGGACGACATCAAATCGTCCCTTAAAATATTTTTTAATTTTTTTATAAAAAATTAAATCAAATTATTCAGATTAAAAATACATTAAAGGGACGACAATATGTAAATCCTAAAATATTATTTAATTGTTTTTATAAAAAATTAAATGAAATGATCCTGATTAAAAATTTATTAAAAGGGACGATATGTGTTTTTAGGGACGACAATGTCGTCCCTTTGAATATTTTTATAAACATTTTTTTTTTTCGCATGGCCTCCCATGCTAATAAATTAATCCAATCCAATCAATATTAATGCAAAACAAAATAAAAAGGGGATTCAAACCAAAAATAAAAAAGGGGATTCAAACAAAAAAAATGTATGAAAGTAAAAAGTATCCAAAAGTATTAAGTGTATCCAAAAGTTAGTAGTTGTTGCCTAAAGTAATAAATGTATCTACTCATCATCGTCAAGATCAACATCGTGCTCGTCTTCAGAATCGTCTTCATCATCATCGGAAGAGGATGAACTAATATCCGGTATTTGGATATTCGGTTGTTGAGTTTTAAGATTTTGCACCAACAATTTGATAAGACTGCCTTGCTTTTTGGTTCTCTTCTCCAACTTAGAATGAGACTTTTTAAGATATTTGATATCCCGCAATTGTTCTTTGGGAAGAAGTTGATCTTGTAGATCGGGGACGATTGTGATGAATGGGACATGGACGAAGATTGCGTAGGGCCAAGGCCAATCAAATAATCCCGCCTAGCCTTCTAAGGGCGCCCTGAAAGATTGCCTCCTCATCTTGAAAAGTCAGCGGTCGAAATTGGTGCAATCTATTACGCCACTCCTCCAAATTCTCCTCTAAACACAACATATATCATTGGCACTTAGGATAAGGAATATGAGACCGTATTGAATTGAAATATATACAATGTATATCACTTACGTAGTGTGACCTCCGCTTCATTGTTGATAAATGAACCGTCGGCATTCTTATGTTTGCTCGCCCATACATGGATAGGATCCCCGCCCATGGATCTTCATTCAGAGTCACATTACCCTTGGAAAAAAATAAAAGTATTAGTTATGAAAATTAAAAAAGGAAGTCATACGGATTTATTTGTAGATACTTACACTTCTTAACTTATCCCATCGAACTACGGCCATAGGCGTTCGTCATGGCGACCTCACGTATTTAGTTCCAGAGCGATTCTTTTATTTTGATCGATCTTTTGGAAAAAATTGTACTGTACTTTTGTATTATTAATAAGCAGTAACAAATAATAATAATCGAATCTACGTAACACATGTAATGGAATAAAAACTTTACCTTGAAAGCAGCAGTATTAAGGTGGCGGAGATACACTTCCCAATCTTCCTGTGAAAACACATCCCTTGGTCGGGGACAAGGCCCTGGAAACTCATTCATGTTGTGTTTATCTACAGCACGCCTTAGTCTACACTTCCATTTTCTGAATAAAGTACCAGCGCTCTTCATCACGGCATCGTAGTGAATGTCCTCAAGGGTTGGAACGATGCACGAAAAGACAATAAATGAGACGATTGGTTTCTAAATTAATATAATGAAACTTACAATTTGAAAATGTTAACAATTTGATTAGATAAGTACCCGAAGTTCTTCCCAAATCAATTGTTTATTCCGATTTTCCACCTTTCGCCAGTTGGGGATGTAACAGGGAACATGAGACCTCACCACTTTCCCTGTCTCAGATTCAAAATCCTTGGCATATCTCCCCAATGTCTTTTGAACATTGGGAAATCTAGGATCCCATATCAGAGGAATCAAGCCCCCTAACTTTCTCTTGAGGGCTTGGACTGTCACACCTTTTGCAGGTCCACGTTCACCCTGCTTCTTTTTCTGGGATGGAGGCGGTGGTATTAAATCCTCATACTCATTATCAGGTATAGGATCTGTAGTATCGGTGTCAATGTTAACTCAACGAAATAAAAAGTAAACATACTAGGAAAAAAAATGAAAGTTAATTAATTACCGTCCTCGCAATGTCCCGGTATCCTAAATGGATGCTCGTGCGGTGGTTGAGAACCGCCTGCTGATCCCGCACAAGCCATTCACCTATATGATCAAGTATTTGAATGGATTTGTAATAAAAAACTAATACAAAGAACACATTTATGTTGGATGCAGGATAAGTAAAGCACTAGTATTATATAATTCTTAAATCCAAGTATATTTGAATAAACTTACTAAAAGAATATTAGATTTATAGCATCATTCATCATCACTTAGAAAGTTAGGTGGGATCGAGTCGTATATGTCATCATCTATCCATCCAGTTGTTATCATCATCGAATCCGTTGAATCATAATCGTTGTTAACTTCATTTTCATTTTCATTTTCATTTTCATCGAGATCGTTTTCATCGGTTTCATCAACATCTGTTTCACATCATTTGCACTCATGTAGAACGGTTCCATCGGTGGCGGTTCAACAACAAGTCGGAAATTTCCGTGGGTTGTTTAAATCGATTACCACTTCTTCAACAACCACATCACCATTAATATTTGGTACGTCTATGATATGACGGTGTTGAAAATGCTCAACAACTTTCCAGTCACATCCGTTGTACAAATCATCTATGTAGAACACTTGTTCTGCTTGTGAAGCAAGAATGAATGGATCATGTTCGTACCAGGTGTTTGTAGTGCGTACACTTGTTCTATTCTTATATACACGGACACCCTTCTTAGCTGGACTAGTATCGAACCATGTACATTTGAATAGAACAACAGTGTTATCATTTGGATAGCTTACGACATATATGTCTTCTAGGACTCCATACCATGTAGTCCCTCCGGTCCCTTTGACAGAAACCCCACTGTTTTGAGTTGTGCGTGTGCGGTCCCGATTTTGTGTATTGAATCTGACACCGTTCATGACACAACTCTGATAGGATTTGACGGTTGAAAAACATCCGGTAGAAAGTGCCATCAATTGGTCATTCATGTCTGATGGGTTCTGTTTACTCAATACATTCATCTGCATAATGTACCGTACATAAGTATTTATGTAATGGTCGATAAAAGTGCACAACAAGTGTATGAAGCTTTATTTTGTACCTTCGAATGAAACCAATTAGTAAATTCTTCACGGTGCACTTTGTCCAGTTACATTTCGTGCAATAACTTGGACGATTTTGTCACGATGTTCACCGCTTCAATGTGTATAAGACCAGTTAGCTTTAATGGAAATATAACAAACAAAAGAATTAACTTGTGATTGCTCACTTACATGAGATATTCATCGATCTCATGGCAGTTTTGCAAGACATACCACTGGACCTTCTCTCTCAAAGGAGTATTGAATGTGAAGCATTTCATCGATCCAATTGATCGAAAAGGCGTCTTGAATACTGATATACGGTTCCTGATTGTATCCTCGTTGTCAACCCAGTTCCTTTCTGGCCTATTGAACTTTGTCTCATTTCCCGAAAAATACAACGAGCAGAACATCAAGGTCTCGTTAGCCACGTATGCCTCTGCGATGGATCCTTCCGGCCTGGCCCGATTTCTAATATACCTCTTCAACTTACCTAGATAGCGTTCAATCGGATACATCCATCTCAAATGAACAGGTCCACCCCTAATCGCTTCTTCAGGCAAGTGCATTATCACATGTATCAATATATCAAAGAATGCCGGTGGAAATATCGTTTCCAGTTTACACAAGATTTCCAAAACCTTCTCTTTTGCATTCTCTAGATCACTAACCCTCAACGTCGCTGCAAAAATCAATCTGAAATAATCGCTTAAATCAATGATAGTATCAGCAATTTCTTTTTTCAAGAATTTTCGTACCCCAACTGGTAAAAGCCTCTGTAGAATGATATGAAAGTCATGAGATTTTAGCCCGCTAAATTTGTCTTTACCAGTCAAATTCTTTCTTAGGTTTCCTGCAAAACCATCGGGGAACCGAACATTTCTTAAGAAATCATAGAATTTTGTCCGATCTTCTGGTGCCAACGTGAACAAAGCACGCGGTTTTAAGGTCTTATCGCCTTGTTTAATCACATGTAGTTCATTTCTCACTTTCATGTTTGCTAAATCCTTACGTGCCTTGATAGTGTCTTTGGTCTTACCATCGATATTCAATACCGTAGACAATAAACTATCACACACCTTCTTGTCAATGTGCATAACATCTAGATTGTACTTGAGTTTTTTCGGCATCCAATATGGCAATCTATTTAGTATGGTGTTTTTTTTCCAACTCAAACAAGATTCTGGATACTTCTGATTTTTACCACCGTAATCTTTGTGTTTCCCCGGCAAACATTCGGGTAGGTTACTAAGTTGTTGAAGAATTTCCTCGGTGGTTTTCTCAACTGGAGGGCTTAATGTTTCGATTTTACCGTTAAACCCCTTATTCTTTCGCATCGGGTGGTCCGCCCGCAGCCATCTACGATGTCCGACATATCCAGTCTTACTCTCTAACCGTACCGAAGGTGTATCGTCGTTGCAAGTTAGACATGCTTTATATCCTTGACCAGTCCAACCTGAGAGATAACTACGAGCGGGAAAATCGTTCACCGTAAACATAACTGCAGCTCGCATTCTGAAGGTAGTATTTGTAGCAGCATCAAGCACAACTACCCCTTGTGACCACAATTCCTCCAACTCATCAATCAATGGCCTCAAATAAACATCCAGGTCCTTGCATGGGGATTCTGGTCCTGGGATAAGTAAACACACGTGTGTTTACTCTGATTCATTGTTGCAAACCCATGGTCTTGGATTCAACACTTGTGTTAGAATAGGCCACATGCTGTATGTTTGACTCGTACTACCGAACGGGCAAAAACCATCTGTAGCGAGACTGAGACGTACATTTCTAGGTTCGATAGCGAAGTCCGGGTGTTGCTCGTCGAATTCTTTCCATTCTTTACCATCGGTTGGATGCCTCATCACATCCTCATCCGTTGAACGCCCCGTCTTATGCCACGTCATTGCCTGAGCTGTGTGACGGGAAGCATACAAACGTCTCAAACGATGCTTTAACGGAAAATAACGTAGCACTTTCTGAGCAACTTTTTTCCCTTTAGACTCCTTATAACGGCTTGTTTTGCACACTGGACATGATTGTAAGTCGGCCAGATCTCCTTATAGTAAATGCAATAGCTTGTTATGAGCAAGCATCGATCTTTTCATACCCCATACCCAATTTGTTCATAAGAGTTTTTGCTTGATAGAATGTATCGGGTAAATTTGACCCTTCCGGCAAAACTTCTTTCAGTTTCGCTAAAAGAACGTCGAAACTTTCATTTGGCCACTTATACAACACTTTAATATGCATTAAATCCGCTAAGAACTTCAAGGCGGATGAGCTTCTGCATCCCGGATAAACTTTTTCGTGCAATTTGGAGAGGAGTTCATCAATGTTGTCATCCTGCTCTGACTGTAAAATTTCTTCTTCTGAGGCTCTACCAATGAAATCATTTATAACTGGAGCCATTTCGTCTCCGGATTCAACTACCACTTGAGTTTTTCGTGCACGTTTACGGGAGACACCGCCTTCACCGTGGTGAAACCATGTTGTATACCCAGGTGCCCATCCCCAAATGAAACAGTGATCATACACGTCCTCCAAAGTTTCCATACCAATGTTGAAACACCTTTTGCATGGGCAACGAATCTTACCTTCATTGTTAACAAATTGTCGTGCGTATTTAATGAATTCACTCAACCCTTTATCAAACTCAGGTTTGAGTCTGTCAGTATACAACCACGACTTGTCTAGTTCCATTTGAAATCACTGACACACAAGAAAAAGTTAGTATCTCACTTAAGGCACAAGGTCATGTCTAATTTCATATGTATTAGGTGTTAATACCATTTCAAGAGAAGTTCTCATACCATTTCGGGTCGTATGTCACGTTATCAACGCACTATGAAACACAGGGTCAAAAGTTCGACGCTCATAATAACTAATCGATGGTCTTTGATCACAAAGACCACCCAGTACCATTTTTCCATTTGGGTAGGAACAGCACCCTTTGAGGACCTTTTGTATGTTATGCTTATCAATAAGCACACACTTGTAAACCATTTCAATCCCAAATCAACAAACTCCGATTTCTACACTAAAATCATCAACACATTAACCTTAATTTTCAACACAGGTTGTAAACCATTTCAAATCGATTGTTCATTAACGAACCCCAACTCTTAACTCATTCGCTCGATAACGATCGATCGAGCCATAGTAGATACTACTATCACAATGATCGATAATGATAACGATAATGATCTAACTCGTTAAACCGATAACGAACCTTAGATTCAAATCGATCTCGGGTTCATTATCGGCGGAGGAGTTAGAACGTTATCGATCATTGTGATAGTACTATCTACTATGGCTCAATCGATCGTTATCGGCGAATGAATTAACGATGTGGTTTGTTTGATCGATTTGAATTTCTTGGTTCGTTATCGAAACGATCAATTTTAATCTAAGGGTTCGTTATTGAGCGAATGAGTTATTCGTTATCGTTATCGAAGAAAATATTGTTATAAATATATTATGAGCGAAAAATCAAATTTTTATAAAATTTTATTTAAAGGGGACGACACTATCGTCCCTCTAAACAAAAAACAATTTTTTTATAAATGTTTATTTAAAGGGACGACATTGTAATCCCTTCAAACAAAAATCAAGAATTTTTATAAATTTTTATCAAAAATTAAAAATCCTTTATGGAATTTTATTTAAAGGGACGAACATGTAAATCCTTTAAACAAAATCACTTTTTTATAAAAAAGCCACACAATTTTAATATTTAAAAAAATTTAATCAGATTTAAAGGGACGACAATGTCCGTCCCTTAAAACAAAAAAGTCCACGTGGATTCCATGCGCAGGCACTTGTCGTCCCAAAAACTTGAATGTCGTCCCGTTAAAGAATTTACCCGCCAAAAAAATTAGGCAAAAAATAAGCGGGAAAAATCAAATCTTTATTGGGACGACAATGTCGTCCCTTTAAAGTTTTCCCTCCAATAAATTCAACAAATGTTTGACTTTTCTCCGTATCCATTTAAAGGGACGACATGTCGTCCCTTTAAAAGTTATTTAAAGGGACGACATTGTCGTCCCTTTAAACATTGTCCCTTTAAATCCAATTTCTTGTAGTGTACCAACTACCAACATATTTTTCCTTTCAATACATTCAGAAGATCAACATTCATATTCCTTTTAACACACATGCAACAGACTGCCATGTTCATAGGAACAGGGCTAGAAAGGGAATTTCACGTATCGAAAAAAAATCCTTCAAACATATATTTACACACATAGCATAGAATACAACAACACTTTCACGACAGAGGATCTAAATTCTCCTTTTAAGTCGCATGCAAGTTCATTTGTTGCTTTCAAGACAATGATCGCTAAAAACAAGACACACTTCAAATTTGAGTTTATACAATTTTGGTTTCAGAAAATACGCTTGAGAATCAAGCATTAAAATTCTCGTATAAATAGGTTCATTTCACATTTACATAAATGATATCGAATCAATAGTATTCTATCATATACACACTTGAACTTTACAAGATATATAAACCATAAGAAGTTCTCATTTAATCAAAATATTATGCACAAAATCCTCTGTCTTTTGGTTCATAAGACATTAATAAATGGTCTCTAAACAAAAGGATCACCATGATTGTTCTGTTTACACAACTCTAAAACTCTTATGTTCTTGTTTAAGATGTATTCTAATCCATCTGTCCCAGTTGAATTTCGCATGGCTGAAGACAAGAATGCTACCAAGTAGAAAACTTCCTCATTCGGGGTATTGCAATATCTACAAATAGGATATATATTAAGGACAAAGCTAAACATGTCCTCTTTTCAGGGAATGTAACTGAATCGGGTTACTTGTGATATACTTATACTATATTTTTTCTGAGTTCGAGCTCAAGTCAAGCTACGCATATAATTAACCGAACCGATTTTGAACTTATATAAAAATATAGTACTCCCACCGTCTCATTTTATTAATTTGTCCACGTTTATATTTTGGTTTATCCCAAAATAAGCGTCCATTTTGTGCATTACTTGTCAAATGTTCTTCCTTCTTTACAATTTTTACAATAAATAGTGTCTAACATTTAATGCTCCAACAACTACTTAAAGGTATAAATGTAAAAATATTGGATCATTTAATCAGATTCAAAGCATTAACTACACTTTTCTTAATCTGTGTGAAAAATCAAACGGGACAGTAACCTCGTAAAGGCGAACCATGTAAATAATTATTTGATTAATAATATTTATAAGATTTGTTATTATATTATAATTTAAATAAATTATGAATAATTAGTCGAGTCGAGTATAAGACGTCTCCCATAAATAAAATTAAACGACGTATAAAATAAATAATCGAGTTTACAAGCTGAATCAAGTTATATTAAGTACTTAACGAGTCGAATTCAATCTTTGCTTTATAATGTGTCGATCAAGCTCCAACCGAATTTCGAACCTAAATTGTTTTTAATCGATTTATACAATAATCACCATCCTTCCCTCAAAAAAAATAATCACCATCCTTTACAGTTTACCCTAAACCATTTTTAATTCATTTTTTACTCCTCTCTCGACTCTCACCCCATGAAATTTTCCCTCATTTTTTTTTTCTCCCAATTGCAGACTGGTTGTGTCAAAGTTTGATTATTGAGCCAGGTAAACTATCGATTCCTTATGTATGATTTTATAAGGACTAGCAAAATACACGTGCGTTGCACGTGTTGGTTAAATTGATAAATATAAATTAAATTTACAACGTAATTTAATGTTATACATTGTCAAGTACGTGTTTAGCTTATAAAACAATAGTATGGTGAGTAATGATAACCTTGTATGAGTTGATTCAGGGCCGGTCCAACGTTTTGAGGCGTAGCGGAGAAAAAAAAATAGGGCCTATTAACACGAAAAAAATTCGGCCGAAAAATGATTTTTTCTAGTACAAGATTCAAATTCATTTCATCATTTTCATACCTAAAACATACATATATATATATATATATATATATATTACTAAATATTAATTCAAGTATTCAACAATTCAACAACGCTCTTGAAGCGCATTTAAAGCGAAATCACTAATCAAAGTATAATCGTCAATTTCATCAACCGATTTCCGCTCAATCGATATTATGGCCAACTCATTCAAGCGTTCTTGAGTCATCGTGGCCAAGATGGGTCTTTATTAGCTTCAACTTCGAAAAACTCCGTTCACTGAGATGCAATCATTGCATGGAATAGTCAACAATATCCGTAAACAACTTGTGTGTTTTCATAACTTAGAGGACATGTCTTCAAAAATTCAAAATTTCGAGAGGTTCATCCATATCTTTGGGCAAAACATGTATAAGAAGTTGTAACTCATAATACAACTCTTCCCAATCAATATCCTCATGTGCACCTTTTGTCAACATTTTATTGGGCTTTTTATTGGGCTTTTTTTCTGAAACATTAGGCATTTTATAGGTTTTTTTTTTTTTTTTTTTTCGGGTATAAGCAAGACATATATGTCTTTGGGCCCCCGTGGCATTGGGCTGGGCGGTTTGCTGGCTTGCCTAAGGGTTGGGCCGGCCCTGAGTTGATTGTTTCAATTATAAATTCAATTGTGAAATATCAATACAAACAGAATCTAAACAACATAACTTTATAAACATGTCTATTGTTCCAATATAATATAAACAAGTTGAAGCATATAAGAATGGATACTGAAAAATCTCTAGACATTTATGAGTACTGGATTCAAAGGAAAATGGAGACCTCCCACCAATTGTTCTTTGTAGATGGTCATAAAACTTTCGGGAGGTTTAATTGGCTCTCTCATCAGATGATGGGGAGTGATGAATAGATATTTTCAGGTCGATATCGTAAGTCCAACCAATCTCATCCATGACAGCGTCGGTAAGTTTGTACATTTCTTTTGAGCCGGTTTAAGACTTTCAGATGGACTCATAACTTCTGGAATTGAGGTACCTTGATCTTCAATAGAAACCATTGAGATTTCGGGAAGGGTTTCGGTTTCAGAAAAAGAAGTATGGATGACTTTGTTGATAATGTGTATATTCTGAAAAACAAAGGACTTTGATTATGATGAAAAAGCAAAGAAAAATTCAGATCAAATGAGGTCCTATTTTATAATGGTGAATTCATAAAGACGTCTTGCTTACATGATTTAATGATTAGTACATATCCTAAGGTGCAGGTGAATCGGGATCTCAAAAGTTGATAATATAGATCTGAATTTCAAAAGACAGCTAGAAAATGAATTCATGTCAGAGACATTTCGTTTCCCACCACTTAAGAAGTGCCACATAATTTCCAATTAGATATAACGTATGACCTGTGTTCTATCTTAGGTATGTTCGGCTTTTGACGTGGGTATAGCCCGACGTCATACACGTGGCACCTAATGGGCTACATCAGATCCTTTTACCAAATGGGCCACAAAATTTTAGCCCAATTTAGGACCTCATACTCTATATAACTTTGATGAAGATGTCTCAGTCTAATATGAAGTGCCTCCCAGCTCTCGTTTTAGCGATATGGTGCGGGATCACATCGGTCCCGAACTCTCACTCGTCGGGCGATCATCATCATCGCCGACTTCATGTTTCTGAGATGAGCGGACGGGTCATTTAGCAGACTGCAGACTATAACTGTCACAATAATGGCCTCATGATTCCCGCTCTATTATGACATGAATTGTAAACCGTCCATGGTCTCAATCATGTGCTTCAAGGCATCTTTTCCCGAAAAAGAATATCATATAAAAAGGATGCACTCCTTATAAATTCAGAACTACGTTAATAGCTTGATCTCAAATCATCCGGGTACGTTGGCGGTCAATCACATTGGCTCAACTATAATTCATCACAAAATCCATCAGTCAAATAATTTGATTATCCTTACGAAGCCTAATTACCCGCATAAAGATCCGATTTCATCACTGACGATTTCCGAAATTATCAGATACCATTGTGGATTTAAAGATGAACATAAAAGTGTAAGAAGTTGAATATATATAAAATAAAACAATAGCAATTTATAAAAATACAAAATTCCATTTTGGAACTCAATACTTAATGATACAGTTGTCGATATTGTGTTCTTTTATTCTTCATGTGTCATCATCATCTTCCATATCACAAATTGGGTCATTAATAAGAGTAAAAACTTTGTGTGCTTTCATTCTTCATTTACCAGGGTAATCTTTTTTCATAAAAACTCATAAGAGTATGTATGAATTATCTAATGTAAATAAAGAAATAATGATAATAAAAGAATATAATACTTACGTACCAGACTGTAGAACTTGTTTATATACCATGTATTTTTGTACATATATGGGTGTTGTTTAGTTGATCTTTGATTTTGATCAACACCTTAGTTGTTGATATTTAAGTTCCTCTTTAAAGTCCAACATATAGTTGCCCATGAGAGAACACCGTTCGAAGCAAATAAACATCTACAAATGGTTTCATTTGTCCTTGTGCTATATTGATCGTCATTGCAAAGCAAAGACGAATATGATATTGATTTTCTTGTAAAATGAAACGGGTATCCTTAATTTTCTGTCGGTGGGAATGGAATACGTGGGATTAAAACATTCTTTCCACAGTGTCGCCAACTGTGATTTCAGCATGAATCACGTTTCCTATGAGCCCTTTACATATCATCCTTGTAGTATTGCATAATCATTCTGCTAGATCTAAGTTCCCTAACAACATATTAGTGAATACTTTTTCAACACTAATTTGTGAGGAGGAATTCCATTTGGTGTCAAAGTGTTGATAAATTCTTCTTGATAATAATCATTAGTATTATCAATAGCCCTATCAAAGCTGTTGAAATAATATTCTTCCCCTAGAAAGATTGATATCAATTTTTCATTTAACTTATTAACATGTTCATTAGTCGCGGCCAATATCGCTCTGCTTGTTCTCCTGGATGGAAAGATAGATTTGGTTAAATGATTTTCCGAAACCTCATCATCGCTTTCATCATATTCAATGACCATTTCTTTTGGTAACTCTATGTCTCCATCAGTGTTTGTTGATTATTCTCCAATACCCACCCTTAATAAATATTGGCTGAAGTGTAATCTCATCTCGCTCTCATATTTTTGGAAAGTATAATTTTTCCATCATTGGCCACTAATATGACTTCACCAATCTTGGCTCTATTGTTTGTATTATCGTGTTTTTACTACAGGAAGCACTTGTCTAAAACCAACTCCAAATACAACAATCATTGCTCAAAATGCGTTAGAATTTCTAATGATGTCCTTTATACTTGGCCATAATTGATTTGACCGACTTTGTACGATCTTGCATGACATCTTCCGACATTGGTTCCCCATATGTATCCTATAGTTGTCGAATGGTGACAGTAGACTAATAGAGTTGTAAACAACCTTCTTAATGTATTAGGCATTTGAAGGCAATAGCTTTATTTAAGCATTCCGAGATGTTTTGGTCGGACTCTAATAAACTTCTTTTCTCTATATATAGCTTCTATGATTCTGGTGTAATTATTGTTGTTCATCTTTAGTAAATCATCAAATTATGTTTGTCCTCTAACATGACTAAGAAGAAATCTAAGATAATACATTTCTCCTTCTTATGGATATGCACCATCTATCACGGTCAATCGATGCCTTTTGTTTTTATCTATCCGATATTAATTTTTGTGTCCTCTTCCATACAAAAAATTCTGAAATTTCACAATACACTTTATTTATCTTGACTATTTTACATGCTTACATCTAATTTTAGATGACGACGGACAATATGTCCTTTGTTGCAACATGTTGTAAAAATGAATAAAATATTGTGTGTTTGGGAAATTGCATAAAAGTAAGTTCTCAGCAGGGTTGCACAACACAAAGGCATCACTTGATTATATCCATTCAGACTGCTGGGGTCCATCAAAAGTTGAGTCATTGGGTGGTCACAGATATTTTGTGTCATTCATAGATGACTATTCAAGGATGACTTGGGTGGTGATGATGAAGAACAAAAGTGATGCATTCAGTAACTTCAATCAGTGGAAGGCCCTAGTGGAGAATCAGTTAGGCAAGAAAATCAAGAAGCTTTGTACAGATAATGGTCTGGAATTCTGCTGGAATGATTTTGATTCATTTTGTGCAGCTGAGGGTATTGCCAGACATCATATCAGTAAGAATACACCTCAAAGAGAATGGTGTAGCTGAAATGATGAATCAAACTCTATTGGAGAGGGCAAGATGTATGCTTTCTCAAGCTGGTTTATCAAGGAGATTTTGGGCAGAGGCTGTAAAAACAGCCTGCTACTTAATCAACAGGAGTCCTCACACAGGGATCAATCTCAAGACACCATTTGAGATGCGGTCAGGCAAGCCTGCTGACTACTCAGTTCTAAGGGTTTTTGGGAGCACAGCTTACTATCATGTTAGTGAAGGGAAGTTGGAGCCAAGAGCCAAGAAGGGAGTGTTTGTGGGGTATGGTGATGGAGTAAAGGGATATAGAATTTGGTCATCAGCAGAGCCCAGAGTAATCCTCAGCAGGGATGTTGTGTTTGATGAAAATTCTGTGTTAAACTCATCAATAGGGAGGTCTACTGAATCTGAAACCAGTGTTGAATCTGATAGTGTTGACAAACATGTGGAGCTTCAGGTGGAGTCTACTGATATGCAACAATCAGTGGATCCAAATCAACACTATACTGAACTGGATAATGAACCAAAATCTGATCCAAGCCAGCCTACTGAGACCTCAGTAGGGCGTTATACAAACATTAATCAATGAGTCTACCGCCAAAGCAGCTAGAAGATCTAATGTTGGGATACCTCCAAGAAGATATGGGTATGATGATTTGGCTGGATATGCACTCCATGTTGCTGAAGAAGTAGAGATTGCTGAACCTACTACTTACAGGGAAGCAGTGACATGTACAGAAGCATCTCAGTGGCATACAGCCATGGGAGATGAAATGGAGTCATTATTGAAGAATCGACTTGGGAATTGGACAAATGCACTTATTGACAAGGGAGTTGTGACTTGTAAATGGATTTTCAAGAAAAGGAAGGAATAACTAAAGCGCGAAGGGTCGGTATATAAGGCACGTTTGGTTGCAAGAGGATTCAGTCAAAAGGAAGGGGTTGACTTTGATGAAATATTTTCACCCGTGGTCAGACACACTTCAATCAGGGTGTTACTAGCAATGGTGGCGCAACATGATCTGGAACTTGAGCAATTAGATGTGAAGACTGCTTTTCTACATGGTAAGGTGGATAAGGAGATATACATGACACAGCCTGAGGGCTTTCAAGTTCCTGGCAAGGAAAATTATGTTCACAAGTTGAAGAAATCATTGTATGGTTTGAAGCAAGCTCCAAGGCAGTGGTATAAAAGGTTTGACAATTTTATGCTTCAGCAGGGTTACAACAGAAGTCCTTATGACTGTTGTGTATACCACAGTCTGCTGAAAGATGGATCACATATCTATCTTGCCATGTAGATGTATATTATATTGATTTATTTCACAGTAGTTTTTTTTTCCCAGTTATGGATTATGCATTGTTTTTTTTTATGTATATTTTCACGGTAGTTTTTAATCTTATATTTAATTTATGATGATATTTATTCTCATTAATAAATATTATACTTATATTATGGAGAAACACTTTTGAGACAAAACACTTAAGGAAAAGATTTGGGTGAGAAACACATTGACACTTTTTTAGAATAGAATACATTAAAAACCCTATTACCCGGTCATTGACCCGATTTCATTGATGACATTTTTAGCATCGTCAACCAACTTCACAATGAAAATAATAGTTGAAATTATCCTCACAAAACCCTATTAGCCGGTCCTTGACCGATATTATTGATGACGATTTTGAGCATCGTCAACTAAATTCATCATGAAAACATTGTGTATAAATCTCTCGTATTTTGGTGTGATAATGGAAAGAAGTGTTATAATCAAAAGATATTCTACATGCTTTATTTATTTATGCTACATGAGTATAATGAAATTTTATTTATTTATACACAGTTATAGTATAATTAGGTTATATGTGTATTTCCTCTATTATTAATTTTTTTTATTAAATTGGACTAATTAATCAATAAAAAAACTATAAAGACTTCGATCGGAAAAAACCATTAATGATCATATACCGTTGGAAGTATAATGTGATATACTATTATTCTCATCATATTTTCTTTTTGCTTTTTTATTTAGATCAAAACACATATTTTAGCTAGTTCTTTTTTTCTTTTCTTTATTCTTACTTTTATATTATTCATCCATTTGATTAATTAGTTATATTCCTTATCGGTAGATTAATTCAAATATTTCATTTATGCTGATCTTCTATCAGTCCTACCAAGATTCAAATCTTTCTAAGAATTTAGATGAACTTGTTACTTATCTCTTGAAATCTTTATGTAAAACCTTTCAAAAAAAAAAAAAAAAAAAAAAAAAAAAAACTTCATGTAAAATCTACGTTGATGAATCCGTTTATGCTTTTTCCAAAAAAAAAAAAAATTATGTAAAATCTACGTAAAATATACGTTGATGAATCCGTTTATGCTTATTATTATTATTATTACATAATTTTGATATGGATTGTAAAATCTACGTAGATATGGATTATAATTTGATGGATTTTGATGGATTGTTTTTCTATTCTTTTATGATGATTATGATGATATGGATGGAAATGGATATGGATTATAATTTTTACGGTAGTTAACATTAATTAATATTTAAGATTAATTAATAATATTATTATATTATGGAGAAACAATTTTAAGGGGAAACACTTGAAGGGGGAACACTTTTGAGGGGAAACACATTGGTTCTTTTATTATAGTTAGTTAATGATTTATATTTTGTTTGTTTGATCTGTTTTTTTTGTTTTGTTTTGAATGGATGATTTGATGATAGTCTGAAAAAAAGAAGCAGAAAGAGAAGAAGCGCAAAGAGGCAAATAGGAAGAAGGAAATTCGCAAATGCGGGGAGAATCGGCGTGACTTTATCGTATGTTACCCTACTAATCTTTCATATATATATATATATATATATATTGTTGTATGTTGTTTACCTATTAATCTGTGTCATTGATTTATATTATATTATATTGTTTTGATTATTTTCTGAAACAAAGAAGCGTAGAAGGGAATTTGAATTTGAGGAGGATAAGAAAAAAGATGCAGCAGTAGCAGCTATGTCTTGGCATAGATGGATGCAATGGAGGCGGATCCAGAAACAAATTCAATCCAATCCAATCCAATGGAGGCGTCGAAGAAGCAAAATTAAAGGTATATAAAGGTGCATTCGGGTTCGGGGCACTAAGTATTAGTAGTAAGTTAGCTGGAGCATGCATGCTTCGGTGTCCCTAATTAGAAGTAGAGCTGGCCAGTGTTTGGATGGGGATCTGTTTTGGAGTTTTGAAACCACTCACCATCTTCACTGTATCAAACCATTACATCATTATGATTATAGTGCTCTAAAAGTTGTAGGTTTTTTATGTGTGTAAAAGCCCTAAGAATCCGTATTCAATTATCATCGTATTCGTATATTGTAAGAAACTTATATGACCGCAACATTCTGTCATTACGTACTTATAAACATCATGTTTACCTTCAGACAAATAAGTTTTTGCTCATTCAAAATCCATACAATTGTACAGATGCATTCAAGCTATGTTCTTGATGGGCAAACGCCCGCTGCCGGTTTCCGGTATACAAAATTAGCAAGTATTTACTTACACTCAGAGATCTGGTTCAGGGTATTTATTAGATGGTCTTTGAAGAACCCTTTTTTTACATTCAAATAACAAGTTTATGCTCCTTTCAAAATCATCTAACATGTACATGATGTGCATATCAAAAACAAGTTTCAAAACTATATATGTTCTTGATGGGATTGACAAGGCTATTGCTTCTGTGCATCACTTTCTATTTACAAAAGCTAACATATTATGCACACAATCCTCTGTCTTTTGGTTCATGAGACATTAATAAATGGTCTCTGAACAAAAGGATCATCAATCTATACATACATACATACATACATACACTTTTTACATCTCTAACAGAACCATCCTATAGGCCACTATCATTGAAAAGCAACCCATTTTTCAAAAATCCTCTGTCCAGGAGCTAGGATTGCTAAAGGGTCATACGTAGATTTTCTTCGATTTAAAACATCCCATTGATCACCAAAATGGGCTTTCCATTCTTCTTGTGTAGTGTAATGGGGTAAGTACTGTTTTACCCCAAGATTGTTCTGTTTACACAACTCTAAAACTCTTCTGTTCTTGTTTAAGATGTATTCCAATCCATCTGTTCCAGTTGAATTTGGCATGGCTGTTGACAAGAATGCTACCAAGTAGAAAACTTCCTCATTCGGGGTGACCATTGATGTCGCGTTTCTCCACGTTGATTTGTTAACCGGATAGATGATTATAGGACCATTGCTAGTAGTTGTAAGAATCTTGTTGAAAACTTGGTCAGAAAATTCATGGATCTTGCTTTTGGGGACTAATAGATTCAACCAGGGGTGAGGAACATCCCACAATCCTTTTTTCTTGAGTTTTAATTCAGAAGCATGAACTCTATCAAGAAACTGCACGTATGGGATTTCTGATTCGAATCGTGTGGAATGAATGAAATTTAGCTTCGATAAGGCATCATCAACATTCTGCATAATGAAGATAATATATCAGATTAACTAAATTTTAAAGAAAATTTTGTTAGAAATGTGGATTTATTATGACTAATTAATTACCTGATCTAAGTATTCTTTATCATTTGGATTGAAGTACTTGACTACTTCAAGGCAATACAACACTTTTCCATTAGAATTAAACTTGCTAGCTTCAATAGGATCTTTTGGATTAAAGAAATATCTCCAGTTGTTTAATAAACCTGTGCTGTTTATCATCACGAAACCTTCGATATAATCAAAGCTACCCTTTGAAGAAATAAGATATTCTTGATCACGAGAAAACGTGGAGAAATCCGAATACAACACTCTTATCCATTTTACCTGCAGAAAAAAGCAGCAATCCTTATGTTAGTACAAAGATCTTGTATCTGTTAGAGTCATTTGGACATGTATATATGTAATGTAATTACTAGTTTTCTTACCATTTTAGGAGCTGGTTCAAGAGCAATCCTAGCCTTTGTAATGATACCGAATTGTCCTAATCCGCCTAACACGCCATTGAAAAGGTCTTGATTCTTCTCATCAGAACAAGTCACTACCTCTCTCCTGTACCTGTGACAACCTCTAGTTGGTAGACATTATTGATTTGAGGTCCATGTTTAAAAGCTTGTCCACTTAATCCACCATTAGACAACGTGCCTCCAACCGTTAGATGAAGATAATCGGTCCAAGATTTCGGGGCAAGCCCGTGTTTAAGACTCGCATGTAAGATATTAATCCATAATTCACCTCCAGAAACATCAACATAAGGCGATTCCCCGGTATGAACCATCATTTCGTGTACTTTAAGTGATTCCATGTTAATAATCACTCCTCCTTGAGTTTGAGCTTGGCCTTGTAATGAATGTGAGTGACCTTTAGCTGCTATAGTGATCAATGAAGATCTACCCATTCGAAAAACCCGTTTTATAGTTGAGGCAATATCGGAAACTGATTTCGGATACAAAACTGCAGATGGGAGGTAATGGACTCTATTGCCAAAATCTTTTGCTGCGTGTGACACGTTATGGAAATCGAGTTTTCCTTGAAGTTTTAGTTGTTTGAGTGATGAAGAATCATTGATTGATGATCCCTTTTGAGAAAACAAAGTATAACAGATCATTAACATTGTCAAGAATCTGATGAACATCTTGTACTTCTCTGCCTAATCTTGCTACAATGAAAAAACAGAGGATTGTGTAGCAAGAAATGCAGACAACAATCTTAATTGCCTCAAAAACACAGAGATAATCAAAAGCAAGCTTCTTTCTGAGATGGGTTTTTCTTGTTTTTGATTTTTGGTTTAGCAAAAGGTGTTGGGAAAAAAAAAGAAAGAGGGATTGAAGTATTTATTTGTATTCTGTGCAGTTTGATTCAATCATGTCTTTATCAAGGAGTTATCTGTGGGAGAATATTATTGGAGCAATTTTGCAAAAGAGTACAAAAAAGGTATATATTAACCGACACATATGCCAACTCATTCTGTACACAATTGATCAATTTATGACTTTAGTTTTGGGTTGAAAATGATGCTGTTTATTGTGAGCATGTATTATTTGACAAGTGTGCACAAAATCTTTGTGATGATTTTTGGTTATTCTGTGGTTGAGATGTCCCTACTGAATCTCTACAGGATATATGAAAACAACAAGACTCTTTTGAAATAGAACTTTCTAGATACATAAAGGTTGTTAGCGACGGTTGTAATAATGGTTATGGACAAAAACAAAAAAAAATCGATTTGATTTCCAATGAAAATCTCTTGGTGTTCGTATTCACTCTTTAACGGTTGAGCTAAAGATTATTATTGATTTGATGATTTTTTTTTTTTTTATGTTTTCTCCTTCAGTTCCGAAATAAGGGTATTTTTTTTAAAGAGAAAATAACGGTATTTTAAGTTAGGTGTTTTTGTCCTAAAATAAGTGTCATCCTAGGATTTCAAGAAACTTTTTGTCTGTATTCCGCTAAAAATGTCCTTATTTACTACTCTACAATTAATATGATAGAGAAACGAATCTTTTTATAATTTTTGTAATATGTGTGCAAATCGTTAGAATAACGCTTAGTTTGGAACAGAGGTAGGTTTTGAAGACGATACCCTTCATCTTATATTGGTATCTGATTATATTTTCTATATGGTATTAGAGTCATCCCTTTATTGTAACCTCTTTGTTAGTCTTATAGTGCTCATTATATGCCTAGTGTGCCAAGTGACCCATATTTTTTTATAGTCCCACACTTGAAGAAACATGTTATAGTGTTCTACATTGGACACCTCTGATTGTTTCACCAACTATTTTAAGAGATGGACTTCCATCTCACAACCTAAGTTTTGAGGATTATGCTCCTCCTGAGATGAGCATATATAAGCCCAAACTCATATAAGATGATGAGTCTCATCCTCAAAACATAGGTTATGAGAAGAGGGAAGTTCATCTCTTAATATGGTAGATGAAACAATTACAAGTGACAAATGAGATGAGACAAGGGCGGATCTATTCATGCCAATGGGGGTCACGTGACCCCAGTGAGATCTGAAGATATTTTTAAGTATTAAAATGATGTAGTTTTGTTGTTAAAAATGTATTTTTAGGCTACGATTACCCCAACGGAATAAATTTTTGGATAACAAATGTAGTTTTACGGTCCGGTGATCCCATCGGAAAAAATTCCTGGATCCGTCTCTGAAAGGAGACCATGGTTTAGATTGTCAAGGGTATGATAAATGAAATAATTACAAGTGACAAATGAGAGAAGACCACGGTTTTAGATTGATAAGGGTATGATGGATGAAAGAATTACAAATAACAAATGAGAGGAGACCACGGTTTTAGATTGATAAGGGTAATTTTATACTAGTGATCAACCATCTTTTGTATTTATTGCTTATGATGTTATGTGTATTTCCTCATTATAGTTGAGAAATTATGTAAAAGATAATTCTATTGAATGAATTAACTTGTGTCTTGATTACACCATTATATCAACCATATTGTTATAACTAACTACACACTCCAAGACAGAATCTAGTTGAAGATAATACAGGATAATATCAAGATTATTAGGCCAGCTGTCCTTATCATCTTTTATTCCTTTTCAACCCCTCTCAAACGAACATGTGGAATAGTCATATTGAGTTGTGTCTGAATGTCTCAAATGATTCAATAGGCAATGCCTTAGTCAAACAGTCTGCAATCTGATCCTTTGTTGGTACATAGCACACCATAAGTTCCTTGTTCAGAACCATGTTTCTGATAAAGTGAACATCCACCTCTATGTGCTTTGTTCTTGCATGATACACCGGATTTTGAGCTAAAGAATTTGCTCCAGTGTTATCACACCATAGTACTGGAACACTTGGCAACCTGAACCTCATCTCATTTAGTAGCTGTCTGATCCACTTCACTTTTGCTGCAAGATTTGGCATGACCTGTATTCAGATTCACAGCTAGATCAGGATACTACAGTTTGCTTTTTGGAGCTCCATGATATAAGAGAATCCCTTGAGTACACGCAGTATCCACCAGTCGATTTTCTATCTATTGGACACACAACCCAGTTGGCATCAGAAAAGCCATGTATTTCAAGTGTCTTGGAAGGCATGAACAATAGTCCCATTCTGAGTGTGCCCTGAACATACCTCAGCAATATTTTTAAACCATTCCAATGTGCTGTGTGAGGATCCTGCATAAACTGGCTCAGTGTATTTACAGCAAATGATATATCTGGCCTTGTCAGGGTTAGATATTGCAGTGCTCCTATGGTGCTTCTGTATACTGTAGGATCTGTCAATGGCTCATCTTCCTGTGACAACAGTTGTTTCCCAGGCACCATTGGTGTTGGCAGGGATTCAAGTGTTCCATCTTCAATCTCTTAAGAAACTGGGATGCATAATAGGACTGAGTAAGATGCAGTCCATCTGAATTTCTGGTTACTTGCATTCCCAAGAAGTGTGATACATGCCCTAAATCCTTCTGAGCAAACTTAGAATCAAGAAGTTTAATGAACTTTTTTATTAACTTAGGTGAATTTCCTGCCAGCAATATGTCATCAACATATACTAATGCAAACATAATCTGCTTATCAAGTCTGAACATAAACAGAGATATATCACACATGGACTGAGTGAACCCCCAATCAAGCAACTGAGTTTTAAGGGCTTCAAACCATGCCCTGGGAGCCTGTTTCAACCCATAGATTGACTTATTCAGCTTGCAGACATACCCTGGCTTCTCTGGATCTTCAAAGCCTTCTGGCTGATCCATATAAACTGGTTCTGTAGTGGACCATTTATGAAATCATTGTTAATATCTATTTGATTTATGGGCCAAAGCATTGATACAACAATAGACAAAACAATCCTGATGGTTGCAACCTTGGCTACTGGACTAAATGTCTCAATAAAGTCAATTCCATAGCTTTGTAGGTACCCCTTGGCAACTAGTTTTGCCTTGTGCTTCAAAATACTTCCATCTGGATTTAACTTCAGCTTAAACACCCATTTGTACCCAACAATACTCTGATTTGAACTAGGCCTCACTAAATCCTATGTTTTATTGTGAACCAATGCCTTATACTCATCAACCATTGCCTTTCTCCATTTGTCATCCACCAAAGCATCTGATACACTAGTTGGTTCAGTAGGAAAGAATGAACCTTACAAAAATGGTTAAACCCTAACCATGAGGGCCCCCCCACCCCCGATCCCACAGGAATGTGGGGAGAGGTTAATCAGGTAACCTAGAGCTCAGAGTCAGGGGCTTGCTGGTTCCCCATCACTGAAGGGTGTTATCAATCGGAAATCAACCTTACAAAGTGATGCATTGTAGGTCTTAGGCTTAAATATACCACTTTTTGACTTGGTTTGCATGTGATGAGTTTTGACAGTGTTTTGAGTGACAGTGGTGGTAGGCACAGTCTCTGTGCTGGTGGTGACTTTAATGTTGGGTGATGCATTGATAGATGGTGATCCATCAGTGTTAATAGCAGGGGTGAATTTGACACAAATGGTGTAGGTGATCTAGTATGTGATGCAGTTGTGTGACTTGATTCAGGAGATGTAGTTTGATGACTTTTATGAATCATAGGGGACAGAGAAGAATTACCAGAGCTACCATTTAGACTTTCACTTTGCCTTTGCTCAGGAGTACAACTCAAATCTGGTTCTTCTGGATCTGGCTCAGTCACAGTGGTTGTCTCATTGTGCCCCTCTGAGCGAGTCAGACCAAAAGGAAGAGGATTAGTGAAAAGATCAGGTGTACATAGAATCTGTTTGAGGGTCCTTGGGTAAAGCCATCTGAGAAAGGGAACTTGGTTTCATCAAACTTAACATTGTTGGATATATATGTTATGCCTGATCTATCAAGACACTTGTACCATTTATGATGAGGACTAAGACCTAGGTTTACACACTGAGCAGTATGGTATTGGAATTTGGTAGTATGGAAAGGTCTCAAGTAAGGATAGACAGCACAACCAAACACTTTGAAGACAATATAGTCTGGTTTCTTTGTAAAAAGACACTCATGAGGAGATTTATGACCAAGAACAGGAGTGGGAAGACAATTTATGATGGACACAGATGCTTGAAAAGTATGCCACCTAAATCTAAGTGGCATGGAAGCTTGGGCCAACATGGTCAATCCTAATTCTGTAATATGTCTATGCTTTCTCTCTGCTCTCCCATTTTTAGCATGGTCATGAGGACAGGGGTGTCTAAAAGCTATACCATGCTGCTTTAGAAATGGTTCAAAGACTCTATACTCACCCCCCAATCAGATTGAGCACACTTAATTTTATAATTAAACTGTGTCTCTACTAGGGTTTTGAAGTGAGTGAAAACATAAATAGCTTAAGATTTGGCTTTTAGAGGAAAAATCCAAGTAAATCTGGTATGATCATCTATAAAATGGATGTAGTACATATGGACTTCTGTTGATTTAACTGGAGCAGGGCCCCAGATATCAGTATGAATTAAGTCAAATAAAGAAGCAGCATGAGAAGCAGAATTCAAATGAGGTAAAGCATGAGATTTGCCAAATTGGCAGGCATCACAAAATAACAGTTTTCCATTGATAACAGCATTACAATCATTCAGTATTTGACTCAAAACCTTGCTAGAGGGGAGGCCTAACCTCCTATGCCACACATTAGGATCTTTATTAGGGTCTAGAACATCTAGTGACTGAACATTCCTAGATCTAGCTGACACTTGACTGAGAAACACAGTAGACTGCTCGTACACAGTAGACTTGGATTGAAGTGAGATCTCTGCTGACTCACTATCCAGAGGCGCTATTTGATAAAGACCATCCTTGAGCTGACCCCTGAGCATTGGCCTCCTTGTTACATTGTCCTTAACAACACAAAAATCATTAACAAATTCAGTAAGCGCATCACTGTCAGACATTAGCTTAGAAAGGCTAAGTAAATTTCTGGTGATTTCAGGTACATGAAGGACAATATTTAAAAATAAAGGTCCAATGTGAGTGTGGAGGACAGTGTGACCTATGTGCTCAATGTGTAGGTGTTCACCATTCCCTACTGTCAGTGTATCAGTGCCATGATTAGCAACACTTTGATTAAGATTACCCAAATCTGATGTTACACGGTTTGTGGCCCCACTGTCCAGATACCTGGCATGATCAACAACTATGCTAGGTGTAGCCATATAAGCTGATGGTTGATTAGGTCTTAGTGCATTATTGAGGTCTGAAGGTTGAAAATCCGTCTCAAACCTATGCCAGCAAATTGCCATAGTATGACCATTCTTACCATAGAGTTGACATTGCACCTTAGCATTCCCTGAATTTCTGCCACCACTTCTTCCTCCTCCTCTATTTCTTCCTCCTCTGGTACCTCCACCCCTACCTCTGTAGGAGTTTTGTCCATGTGGCCTAACATTTTCTCTGCCTGACCCAGAAAACTGATTGTAACTTGCAAGATTTGCAGCAGGAGTATTGACAGACCCCTGTGATGAAGGATTGAACCTGCCTAGGAGTCTCTCATGAGTAATAAGTTGAGACTGAACCTCCTTCCAGGACAATGATCCAATCCGAGCAGTTAAATTCACAATGACAGCTTCATAGTCCTTGTCTAAACCTCCCAGAGTAGCCAATATCAACTCAGATTTGGTAATAGGATATCCGGCAGCTGTCAAGTTGTCACTGTATGATTTCATAAGTGCCAAGTAGTCTGCCATGGATTTGGACCCCTTCTCAGCCTTAGTAAGAGCACTTTTATACTCCAGCATCCTAGATTCGGATTGATTGTTGAAAATAACTTCTAGGGTGGACCATATTTCTTGAGAGAACGAGCAACCAACCACCTCTGTCAAAGATTGCTCTGTCATTGACCCTGGCAACCATCATGTAAGTAAGGAATCGACTGAGTCCCATTCAGCAACAATTGGATTCATTGGGAGACATGGGAGCTCCGGTGGCCTTGGTTTAGTACCAAACAGATAGCCTTCAAGTTTATATCCTTTAATCACAGGTAGAACAGTATAGCGCCACTGTAGGTAATTATCTATGGTCAACTTAACAGTGGTCGATTGGCTAAGACGTCCGGTGAAAGGAATGGGATTCAGCTAATTATATAGGGAAGTAGGACTTGCAGGACGAAAAACTGGAGCTATAGATTCAGGTCTAGAGAACAGAGATGATTGCATGAAGGAAGGAAGAGTGGATCCAAGATTCAAACTTGTCATGGATGATCCGGCATGATGAGGATGAGCTCCGGTGAGAGGTGAAAGTGAGCTCCCAGAGAAGAAGGGTGAAGATAACGGTAACCCAGAAACTGGTATTCCAGTGACTACATCTGAAGATAAAGCTGAAGATGATAACCCAGCGCTGAGAGCATATGATGATCCTGAACCTCCTTCACCTCCGGCTTCGGTGAGAGGAGTAGATCGAGCCGGCGGTGGTTCCGCCATTCCTAGCTCTGATACCAAGTTGAGAAATTATGTAAAAGATAATTCTATTGAATGAATTAACTTGTGTCTTGATTACACCCTTATATCAACCATATTATTATAACTAACTTCACAGACTCCAAGACAGAATCTAGTAGAAGATAATACATGATAATATCAAGATTATTAGGCCGGCTGTCCTTATCATCTTTTATTCCTTTTCAATTATCAATTTTGGTAATTTTTGTGTCCATTTAACTTTTGTTCATAAAATATATTTACATAACATCGCCTAACTATGGACACAACATCAAACATACTTACATGACACAATAACAAGGTCCAATCGTTGGAAAGTCGAACATCATATACGAGATTCGATTTTTCAGAGATTGAATATCCATATTCGACCTTATAGATGGGTTTTACTAGCATTATGCTATTTATTATTATTATGAAATATGAACCGCTCATATAATTAGATGTTAAATTTCAATTGTTTATCCTAGTACTTGTCAAAAGTGTTGATTAGCTTTAGGATTTGCGTCTCAAACTATAATTAGAGGTAGGGTGGCATATTTCCCGAGAATCCTGACCCGTCCCGATCCCGTCCCAAAAAAATCCTGATCCTGAAATTTTCTCGATCCGAAGATCGAGTATAAAACTCAATCGTCTGGTTCATGACCCGAATATATATATATATAAAACATGTTTCATCCCAATATAAATACCCACAACCCTAAATACTAAATCATAAACCTACTACACTCTTTGTTTCCGCCGTTTCTCACTTTCTCTGCACCCCTCTTCCGCTCTCTAATATTCCACAGTGTTCTTCCTCACAAAAGCCACCCGCCTCCACCGGCTGTCGATTATGTCACCGTTAACTCATTTCTCCGGCCCCCACATTTTAAACTATTGTTTTGATTAAGTAATTGTTGTCATTATATTAACATGAATATTTTTTAAGATCATATGTTCAGCACATTCATTCCCGATCACCCGACGGGATCTGGAACTTTCGGGTATCCGATTGTCGGGACCCAACGCTTATCGGATACGGGCCCGGGAAGAAAAATGGAATCTCGAATCTTGTCGGGACGGGGTTCGGATATGAGGTTTACAAGTCTGGTCCCGACCCGATGCCACCCTAATTAGATGTCAGATTTTCAATTATTTATCCTAATACTTTTGATTTTAATTTATCCTAATACTTGTATCACGTTACGTGTGTAAGCTGTATGATATATATGCAATAAACCATATTTTGGAACTTATGTAGCTAAACCTAGACTAAAAACAAGAAATCGAAAAAAAAAAAAAAAAAAAAAAACAAACGAGATTTGTAACAACTGACCGACCTTGTAGGAAATCTTAGAAAGGATCCACTTAACTCAAAATCCCACTTTAGGATTTGGATATTCGGACCATTGAAATTGTGAGGCAAAATGTTTGTATACGATGTTCTATGTTTCTTCCCATCAATTTTTTTTTGAATTCAAGACTAATTAATAGTAGGTTACCTTTCAAAAAAAAAATAAAAAAATAGTAGGTTCAATGAGCCAAAGCGGTTTAAAGATAGTATGAGTCTGTTATGATCTCTTGAATAATTTCATCTTTGGGCTGAGCTTGGGTTGAGTTGGATTTACTTGGATTGAGTTTTTAAATAGTATAAGTCGGGTTGGTTCAAGAAATAACTAACCCAAACCAAACCAAATGACTATAAAATCCAATGAGTTGGTTTCGGGTTGGTTTGGGTTGGGTTTCGGGTTTTCACCCATAAAACATGTATCTATAATAAACTTTTATGCTATATAATCCACACAGTATATATATCCAAATTCGAGTTCCATAGCATATGTTTATAACAATAATCGTTAAAAAAACACTTTTCTAGGAAAGAAAACGTTAAAATTTGATAATTAAGAATCCAACAACATATATAGATAATATATAAAGACCAATGGTCATACATAACCCTTCTAAAAAAAAATAGTCATACATAAAAAAAATATACACGGATTCTTTTTTCCGAAGAAAGGTCTAAGAATCGTAGACATAAACTGAAAATGAAGTGATATCAGCAATATGATAACACCATGATAACACACACACACACACACACACACACACACACATATATATATATATATATATATATATATATATATATATATATATATATATATATATATATATATATATATCAATAATATGATAACATAACAACACACACACACACACACACACACACACACACACACACACACACACACACACACACACACACATACATATATATATATATATATATATATATATATATATATATATATATATATATATATATCAAAGTTGGGTTGAATATATATATATAAATATATCGGGTTGGGTTGGGTCAACCCGAAAAAAACTATAAAAAAAAAACAAACCAACCCAAAATGCTTTTGGTTCGGGTCAAAACCCAACCCAAAAAATTTGGGTTTCAATTAGTTTGGGTTTTCGGGTTGGTTCGGTTTGGGTTGGATCGGGTTCATTAGGTTTTCTGCTCAGCAATTCGTCTGATACGGTTCGAGAACAAACTTAAATTCGACTCCGACACTAAATTAGTCCAACACATGATCATCAAATTTATATATACTCGTGATCAAATTTTAATTTGATAGTCAAATCTAGGTCGTGCTCGAACTCATTTTCATAAAATAGAAAATATGTTCAAAATCGACTCAAATCATTTATATCATTGAATAGTAAGTAAATGTTTAGACTTATTCCACTAGTATCAGTATCGGGAAGAGACTTGATGATCCAATAATCGTCAAGGTAAACTTATGGTTCTTTCTCTTGATGATAACCCTAAGGATGCTCTTTGAATATATAAAACTATGAAAGAAGAGGGGGTGTTTTGGGATGTTTTAGACCGCACTTGATGGTGATCAAACTGCCTACGTATCCAATGCTGAGATCGGAATCAAGTCTCCGTAGTTCCTTAGGAATTGTTTATATAGAGGGGCTTGTGCCCTAGAGTTAGCGCGTGGCGTATCTGTGATGGACACTGATTGGCGTGTTCCCTAAGGAAATGGATTATGATTAGTTAATCTCCTTGATTTTAGGAGATAATTATAGTATTCAAATATTTGTATTAAGTGATAAAGATTGGAGCCTTTACGACTCAGGATTCTTTCCATAGTTACTCGTGTATTATACACGTGGGAAATATGATTAAGGATTGACTCTGGCCGACTTAGAGGACCAGGGCTAGACTGGTTGAAAACCTTCTGTGCTTGAGCTGACTTGAAGAGGAGAGTAGCCGAGCTGGAATCAGCTCGGATACATGTAAATAGAATGGTAGGTCTGAGAGGGACCTAACCCGACCGACAGGATCGGTCATGGGTAGAATAGAGTGCAAGTGTTGGCTGACCTTCAGAGGTCGGGACTGAACCCGGATATATCCACGATTATTGGAAGCTGGTCCTGAGCAGTGGTTGATCTGGAAGGGGATGGGGCGAGTAGCCGGGCTATTTTACTCCGGCCACTGGAACACCAAGCACCGTTTCTCTCCATACTTAATGTGGAGCCACTAAAGAGGTGCCACCTAGGTAGGTTCAATTCCTGGCATCGTCAAGGCTAAAATCCATTTTTAATATAAAATAAATAAATATGACACACTTTTTTTTAGTTGTAAAAGGGACAAAAAAAATTCAGACAGACAAAAATACCCATACTTATGCAATAGACGTGTCTAGGCCGTTCTCTCTCATTCAATTTAGTCCCTCCCTTCTTTTTTTTAACAGCACAGCATGCCAGTTTTTAGTTTTTTTTAAACAACCGTAACTTTTGACTAAGAACTAAAAAACCGTACGGCATTCCCCAAGCTCTTTGCATTCCCTCGAAACGGAAGCTCTGATGGGGAACAAGTTGCCCATTCTTATATGTCTACTAGCTAAGAACTTTGCAAAAGTCCATTGAACTTGTTTCCTTTCTTCATAAACTCAAACAATGGAGCTGCATTTTCTCCATTTACTTCAATTGCTTCCACATTGAACTGCATTTTGTATTAAAAAGAATAGAAGGAGCCTACAGTATCAGTAACACAGTAACAGTAACACAATATCAGTAACACAGGATCCATTCACTTGTTTCTATTGGAATGACAAAACACCAAAAACCAGTATTCCATGTATAACTAACATAGTTTCACATTGATTCCTGTATTCGTGGCCTCACGTGAAGCCTCAAGCAGTGGATTAAACATAGGATTGAATGCAATTGTAAAGGCGCAATCTACTATGTGTCCTGCATTGCAAAGTTGTGCATAGATGAGTTTCAAAATACACACTTACCCTGGAAACATAAGAGAACATCTAAACAATATCCTGGAAACATGCCAAAACATGTAATAGAAGAATATTTCATTATAAAATGCCACATGTAAAAAGAACAGGAGAAACAAGATCACCACTACAAAGTGACCAAAACAAAACCCACACGGATCAAACAAGACATCATTTGAATTGTGGTGGAATAGCTTCAGAACTTGGATGGGGACATGACTGATTTTGCATTTGACTTCCTTGATGGGGAAATGGATTCATGAATTGCATGTATGGATTCATCCTTATCCTAGGAAAACAAAACAGTCTATAATTCAAAAGAAATCCACTATAAAAAAATCAAAAGACAATTTTTTTTGATGTAAAGCTGAAGTTATCACCTATAACAAGAAAGAATACATTAGCCTAAGAAATAAACAAACCTAACAAATGGAAGAACAAGTTTAAAAAAAATTAAAAAATGGAAGAACGGCAGAAATAATTGGAATTAAACAAATACAACAAAGTACAAGCATTTCACCATAGCTGGATGGTTACAAAGGCCGTCAGAGGGTTAAGTTGCTACCTGTCAAATGATCACCAACACAAATTGGATTTTTGATCTCGACTTTTGCTCTTCTCCTTCATGTAAACCGGAAAAGACAAAAAGAAGATTAATTTTAGTTTTGGATTCGGTGCAATTTCTGAAAATATTCAGTCGGTCGTGAATTTGATATACCGCCTGTTGGAAAGGTGTCCTAAACCCAATCGGGTCGGACCGGATCCGACCGGGTCGGGTCATTTACAGTCTATTTAGTTCATGTAATAACTTTATTATGATTAATAAAAGCACTTATGTTATTATATATTGTTTGTCTTCATATTATTTGTTGTATATATATAGTAACGTCCACTAGTATCGATCTGCATGATAGAGAAACCATGTTAGTGATTATGGTTGATGAGATCTCTAATCACTATAACAAGGTTGGTACTTAAATGTCTCTAGTCTTACATATTATCAAATGGGACATTGATGATATAATCGGACTAACACGTATTGGATGTCTTCTATCTTTTAGAAGGTAGGGATAGATCTCGCTCTATCGAAGTGCGAGGACACTTGACCGCGTGGGCGTGTATTAGAGAATGCGTCGTTAGGCGACCCCCACTTACATTAAGTGTCACACTATGTGGCGGTTGTGTAATTATCCTTTTGACCGGAGTCTTCATGGCATCACGGTGTGGATTGTCATGCTTTGACACTATTGAGATTTCTCCTAACCACGGGCGATCATGCGGTAGTGATTGGGTATGATATTGAAGCATCACGGAGTATACATGATTGGTCGTCCGGAATCGCGTATCCTATGATTGGGATTGAATATCCGAATGGCCTTCTTATAAGGAATGTCTAGCTCTCGAGAATCTTTGCAAAGTGGGAGTAAATGTGTTATTCCGAGAGGCATGATATCCAGTTATAAGATACGATCGTCAATGTATTGACACTCGAGATCGATCGTATGGATATTATTATAGCGATAGGATTGTAAGTTACACGATAACTGCGCACATGAAAGGTAGTAGTCATTGCTTTTGACTCTTCCGATAATTATTGGGGTCACGATTGTGTTGCTAGACGCTATCCCGTGATCGTTAGGTATAAAGGGCATTTTGGTAAATTGCACTTTGTGTCTACGACCAACATATTCGGAAGCCTATCGGGTCACACACATATGAACATCGAGTCGGATTAAAATGCGGTTATAGTTGATAACCAAATAAGGAAAGTTTATCTACAGAACTATAAAGGTTATAGTGGTAAATTAATATGGTGGTATTTATTTATTATGAATAAATAAAATACAAGATATTAATTATATATAAATTATATTAATTAAAGAATATTCCGAAGTCAATTTATTGACTAAAGCGCCACTTTTGAGTGTATGAGATATACACTTGGATTGTAACTTTAATTAATAAATATTGCCATAATATTAATATAGGATATTAATTGATTTTGGAAAAATAGATTTATGGTAATAAGATAATTATAATCAATATATGATATTGACAAAATATTATAATTAAAGAGATAAATCAATCTAATTGATTTTCCTTATTTTATTGGAAAAGGTTTTCTTACTCTACACTACATACGTAGGCGCCACTTGCTCTATAAAAAGGAAGTGGGTGTCAAGCTCTTTTATACAACACAATTGCAAGAGTTCATAATTCTTGTGTAAAATAGAGAGCTCTCCATAGTGAGTTTGTGAGGGAAAAAGTCGATCTAGCGACGGAGTTTTTCCGATAACAATCCAGAAGATTCCGGCGAGGGTTACGTGTGGATTAGCGATAGAGGCCGACGGCGTGGGCGGCTTGCGCGATTGAACTACTCTCCGTTGGCGGTCAAAGCGGCGATCTTGTAGATCACTAAGGTATAACCCGTCAAACTACTTAACATGTTTATTGCATTAAGCGAAGAACGATCTAGAAAAGGAAATCAAAATTTTAAATTCCATTTGCGTTAAACTAGTGATTTCCTAACAAATGGTATCGAGACAGGACTTGAGCTTAAGCAATAAGCATAATTTAAATGCGTAGTATTTAATCGATAGATGCAAGATTTAAATCGCGAAGCGTTAAAACAAAAAAAAATATAGGGTTCATAGGGTCGCCGATTGGCGCGGCGGCGGTGGCCTTCGGTCTTTGTCCGTCGTCGGCTCTTCCTTTTTGGGGTGATCAACCTTTTCGTTTTGTGATATTTTATTGTGCATAGATATCTCGTTTGTTTAGTTGTGTCGTATGGCCAACCAATGGTTCAAATAGTTTGGACCATTTAGGAAACCATATGGGACATTGGCCTTCCAAATATTTGATTTGGAATAGGCTGGCCCTTCCAAATATTTGATTTGGAATAGGCTTGCAGCTGGCCACTTCCAAAATTTTGATTTTGGAAAGTGTGCCGAAACTAAAAAATATTTGGCCTTTCCAAATATTTGATTTGGAATAGGCTAGGCCTTTTCCAAATATTTGATTTGGAATAGAGCTTAGCTGCAAGCCACTTCCAAAATTTTGATTTTGAAAGTGGCATGGCGAACTGAACTAAAATAATTTGGCCTTCCAAATATTTGATTTGGAGTAGGCTGGCCTTCCAAATATTTGATTTGGAATAGAAAGGCTCAAGCCACTCCAAAATTTTGATTTTGGAAATGTGAGTGATGACTAAGCTAAATTTAGTTTTGGAAATGAAACAAATAGGAGACTTTATAATTTTAATTTTATTTTGAATAGTTCAAATTTAATTAAAATTGAAATCGATTTAAAATTAAATGTTAATTTTAATTTTGGTTAAATCATATAATTAATTAAAAGTTATTTAATTATTTGATGTGATAAAATAAAGACGCATGAGTAGTAGTAGTTAAAATTAGAATTTAATCTTTTTCATAAGATAAAATTGTATGGATTAGATGTGTAGATATAATGTGATTATATGGACCCCGATTGATCGTGGACTCGACTCAATAGGATAGATGGGAATGTTTTCTTTATGTTGGTTTTGAAAAATTGTCCTAGGCCGTTATGAAGAGCGTGACCTAGGTTTACTTTTGCATTTATCCCATTCCACTGAGTCCCCTGCAAATAATGCGGCGGGTGTAATTATTTATTATGTAACAAGAATGGAGCAAGAAGTTCAAGACCAAGGAGAGATAAAGAACCCATTGGCGTCACGAAAGATCCTATTTTGGCGGTCCATGCATCATACCGGTTATTTTACCCTTTATATGTTTGTGACCCAAATTAATTAAGTGAATTTTTAAAATTATTCGTCGAATTTCCCAGTATTATAACGTATTCTTGTTCGGAAACTCACCCACCGGACCAAAGCACCTAGGAAAAGATCCAAAGAGATCTCATGATCATACTCGGTTATTTTATTTCATAAGATGAAATATTGTCAAAGAGTTAATTTGGTCAAACAACAAGAATCGAATGTTGTGTATGTTTTACTTTATATGATATCGTTATTTTCTTGTAATATGCATTATAGTAGATGTCAGACCTTCGTTTATAATTAAACCAAATTAATTAAGTATGTCTTGGGCGATTAATTTAAAAGTTATTCCCTTGCTTCTATGACATCAAAAAGTCAAGCCTACTCTATCATGGTCCAAGCTTTATGCTTCTCGGTCTCGTCATATTATAACATCTGGGACGGTGAAGTGCTTAAAATGCCATTTGTTCCACAAGTTGACCCATTGACTCACCTGCGACTCGTTCTGTGATTTGTGATGAACTATCACATGAACAAGATAGATTGCTCCTAGGGAGTTATTGAACATGACCTGTTCTTTGGTCACTTCTCGGGTATATCGGGAATCGCTTGCTTCCATCGGTGAGACCGGACATATGGCTTCTTGATACCAGAAGAAGCGCATACGATGCTTAGACTTGGTATATTTATGATTGAGATCAACATTACTTCTTCAAGTCTAACCACTTTGGGTATTAGATCACGGTTGTGGTTCTCATATTTGTCACGAATATCACAGGCACTAAGAAGAACTAGAGATCTGAGGAAAGGAGAGGTGGACTACGCGTTGGAAATGGAGCAAGTGTTCTTTGCGGCGTAGGAGTTTATTTTCTTTCATTGCCCAAAGGGCTAATCTTAGAACTTAATAAGCTGTTATTTTGTTCCGCTCTTTACGAAGAGCATTATTTCTATTTACTGCATTAGATGTTGATGGATTTTCTTTTACGTTTAAGAATAAATGTTGTTCTTTTTCACGTGATGGAATCTTTTATGGTCTCGGCATACTTAGCAATGGTCTCTATATATTAGATATGAATGTTGGCGTTCTTAATATAAATAACAAGAAAGCCAAAACAAATGACTTGAATGAATCCTACTTATGGCATTGTAGACTTGGCCATATAAATAAGAATCGCATTTCCAAACTCCATAAAGATGGAATGTTGGATCAATTCGATTCTGAATCGTTTGATACATGCGAAGCTTGTTTACTTGGCAAGATGACAAAGTCACCTTTCGATGGCAAAGGATAAGATCCAATGAATTGCTTGAGCTCATACATACACGATGTGTGGCCCAATGTCAATTCAAGCCAAAGGAGGATACTCTTATTTTATCACCTTCACTGATGACCATTCTCTCTATGGTTATATATACTTAATGAAGTTTAAATCGAAGCCTTGAAAAGTTCAAGGGTTGCGTGAGGTGGAGAAACAACTAGGTAAAGAAATCAAAACACTTCGATCCGATCGAGGCGGAGAATACCTAGATGGAGAGTTTCAAAGATTATTTGAAGGAGAATGGGATTCTACTCGAATGGACTCCTCCCGGGCGCCCGCAGAGATGAATGGCGTGTGCGAGAGGAGGAACCGCACTGCTGTTGGACATGGTGCGATCCATGATGAGCTCGCAGTTCTTCCAAAATCATTTTGGGGTATGCTCTAGAAACCGCATCTATACAACGAACCGAGTTCCATCAAAGGCGGTTGACTCTACGCCATCACGAGGTATGGACTAAGAAAAAACGAGCCTAGGAGTCATCTAAAACCTTGGGGTTGTCCGACTTACGTGAAGCGGATGATGCACGACAAATTAGAGCCAGTCGACAAATGTCTATTTGTGGGATATCCTAGAAACAAAAGGGTACCAATTTTACCATCCGAGGAACAAAAGGTGTTTGTTGCCAGGGTCGCCACTTTCCTGGAGAAAGAGTTTATTACGGATAGGGTCGAGTGGGAGTAAAATTGATCTTGAAGAGTCGAGAACCACTTACGGATAATAGTCGAGTTGATGGAAGTAGAGGACTTGCCACACACGGATGTGACACCGCCTCTGCCGTGGACACACTAGCACCTCGAAGATCCACCAGGAGCGCCGTGAACCCGAAAGGTACACTTGGCGCGTGTATCTCATGGAAGATGAGGACCCTAGAACTTATGAGGAAGTGCTATTAAGGCATGACAAAGAGAAATGGCTAGAAGCCATGAATTACGAAATGGAATCCATGAAAGACAACCAAGTTTGGAACTTAGTTGATCCGCTTGAAGGAATAGTTCCCATAGGGTGTAAATGGGTCTTTAAGAGAAAGACCGACATGGGCGATAATGTGACCACCTGAAGGCTAGGTTGGTGGCAAAGGTTATAAGCAAAGACAAGGAGTTGACTATGATGAAACCTTCTGCTTTGTTGCCATGTTAAAATCCATTAGAATTTTGCTTGCTATTGCGGCATACCATGATTCGAAATCGGCGGATGGATGTGAAAAGCGACTTTCCTTAACGGGAACACATGTCGAGGAAGTGTATATGACACAGCTGAGGGGTTCTTACAACCAATGGCGCCGAGGATGGTGTGTAAAAGCGCAAAGATCCATTTATGGATTAAAGCAAGCTTCTCGGAGTTGGAATCTTCGCTTTGATGAGATAATCAAGCAGTTTGATTTCATCAAGAACGAAGATGAGCCTGTGTTTACAAGAAGGTTAGTGGGAGTGCCATTGTGTTCTTAGTGCTTTATGTGGATGACATCTTCGCTCATGGGAATGATGTGCCTATGTTACAATCAGTCAAAGCTTGGTTATCCAAGAACTTCTCAATGAAGGACTTGGGTGAAAGACTTTATATGCAGAATAAAGATCTCGAGAGATAGATCTAAAGGTTGCTTGATGCTGTCACAATCCACCTCATAGACAAGATCTTTGAAGAGATTCAGCATGGAGCGATCCAAGAAAGGATTCTTGCCCATGTCACATGAGGTCTACTGTCAAAGGAATGAGTCCAAGACGAGAGGAGGAAAGAGGCACAAATGAGTAAAGTCCCTTATGCTTGGCAATCGGGTCCATCATGTATGCCATGTTATGCACTGACCCGGACGTCTCGTACCCTCTTAGTATGACTAGTAGGTACCCGGTCAATCCAGGTGATAGTCCTTTGGATTCTTTGTCAAGAAATATCCTTAAGTACTTGGGAGCGTACTGGGGATATGTTCACTGGTTTCGAGAGCGATGATTTAGTATTACGAGGTTACACGGATGCCGTTTCCAAACCGCGACAAGGGCGATTTTAAGTCGCAACTGGATTTGGATTTGTTTTCGGCGGAGTGAGCGGGCGATGGTGGAAGAGTTCAAGCGGGAGACTCTGCGGACTCTACAACGAAGCCGAATACATAGCGACCTCGGAGGCGCAAAAGAAGCGATTTGGATGAAGAGTTCATTCTTGAACTTGGTGTGGTTCCTCCATTGAAGGTCGAGTGCCTGCATCTTTGTGATATAATGGAGGCGATATCTCGATCAAAGGAACCAAGGTCGTCGAAGTCCAAACATGTGCTACTGGCGCTATCACTTGATTAGAGATAGTAGATAGAGAGATGTAAAGATAGAGAAAGTCCACACGGATGATAACATAGGTGATCCGTTAACCAAGGCATTGTGTCTCAAGCTAAGCATGAAACATGTTCACTTGCGGGGGGCTTAGGCATATGGGTGATTGGCTTTAGGCCAAGTGGGAGATTGTTGGAAAGGTGTCCTAAACCCAATCGAGGTCGGACGGATCCGACCAGGTCGGGTCATTCTGATCACATTTAGTTAATTATAATAACTTTATTATGATTAATAAAAGCACTTATGTTATTATATATTGTTTGTCTTCATATTATTTGTTGTATATATATAGTAACGTCCACTAGTATCGATGCATGATAGAAAAACCATGATAGTGATTATGGTTGATGAGATCTCTAATCACTATAACAAGGTTGGTACTTAAATGTCTCTAGTCTTACATATGAATATCGTATTGGATGTCTTCTAAATGGCCTTCTTACATTAAGGAATGTCTACCGCTTCGGCATCACGGTGTGGAATCTTTGCACTAAAGTTTCTCCAACCACGGAGTAAAATGTGTTATTCGAGAGAGCATGATATCCAGGCTTCTTATATAAGATCTTTGCAAAGTGGGAGTAAATGTGTTATCGTCAATGTATCGTCAATGATTGACACTCGAATACGATCGTATGGATATTATTATAGCGATAGGATTGTAAGTTACACGCATAATCGCTTCACATGAAAGGTAGTAGTCATTGCTTTTGACTCTTCCGATAATTGGGGGTCACGGTGTGTTGCTAGACGCTATCCCGTGATCGTTAGGTATAAAGGGCATTTTGGTAAATTGCACTTTGTGTCTACGACCAACATATTCGGAAGCCTATCGGGTCACACACATATGAACATCGAGTCGGATTAAAATGCGGTTATAGTTGATAACCAAATAAGGAAAGTTTATCTCTGACTATAAAGGTTATAGTGGTAAATTAATATGGTGGTATTTATTTATTATGAATAAATAAAATACAAGATATTAATTATATATAAATTATATTAATTAAAGAATATTCCGGAAGTCAATTTATTGACTAAAGAGCCGCGCCACTTTTGAGTGTATGAGATACACTTGGATTGTGTGACTTTAATTAATAAATATTGCCATAATATTAATATAGGATATTAATTGATTTTGGAAAAATAGATTTATGGTAATAAGATAATTATAATCAATATATGATATTGACAAAATATTATAATTAAAGAGATAAATCAATCTAATTGATTTTCCTTATTTTATTGGAAAAGGTTTTCTTCTCCTCCACACTACATATGGGGCGCCACTTGCTCTATAAAAGGAAGTGGGTGTCAATTTTTTTGATGTACAACACAATTATCACCTATAACAAGAGTTCATAATTCTTAAGAAATATAGAAACCTCTCAAATGGTGAGTTTGTGAGGAAGAAAAAATGGTCGATCTAAATAATTGGAGTTTTTCCGATATACAATCAAAGTACAAGATTCCGGCAGGGTTAGTGTGGATTAGCGATAGAGGCCGGACGCGCGTGAGGCGGCTTGCGCGTTGAACTACTCTCAAATTGGCGGTCAAAGCGGCGATCTTGTAGATCACTCGACTATAACTCTCAAACTACTTAACATGTTTATTGCATTAAAAAGAAGATTAATCTAGTTTTGAAATCAAAATTTTAAAATATTCGCGTTAAACTAGTGAATTTGATAACACCGCCACCATGGGAAGAAATGGGGTAGCGTCCATAACAACAACGAGCAAGGAGGAGGAGGAGCGATTACGTTGAATTTCTGAATGAAAGCGGGATTGGGAGTAAAAGAGTACGCTCAATACTAGGGGTAATTTAATCCAAGTAAAATAAATTTGTTTTTATTGCAACTAAAAAAAAGAGTTTGGATTAAAACTTAAGTAGAAGGAAAACGTGGATTTATTCCTAATTTTTCCTTTTATTTTAGGGGCCCTTTATTTACACCCCGGCAATTCTACTCATACACCACATGTAATATAAAAAAGAAAAAAACTTTTGATACACCATACATATTATGTTTTGGGTTCCACATTCTACCTATACACCCCATGTGTAGTATGAAGTAAAAAAGAAAAAACATTTTTGCCAAGGAAACTTTACTATTGCTAAGTTTTCAAAAATTCTAATAACATGCAAATGTTCTAAAATAAATTATCACTCCCATCCCATCTATAACACACACCCCTCCCCCCCCCTCCCCACCCCACAATTCATTTAACCGGATTTTTTCCACAGTATCCCCTCGATCTTCTCTTGTTCAACCTAATTTGATCTCCATCTCCAAATTTCATCTCTTTAATCTTCTTACTTCCATGAATTCATCTTCAAAATTGTTCTAAAAAAGTTGATAATTTCAATCAAGATTTTAGAATATAACAAAGAACAACCCGAAATCGAACCGTTTAATTGATATATCGATATCTAGTAAAGAATATTCTGAAGTTCAGAATTCATCCCTCCAGTTGTGGATGTTACAATACTCGACGAAGTAATTATAGTATGTGTTCTCAATTTTCTGTTGTTCCCCCAAAGTCCCATCAAATATATACATATCCCAAAGTGAACAGAGGTATACAACAATTCTTTAATAGAACCTACAGCTTATATAGCAAATCTTAAAAAGAACAAAACAATTTTGATCTAGTAAAAAAAAAGTCTTCTCCTATCTCTATTAAAAAAAGAACATCAGAAAAAACATTGAGATCTATCTACTTGCTAAGCTATTCATTTGGATCAGAACATAATCATCATTACTTTATTGTTTCGTAAGAGAATTGCTTAGATTTTAAAGGGGATGAAGCATCAATTTGCAGTAAAATACTTGCAAAATGATAAAAATAGAAAAACAATTGGCCAAAAAAGGGAGTTTGTGACTCAATTGATTGCTCCACGATGCTTACCCAACAATGTGAACCTTTGAAATTTCGTGGGAAGAAGATCTTCTTAGGGTTTCAAGAGGAGGATGAAGATGATTAAAAGGTTTTGAGAATGGAGATTGTCTTATTCAAGGGTGGAGCCAGGATTTTAATTCAGGGTGGGCTAATATATTATATCGAATTCGTCGGGTAGGCAGGATTAAGAATATTTTATGGATCAAACTAGACTATATAGATTTTATAGTGTAATATTTATTTTCGGATGAGCTTAGCCCCCTTTGTCTTAAGGTGGCTCCGCCTTTGGTCTTATTAAAAATTTGAGGGTTTTAGATTAGCAAAGATGATGATGATGATGATAAATTAGGAAAATGACGAGAGTAAGGGTTTGAGAATGATGGAGTTGATGATTAAAGATGTGATGTGAAGAGTATAGTAATGATGAAGATGTAGGGTTTGATTTTGATGAATGAATGAGGATGGAAAATTCATAAATGAAAATGGTGAAGATGAAGTAAAGATAATATAAAAATCTAGGGACCTTTTTGTAATATATTTTTGGAGTAGAAATATTATGAAGTGTGGAAGTAGATATGGCAAAATTGTAATTAAATATGTGGTGCAAGTAAATAAACAAAAATGTTGCAATTTAATTGTGATGCAAAAGTAGATTTAAATTATTAGGTGTGGTGTAGTGGTGTATGGGTAGATTAGGTGGGGTGTAAATAATAAACCCCTTATTTTATCATTGACTATTTTGACTTTTTTTTTTTGCTCCCAATATGAACACCCTTTTCATTATCGATGACACCCGATGCAATAAAAAATTTATTTAGACCAAAATTTTGTCAGTGAATAAGAATAACATTTCAATTCTTCTCTCTTCTCTCTTCTCTCTTCTCTCTTTCTCACAATACACGTGTTTTTAGTAAAAATGAAAGGGCATAATACACGACGACACCTGATATAATTTAACAAGCAGCAAAGTTTCAAAGTCAGAAATATCCACTTTACTAAGTTACAACAAACAATAAAACAAGAACAAGAAAGCACAGAGAACTGGAAATTACAAACAAAACCCCACACCGGATCCACTTCCCAAATGGTGTAAACAATCAGGTCTTCATTGCAGGTCTCACCAGCCCCAACCCGGATCCACTTCCTAAATGCTTGAAGTCCTTTGCTTCAAGGTTATCTCCATGACCCGAGAATCCAGTTCCTCCTTTTTCCAAATTCACTATATTCCGTTCTTTACACGGCTTGTTGCATACAAGACAAACTTTATCTACAGCCATAAACTTATCTCCACATTTCTTGCAGAAGACATGCCCACAAGAACTTAAGGCCACTAGTGCAAGTGTGTTTGTTAAAGTGACCTTACAGCTCGGGCACATATAATTCTTATCAAGAGATTTGGGTTTCTTCTGTTCACTGGTGTACTCGGTGAAATGGACAGGGAATAAAGTCTTCATCTTGAGTTTTTCGTTACCTTGTGGACAAATTGTGTCGGTTGATGGGGTCTCTACTTTAACCGGTGCCTCTGGTGTGGCAGATGGAAGCCAAAAGGCTTTCATGGTACGAAGGGCTTCTTCTTCGTAAGAAGTGGCTTTTACACTGTTGGCCCCATGGAAACCATTCTTGTCTGTGCTATAGCTCTTGTCGTTGTACTGGGGTACAGCACCGTGGTTTTGTTGATCAAACGCATCGAGTTCTTTTGCTTTTTGTAGCATTAACTTCTCTTCCTCCTCTTCTTTATCTTGCTTCTGTTGAGCTGCATGGGCGGTCAGCTTTCTGCAAAAGGCACACAATACCCGCTTCAGTGCAAGAAATATCACCAAAAGCAAACATTAGAGAATGCATTCAAAGCTAACAGTGAAGAAGAATGTCTCGGAACAAAAGGACCTTTATGTCTGTCCCGCAAAAAAAATCTACCCCAAGAAATTAGGACACCTGATTCTGCACTTTGAGACAGGCTTTCATCTTAACCCACCTTGCAGATCAGCATGCAGCTTCATGAGTTGCAAAACTCAAGTCTCAAGGCGATGATTTTGTAAGAATGTTCGACTCATTAGTCAGTTCTAGAAGTTCGATGAATTCCTGAAGACTTCAGTTGCAACAGACAAAATAGGGCATGTCGGTTGCTGAAATATTTTGGTGTCTTATAACCATCAAACAGGAAAAGCTCTCAATCTAACCATTTTTCCCTAGCTACGTTGATTTCAGATTAAAAAATCAGCAACTTTTACATCTACAACAAACAGTGTTTTCGGTACACTGGCATTGAGTTACATGCACCCTAAATCAAGCTAGTTATGATGTACATAATGATCGTTGGGCTGCTTCTCCAAAATAGCTATTCCAGCTTTTACTTAGTGAAACAAGTTTTCAAGCTTAAAAGACATGAAACTGAGCAAGTTACAAGACACAATGTTGAAGGATTTTGGGGCTTAAACACATAAAAACAAGAAAAAACCAGCACGTGAACATTTACCGATTCAACCACCATAATCTGGCCACTTTGGACTACTTTTCACATGTTCAAAAGAGTGAAGACCCTCACTTGGATAATGTCACAGAGAACACAAAGCTGGGGTTCAAAACAGTAAAATGGGATGCAATACTATACTACTACGATTCGCAAAGAGGGGGTATAGCTCTTTAGATTGCTTGGACAGGGCCAGAAATCGTCAAGGTGGAAAAGGGGAAACTAACTACTTTATTTTTTAGGGCCATTTTCATGATTGCTTCCTTAATTATATTCATGCTTACATTCATACTCTTTTGATTTGGGGAATGCACATAGCAGCTGTTTTGTTGTGTAACAATGTCTGATTCAAAGGTACTAAATCGGAGAAACATACAGCTCAAACACACATTCAATAACTAATCCCTCAAACAAATTAAACTTGATTGATATGACACTCAGTCTACTGACCTAAACCTTGATTGGGACAACATAATCTTCCTCTACATCTTCAAATTGAATTCCATTTCTACTAACATAACAGATTCAAGTAAAAATAACAACTATTTACCTTACCCAGTTAATCACAGAACTGAAGATACAAATACCACAGCATGAACTCCAAAACAATAACTTCAAAATAGGAAGGGATATATTTATATAGGAAAACAGAATTTGGGAAAAACTATATTTACCTTTGGATATCTTTCTTCTGAGCTAAGAGGCATTCAAGAATGCATTCTTTACAAAAGACGTGGCCTTTTTGACAACACATAGGATCAATCAACGGCTTCAAGCACAGACAACAAGCATCAAACGGCTTGATTGAATCCTTGCCGAGGCGTTCCTTCTGAGTTCCATAACCGAGCTTACGCTTCTCGTCGTAGGTGAAAAACGCTAGATCGTTGTTGTTCTTGGAGTGTCTCTGCGGCATCTTCCCGATCTATGGTTAATTTGATTGTAGAATTCACGGGTAGGGTATGGGCTTTGAGATAATTAAGATAAACAGGATTTTAACCGGTTCTATGCTTTTATTATTTTCGTTTTCTTTTCTGATTAGGATCGTAGATAAGTCAATGCGATAACATTTTAAGGTTTATGGTATAAAAATGGTCATTTAAAATTTAATTAGGCCCTTCAAAAATAAATTTTAATTAGACAATTAGAATATCTTGATTTTTGTTTTGTTTTGTTAATAATAATAAAAATTAAGTAATTAGAGCCACCGGCTTTCATTGACTATTCTGTATTTTCTGACCAAGACCATGACCATATGTTGATTTATGTGTGCTAAATGAATAACGATGTGTTATGCTTGTATGTAACAATAAAGAAGTCCTAAGGAACATTTTGATGAATTAGCACCTTGTACTTGTTCATTGATTGGTGAGTTGTTATCTTGTTATTAAATGAGTTAGGAAGCATGTGTTTAGGACTAAATATGAACAATTATGCGAATAAGAAGCAAGAAATGATTTATGTATGGAAAACATGCAATGTTTTGTATTATGATGTTTATAATGAGTATGATAATTAAAGAATGAAAAGAATATGGTTATGAACAATAATGAAAATAAACGAAGAATCATGGTTTATGGTTCACTGCTTTGATATAAATGAAAGACAATGAAATCTCAAATATTCTCGACATCAGTCACTGTTTACGGGTAAGAATAGTGAACATTATGTCGAACCGGTCAGGAGTCTTTGTCCATGGGCTATAATAATTGACATTTGTTTAAGTAAAAAGAGCGGGCTCTCCATTTCGGCTTTACTACAAATGATGTGGTACTCATGAACCTTAAAAGTAGAGCATAGGCAACATGATGATAAGCAATAAGAAAATATAAACTTTAATTATGTGCATACTTTCCATGTTATGTTAATGTGATGATAGATTGTCATTCATGTTTTTACTTGTTGATCCATATACGGTTAGAACAGTCACTTGTTACTTATACTTATGCAGCATTCATTTTGCGACAGAGAACTTGGAACTTTGCTCTGGTCCCAATATAAATTTGCTTATGTGAAAAAAGAAAAAGAAAAAGAGCAGTATAACTTGCTTGCAGGATTCTTCCAATATATCAAGCTAAGCTAGAAAAGGGAGGGAACAAAAATGAAAGTCTAAGGAACCAAGTGAATTTCACTATGTACATGACCATCTTCCATCCTAATCCAAGATTTAAGAGCAAAAGGCTTCTCAATTATCTCCAAAATCCTAGCTCCTCTATCCCAGTTTCCATATCCTCCATACCCGGTATGCCTTGCATAACATAGATACAACTTCTTGTATGGACAGCACCAGTCCAATCCATGGTTGTGACCCACAAAAACAGCCTGCATATATATACACACATATAACTCTAGTGTAATTAATATATAAATCTTGAACGAGATTCGCGTACCTTGACAGAAGATCTTGAAACAAGAAGTTTCATAATGCCCATTTCAGCTTGTTGTGGAGCAACTTTCTCAGAGAACAATGAACCTACACATTTCTTGTTCAAGTTGTACTTTTTTGGAGCCACTTTTTTATATGCTTTGCTTGGAATATGCCAAAATATTATCTCTGGTACCCTGCACATTTTCCGGGTTTAGCTCGAGGTTGTTTATTTGATTCATAATATATATACTCATTGTTCTGTATAAATTAGTTATAAATACTTGGAGTCAGGGTTGAGCTTTTGAGAAGTGTGGTTAAACCATTGTGCTTGGCCATTAGATATCACTTCCGGGTACGACCCGCCACCCGAATCCAAGAAATACAAGTAAGCTACAGGTACTTGAGTGTCTTTTGTTGAGGAAGAAACTTGAAGAACATAATTAGAAACTCCGGGCCACAATTCTTTCGGACCATTTTTTGAGTATGACAACAGTCTATTATTCTTGATTTCAGTTTGCATTAACTCCAAACGAGATGTGCCTTTGAAACTGCATTCTCCTAACATTTCTTTTTTTCCAAGAATTATTGTGACAATTAAACAGAACAGAAATGCATATATATATAACAAAAACAGAAAAGGGGGTAAATTTGTCAATTAACCTGCAGGGCAATACCAATGAGGAATGCCAGAAGGTGAAAACCAATCAATAGGCCAAACAAAAGGGGCATCATCATGGTTTCCAAAAACACTTGCCCATGGGATTCCTCTGTTTCTAGTTGGAGATATTGCTTCATCCCAATACAAGGTTGCATTTTCTATTAGCAGATTATTGGCTGTGATCACATCTCCAAGATATATTACCATTTCTGCCCATCATTCAGTACAATCAATTGTGTATATTTTTTTGCATATATCTATCAAAATTCAAAACTGTGAAAACTAAATGAAGCAGAAGTTTTTTATTTTTATTTTTTTTAAACTAACCTGGCTGCTCTAAATCAAGCACAGTAGACATGACTTTGATAGATTTAACATCTTGTTGTGGGCCCCAATCGGTCGACGTGGCCTCTCCAAAATGCAAGTCGGCAAAGAGTGCAATCTTGAAAGGTGATCCTCCACGAAGCATCTGAATAGTAGAATCACTACCGACACGCGGCGTAGTAGTAGTATGGTATTGCTGATGGCAGTCATCATCATCCGATCGAACGGTCAAGATCAAAAGTTGAATGATCAGAGGGATGAGCTTGAGTGAATGGATTCCTGTAGTAGTAGTAGGGTTCTGGGAATTATCCTTATTTTTCGACATTATGGTTCTGGTGAGTTGGAGAAGATGAAGAAAAAAGGAAAAAAGGAAAAAAGAAAAAAAGAAAAAGAAAAAAAGGTGATGTATACGGCAAGGCCGGCCCATGCTATAAGCTTCGAGGCCTAAAGTTACATGTTCCGTACTTAAAAAAAAAAATAACCGTATAAATCCAATCCAATCTAACATGATAGAATGTGTTAATAAAGGCTTAAAAAAATTTATTTGACCTAAAAAAAATCTTTACTTCAGTTGATAAATGCCTAAAAAAAATTACAATGTTTAAATTTTAGACATACATCACATATGTATACATTTTTTTTATTGGAGTAGCCATCACATCACATATGTATACATTTTTGTATATCGGAGTGATTTCGCCTCTAAATGTACTGCAAGAGCGATCTTGAATTAGTAATATGCAAGTATGTTTTGTATATACAGTAAAACCTCTATAAATTAATATTCGATAAAATTAATAATTTGTCCAGTCTTTACTTGGGACCAGTACAAAATTGGACCCCAATTGATAAACTAATAAGATAATAACTTTTTTGAAATCCCAAATTGATATATATTTATTCCAACGAAACTATAAATTAATAATTATGTATGTATTAAAAGATTCTAAATTCTAAGATTATCTAAGAAAATGAATCTATAATCACTGCTTTTTATCAACTTCAAATCTATATTGAGTTAAATCTTTAAATCTCCTCATTCGCACTTAAGAGTTGGAGCATTGTCAAATTCAAATAATTTGTGAATGTACATTCATAGAATGTCTTGAAAAACTGTTTTTGTAATTTATTTTTCATATCTAACTAATATATCAAACTAAGATACATCGGACTTTAAAATTTAAAGGTTATACGTAAAACCTCTTTAAATTAATAAATTATTAATTTATCGATATAATATCTCGCTAAATTAATAAAATATCTCAAATCAACATTTATTAATTTATAGATGCTTTATTGTCACGTATGAATTTTGTTTTGTTTAAATACGCTTTAAAAAACACGTGTTGAATTTTCCTGTTTTGTAGATGTTTTAAGCCATCAAATTAATTGAATTGTGTATCTACTTATGTTAAAAGCGAAATATTGAAGTAATATTTTGTAATTATATTTTTGGGAAAAAAAACTACTTCGAACTAAAATGCCTAATTCGACGACATAGTCGAAGACCTAACATTTTCCAGGCCGGCCCTGTGTATACGTACTTGAACAGCAGTGGGAAAAAAAGCATTCAATAATTGATACCATTTTGGTAAATATACATGTGATAATAATGAGTAATATGTGAAAATGACTTATTTGTCTCCCCTCTTTTTTTTATTTTAAAAACTTGTAAATAACTCGAATCGGACTGAGTAATGGTTTTAACGATTTAAGTGAATTAAAAATATTCGTAAGTTTGCATTCGAATATATATGACCGGATGACGGATGACGGATGACAGGTGACGGTAAGAATTTAACCGGTTTTAATTTTTTATGTGTATTGACAAAATTGTCCTTCTTACGTGTCCTACCTCTGCATTTTGTCTTGTGCCGTCACATCAAACAACTCTTTCTTCTCCGATCTCTACTTCTTCCCCAACATCGTCCCTCCCATTTATCATCTCCGGTTCACTGTTCAGCCACCTCTCATTCATGATTCACCACCACCTCCAATCCACTGATATGCTCGATTTGGTATTTGCTACGGTGGATACTTGACTAAGAAAATTGGAACACAATACCATTAATAAGAATAATTCGATTATTAAAGAGGAGTTCACCCATCAATGTTCATTGCTGAGTGACTTAGTTATATATTTCACCTGCTTATGGGATTAAATTCCATTTTATTAAAATCCATTAAAAAATAAGTGTTAAAAGGATCACTTCGCCTAAGATAATCAGAAATTTATTGGGTTCTTCTTGTAAATTTATTGCTTGATCTTTCATCCCACTCGGATGATTTGTGGGTTTGCCTTGATTTTGATCATCGATCGGAGCAGCAAGCGACGGCGTCCGGCCAGCTTTTTTCATTGACTTATACAGCAAAGGGTAGAGTTGTCTTTAAAAATGTTTATTTTGATATTTGCCGTGGCAATAAGTTATTTGTCCTGGCCATACCACTACCCAACGCTTTCTCACACAATCTATTAATATTGTTTATTCTCATGTTTGGACTGCCTCTCTTTAATCATGTGATGAATATAAATATTCTTTAGTCTTTGCTCATTGCTTTTATGTAGTTTATCATTAAAAGAAATATCTGACGTTGCTGTTATATTTCTGAAGTTTCATGACACCATGGACATTTTTTTTGACAGTGTCACTTAAAACATTATTTAATGATATTGGGAGAAAATACAATTTCTCACCGTCACTTAATTATAGTCGAAACTGGATTTGTTGTTAAAATTACTTGTCTGAATTCGTTTGTCGTACTCTGTTTTATATCGTTTATGAAAACTTTACAGATATAATAGGCGAAATTCAATAACACAGATAAACAAACACTTTGCAGAACTTTTATTCATATTCATACAAATACACATATGCACATAGAATTCAATGACATAAAGCAATAGTAGATGCAAAAACTTATTGTTTAAACCGAAGCGCGTATAACGTTTTCCTTAAGGCATTATTGCCCCGACTATGTACACACGGATATGACAACACATGTCTCCCAAGATACAACAGTCTCCTTGTTCTAGTCTTGCACTTAGACGTGAACAAGCAGCGAACTGATCCGGCCTTGAATATCTCTGACTATGCACAAGCGTTTATGCAAAAAATGGCTTTTAATTTGTGCAGAATTTTGGTATGTAGTGTGTGCAAAAATATGTATATTTTTCATTGACAAATGAGGGAATTTATAGGAGTAAGGAAGCCATTCATTACCAGTTACATCGTTTCAAAAATAATTCAACCGAACATGTGCAACCTTTAACTGAAAGGATACAATATCTTACGTAATTGTAACCTTTCACCGAACCGATGCGATTGACCCTCCGTAATTTTAGAATTGATTTTAATTCAAATTTCTCCAACAATCCCCACATGAATGAAATTAATGCAAATGCAGTGCAGACTCTGAAGAGATATCAAACGGAGCTCTATTGCATCGGACGAGGTGGTTTGTTGCCTTGAACCTTCCCTAGTATAATACCATCGGACATACTCGGCTAAGCAGTGAACTAGGTCTTGAACTGCTCAGGCTTTGGTGCATGCCTAGACAATAATACCCACACAATATACCCCTTGGCCTTCTCAAAATTCTCATGGTTGTGTCCATTTTGGTCCTGAAACACCTTGGTTTCAGAAAGTGTGTTAGATAATTCAGCCCACAAATTCTCACAGAAGCGGCCCCACTTTCACTTACATAGGTGACCTCGTATAAAGAGTACTCTGCAATACCCCACTCGGCTTACCAAGATATAGGAATCATTAAAAGCTTTATGCTTAACTTGAACCCTTCAGCAGACAGCACTTTTGTTTTAACGGAATGAGTAAGTGCTAATTGTCCCTCATAACTTAGCTGTCCATTTTGAACCATGATTTTGGGATCTCCAATCACTATGGTTGGGTTGCCATTATAAGGGAACGTGCGTAATAGGCGTCAGTCTCATTCCGTTTATCAAAAAATTGACACCCTATATTTAGCTAAACCTTTTTTTATAAGCGGATCCGCAAGATTCTGTTTCGACTTTATACAATCGAGGAAATCAACCATTAGAGATCGTTTAATAAATGGTATTGTGTCTACGGTGGATTAATCGTGACTTATCATTTTCCATATTACTGTGTGCTTATTCTATCACTAAACAACTATTGCATGCTAATAGTAGTGATAGATTTCGAGCCACACGCAATATCTTTCCAAGGATTCTGAAATAATTCTAATCCCTTTTCATTTTTGCTTTCGTTACATCAATTTATTTGGATAAATTCCATTTACCAATCACCCCCACATTTCCAAGAATCCGATGACGTTTAAGTCAAGAGGACCTCAAGTTAATCCTTATTTCGCAATATTAACTGATTAATGTAAGTGTCATTCAACGATTTGATGAATGTTGTAGGTACCAAAACAAAATTCATTAAACCTTGAACCACACTTTTCCACCTTGATCACCACGAATCGATTAACTTAAGTATTACGTTGATTTAAACACATCAACAAATGCATCAACAACTTCATCCTTACATTTTAAAATGTACATCGTAATACCGAAAGCAAATATCTAATTAATATGAATATGACAACAGCATATTGTACATATATCCATAATAACTTATCCTCACTATCATTAATGTGTTTACATAAACACCTACATACAAATTTATACAAATATTACACACAATAATAATGTACAAATTGTTTATTACAACCCATGAATTTAAATTCAAATTCATCAAAAAAATGTTCATTCATCAAGTTCAAGCAATCATCACGCGGACAGATTCAATTCATCCATAGTCTCGGTGGCTATTTTTGCCACGTTTGTCTGCTCAACTTTTTGAGACTTTCGCCATTAACTTTCCTTGGATTATCCAACGTGCCCTCCTTTGTCAAGTTGTCGGTTGTTCTCTTCAACACGCAACTTGTTTATTTTATGCTTCAAATAATTCTTGAAATCTCTCCACGAAGGTGGAAGTTTTCCTATTATTGCAACAACTTGGAATGGTTCATTAATAACCAATCCTTCCTCGTAACACTCGGAGATAATAATCTGCAATTCTTCCATTTGGTTTACAACGGTTTTGGATTCCACCATCTTGTGTTCCATGAACATGTCCACAATGTACTTCCTTTTTCCAACGTCTTCTGTTTGTATAGGGATGACAGTGGGTACGGGTGGGTACGCGTTTGGCTATATCCATACCCCACCCATCAAAAAATTTCTTTACCCATACCCTACCCATTACCCATGCGGGTAGAAATTCTTAAACCCATACCCTCACCATACAGATATCCACGGGTCCGTGGATATCCATGGATTTTTTTTAATATTTACAACTATGTATCATAGTTTTGTATATTAAAGAAAGTCACGCCATGAATTGAAATAATTGACATAGATAGACAACTTCTAGTGTGAAAGTTTAATGTAAATATAATTGCATACAATTTTCAATGCCCCATTAATTATTTTCTTTTAAGATGTTGTCACACTTCATGGTTTAGCTTTGATACATCATACTACTTACAGTGTTTGAAATCATCTTCAGTTTGATTAGCGAGTAATGAATTAAGGCTCTCAATAGTAAACAATTTATGGGGTTAGTACAATGTGTAATCAATAATGTTGTGGCTGATGCTCCCATGACACAAACCGATAAATACATCTTATTTCACAAATAAATTAAAGAATCATAAAAATAATAATATATTAGAAAAATCTAACCCGTGCATTCCACACTTGAATTGTTTTGATCACGAGGGTTGCAAGGAATATGAAGGAAGTGAAATTTTGATAACTTTATGAAATACGAAGGACTAGGGGACTACGGTCCTTAATTAGATAGATTTCTTATTTAGGATTTTCCTTTCTCTTGTTTTAGGAAAGCCGTTTTCCTAGATGGTCGGGTTATTTTTATTTATATTTCAGATTGTTAATTACAAACATTGAAATATAAATAATATAGTAAATGGCGGGGCGGATGTGTATTATGACGGGTAGAGAATAAATATACATACCCTACCCTACCTATGGCGGTTTTGAAAATGTAAACCCATATCCTCCCCTACCCTTAAAAATACCCTACCCTAACAGGTAGGGTCGGGTGGATATGAAGGATGCAGGTTCTTAGATCTAAACGAGTTAGATTTATGCGCAGCGGATGGATCACGATTTATATATCAAAACACATAATTAAAGGACTTAAGTACTACAAGAGGGTTTAGATCATATTACCAATAGTAGGAAGAGAAGCCAAGATCTTCCGATGTGTTCTCCAAACGGCGGTTGGTGGACACCCTTCTTGATACACGAACCTCCTCGATATGCAACACCAAGAAAAACTTAGAGTTTTTCTTCTTCTAAAACCCTAGACAAGAGAAACTAATTTTTCTCTACTTTTCAAGTGGTGGTCGAAATCTGCCATTGAATTAAGGCTTGGAGAACTCTCTTTATATAGGAGAGTAATCCTTGTCCTCCAAGGATTAAATAATTAAGAGATAATTATTACATTAATCCTTTATTCCAAATAAAAGATAAATAAAATGATTATCCCAAACAAATTAGGATAAATCATATTATTATCTAATATTCCATGAATTATCATTTAACAAATAAAATATAAATCACATGTCAAATAATTATCCAAGAAAACTAATTTCTCTCTAATCAAATGACATAAATGGCGCCACTAATAGTGGTCAAAAGCCCACATAAAATGTCTTTTATGTGATTATATTATTTATTTAGCCCAACTAAATAATATCCATGCATATCAATTAATTAGCACAACCAATTAATTATCAATGAGGCCCAAATAACAAGATTATCATCCGAATTACGTAAGCACATCGGGGACCATGGACCTATAACCAGTAGCTCCACAATTAATTATTCGTCGAATGTAATAAGTACATTAATTATTAATTCCGGGATTACGCCACCATAAACCCGAAATCAACTCTACCGATTATAGATGTATACTTATACTCAACCCATAGAGTGAATAAGCGTCCATTGATATAATCACTACATACGGATTAACCTCCATAGATCATCCCATTCTCGAGTGGGAAGTCTCCGTGAACCCGACTCGAATATCTTATCCTTATTTACCATTAACCCCTCGATGATCAATTAGCACACATATCTGACTAGTAGCTAATTAGTCAAATGTGAACTCCCGGGATCGATCACTTTCTTAGGGCTAACAAATAAGGGGACTTTCTCTCTACTTCCCGCAGGAAGGAATGGATTCCATGTCTGTGAAAATCAGAACTACTCACTCATCAGGAGATAGTGCCAATGAGAAGTGGCTTGGAACACATATCTAAGTGAACCGTAACTAACACATCAAACACTACCCCGGGACAAGCAGCACCGTGTGATCACCTCAGGATTAAGGTTGATCCATATATGATCATCTAATAATTTAATAAGATTCCTCAATTACGGAATTATATCGAGAAATTCAGATTAAATCGGTCCAGTCCTATATGAATGCCATCATATATAAATGCCCCACGTAGGTACCCTCTACCGACAGTCCGGATAAGACTATCACACCCTAAGGTGTTCTGGGCGCATTATTGGTGTTTTAATCAAGAGACCCTAAACTCTGATTAAGTTCACAACGGACTAACAGTTTAAGCATATCTCCACTAACTCAATCCTTACATGTAATCCATACACTGAGTTAAGTGGTTACATACTGATATACTTAGGGTTTGCAGCAGTGTATTACTTACAAGCACAAAGCAAGTAATAAGGTGAGATAAATTCTGTCATCCATTAAAAACAATTACACAAATTGTCTTTCGGACACTACACCTAACAGGATATTCACCGGGTTGGATCAAAATTGCCATCCCTAGTTTTGTATTTCATCTCAAGTGCCTACCATAAATCTTTAGCTGTTGGACAGATCGTCCACACTCTTAAATGATAAGGAAATAAAGTCGCGTATTTTCTACCACCAATTGGTTTTAGTACAACGGTAAGCACTTAATCTTAACATGGTATCGGAGCCAGAGGTCATGAGATCGAACCCTGGTTGGAACATTATTTAAAAAAAATGTGCAAGTGTTGGGACAGATTGCCCACACTTGAGGGGGTGTTGGGACAGATTGCCCACACTCTTGAAAAAAATTTATGCCCATACTTGAGGGGGTCTGTTGGGACAGATTGCCCATACTCTTAAATGACAAGGAAATAAAGTTGCGCATTTACTACCACCAATTGGTTTTAGTACAACGGTAAGCGCTTAATTTTAACATTGGCAGTCTTGTACAAACAATAAACCGTATATAATGAATTTTCAAGACAATTCAAAATATAACTTTTGCATTGAAAATCATAATGTTTCCATGCATCAATAGCTTTCACCGAAGCCTTGTGATTCTCTCCCTCTTGTAAGATTCAAGGTTATTAAATAAAACAACAATTTTTTATTTTTTATTTTTATGCCACCGTTTGAAGTTCTGCCCGTTGAACTTTTCCGGCTTCTCGTGATGGGATGAATTTGTTCCTGGCATCGATGCAACAACATGTTGCGCAACCGTTGGGGTTAGAATGCTTGACAAAGAGGTTCCTTCATTTCTATTCTTTTCTACAAACATAAGATCAACAATCAAAGTTTGCAAAATAGACTCTGTACTACATACTTTTCCTGATAATGGTATATCGCAATTTTAAATATTCACGAACGTTTTCAACACATAACATGAACATTTCTATAATCTACAACATCAAATGAACAACTTTCGTTCATTAACTTTTTGGAAACGAGTAAGTAATTACAAAATAATTGGGACTACAACACAAGGTAGAATTTTTTTCTAATTTTTCCAAAAAGTCGTGACTATATTTATATTTTTTGGACAACAATTTTCAACCAAATTTCAGATTTTTGTTACAAGGAAACTATAAAAACATAATTGTAGAATCATATTAACATAGAAATCATGTTGTTAACATAATTTTTTTTTCCAGAAAGTATACAAGGCAACAAGTTGCATTTTTATACAAAATTATCCTAGTTTTCCACAGTTTCATGTTGCAATTTTTTTACAGTCACTTCATATCTTCAAAATTGATACCAACATAATTTAGAAGATGTTTCAAAACGCACATATCATGTAAAATAAATTTACAAAATGATTCGCACATAAGCATGCTGTTGTACCATATTTAACAAATAAGTATCTGGTTAAACATGAATTTTCTGCTTCAGTTTTTCTAAAGTTGTTGGAAAAATTCACGGACACTTTTAACAAATAATAACAACGTATTTGTAATCCATAACACCTTAGAAACAACTTTTACTCTTCGAGTTTTCAAACAATAAGTAGTAATTACAAAGTATTTTAGCCTTGAAAACAATGTAGTTAGTTGTGCCAATTTTCTGAAAAATGTGTAAAAATTGTTTCTGTTACTACAACTTTTTTCGGTGTTAATTTTCCAGAATTGCAGATGCAATTAAGTGTTCTAACATTTACAAAACTATATGCACACGAAACAGATTACACACGAATCAGATTATTCACACAAGAACAGTAATGTCTTAAGATTGTTGGAAAAATTACTTGTATGAATTCGTTTGTCGTAATTTGTTTTATATCGTTTATAGAAACTTTGCAGATATAGTAGGCAAAATTCAATAACACAAATAAACAAACATTTTGCAGAACTTTTATACATATTCATACAAATACACATATGCACATAGAATTGAATGACATAAAGCAATAGTAGATACGAAAACTTATTGTTTCGACTGTGGCGCGTAGAACGCTTTCCTTAAGATATTATTGCCCCGACTATGTGCACACGGATATGACAACATGTCTCCCTAGATACAACAGTCTCCTTGTTCTAGTTTTGCACTTAGATGTGAACAAGCGGCGAACTGATCCGTCCTTGAATATCTCTGACTATGCACAAATGTTTATGCAAAAAATGGTTTTAATTTGTGCAGAATTTTGGTATGTAGTATGTGCAAAAATATGTATATTTTTCATTGACACATGAGGGAATTTATAGGAGTAAGAAAGTCATTCACCGCCAATTGTATCCTTTAAAAAATGATTCAACCGAACATGTTCAACCTTTAACCGAAAGGATACAAACTCTTATGTAGATATAACGTTTCACCAAACCGATGGGCCCTCCATAATTTTAGAATTAATTTTAATTCATATTTCTCCAACAGTATTTGCACTGCTCAAATCATATGCCGGCCCTTCAAAAAAATAAAATAAAAAATCATATTCTGCTTTTGTTTTTGTTTTGTTCTTCTCCACTGATTGCTTTCCTAAAAATAGGTTAAGCACATCTTTCATGTGAATCACTATTAACACAGTGAAAACGTGATTTAGATAAAATTATCTAAATGAAACTATTTCATGAAAAAACAAATTAAATACAACTACGTCAGTCTCTCCACCCACATGTTACTTTTTTTTCCAAAAAAAAAAAACCACATCCCTCTTTTCAATAATAATGTAAGTCTATTTATATTTAGACTTTTAATCCCCATAAATGGAATAGGTTTTCCTTCCGGACAAAGCAATTTAATGTTGCTTAGACTCTAAAATCCAAATAGAAGATTAACATTTAAGTATGAGAGCACTTGCAGTTGATAGTGTAAATCATTTATAAACTGTATTTTAAAGATTTTAACATTTTGATTTAAGAAAAGTAGACTGCAGTAGATACTTTACATTGTACTCTAAACTATAGATTCTGTAAAATTTTCTTTACATCTATCATATGTATCCAGATTCTGTAAATTTCCCTCTTATATCTAACTCATTACGTAAAATAGAGAATCTAATGCATTTCACTTTAAATAGAGATTCTGTAAATTAGAAAAATATATATTTAAAACTGTAAAATAGAGTATCTGCTGCAAGTGCTCTAATATCGATTTACGGAGGTATCAACCTAGTGGCTTACTAGGCTACTATTACCTGACAAGAAATCAAATTCGAGTCTCGGTAAACATAAAAATAAAAAGCGTGAACATTTTGTTTCCGTAAATTAAAATAAAAAGGTATAATTACCGGTTTACATTTTATAATAATCATTGCATTAAAATAATCTTACAAAAATTAACATCAAATGATAACCTTAAAAAATAAAAAATAAAATAGATCACTTCGAAAGTACAACTGTCGATTTGTCCTTCAGTTTTCAAATACTTTCCAACAAGAACTGTGTTATAAAATAATAATAAATAAAAAAAAAAATCTAAGAATTGTCGATAAAAAGGAGCAATTTGCTACTATTTCCGTATAGTCTGTCCTCTTCTGTTCCAAGGAACTGCAATCTTCTGATTTCGATCTCTCTGGATAATTTCTTCTTATTTCCGATTGGTACTTAATAACCCATTCTCTCTCCTTGAAAAATTTACTCGATTTTTCCCTTTTCTGATACGGATTTTACTGACCGATTCGTATTTTCGTTTTTCTGAACGACACCCTTTTTTCGGAAATTTTGTTTTACAGTGTCTTTTTATCGAAGTTTGTGAGGATTTAACGAAATCCACGATTCAATAATAAACAGTTTTTTTTTGTTCTGTGTGTGTGGATTAATTGAAGCCCTGATTTTGGTGGAATTTGTGGACCTGTGAATAGTGCTACTGTGATAATGGATAATTGGAGGAGACAAACGGGTGATAATAATGGGGGTTTTGAAGATTCGAGGAGGAGATCAATGAGAAAAAAACCACCTCGTGGTAAGTTATTTATTTATTTATTTATTTTTATTTTATTTTATTTTGGTTCCTTTAGATGTTTGTTCCATGTCTTTGAAGCTCATTATTTTGTTTATCTTTTCACTTTGGCTCATTGCAATTGATGGGTTTTTTCAGGGTAATGCATTAGTATTTTTTTTTTCAGGGTTCTAGTTACTTTTTAATATATTTTTATTTTCTGCAGTCTAGTTTATCTACCACAAGAAAATCCCAGCCCACTTTTCCCTGTGATTGAAGGGGTAGGTGAAGGGAGAAGCTTTATACTATATATACTATATTTTTTTTGGGTAGGTGGAGGGAGAGTTTGTCTCCTTGTTGTTATTGTTGTTGAAAGGAGTCTTATTAGTGTTTCTGTTGATGTCACTGTTTTTGATAGAATCATAGGCACAGCTATAGATTTTGAATTGATTAGTGAACATTGAATATTGAACAGTTTTTCAATTCTTGAAAAATCAGCATAATGAAAACTTTAGACATGTAAAGCTTGTGACTTTATGATATAAATGGTTCTTGATCTTTGCAGCTTTAATGTTTGTAATGGACACTATTGACATGTTGTGTATGTATACAATGCTGCTGACAAAGCTTGTGACTTTATGATATAAAGGATTCAAATGGTTCTTGATTTTGGCAGCTTTAATTTTTGTTCTTTGAAACTGATTCTGTTTATGTGCCCTTGTGTACTGTTTTTTGTTTGCTTCCGGTGTTAGTACCGAACATCCTAGATATATGTTTATCTTCAACAATCGTTTTGTTATCGTGAGTTGTCTCAAAGTCTTTGTTCTATATACCTATTGCAATATTTTCTTTGTTCCTCAATTATATTTTTGATGCTAAATCAAATGCTTCACCTGTTGACACAATGCTTAATCTTTGTCGTATTTCAGGAGTTAATAATTGGCAGCCTACAGTGCCGAATTGGGAGAAAAGGTTCTGCAAAGTTGTTGGTGATATGGACTGGGAGACTCTTCTTGATAAGAAGAGATTCGTGCACCTTTACGAAAACGTGATTAAATGGAATGATTCTGCTGGAGAAGAAGCATTTTATAATGCGAAGAAGCGATTCTTGGCACAAATGAATGGTTGGCCCTGTGAAATACCATTGCCAAGTCCTGATCTTTACATTGACAAAGTAGATTGGAATGCACAGGTTGATCTTGATCCTCTGTTGGAACTTGAGTATGATGAATCCTTGGTACCCAAAGAGCATCACGAGCCCGTGGTGATATTTGGTGACGCGCTTATCAGCAATCTAGGTTTGTCACCTGCTGGTTGGGGAGATGAGGACGAAAAGTTTAAAAAAGCCGTGAATTCATCTTGGGACAATTATCATGAACAGATGCCAAGTCAAATCAAAGAAACCGTATTTGAGAATGATTACTATGTGGAGTCTGATCATCATAATGCAAATGCGGGTGAGACGGGATGGGATGATAGTTGGCTGAAAATGGAGGGCACTGGGAAAAACGACGCTCCTGGGACATGGCAGGTCAACAACAGTTGGGAAAACAAGAATTATGGGCAGCAGTATAAACCGCGTAATGAATCTTCAAGATTTGTGGACACGGGATGGGACGATGATTGGCTGAAAATGGAAGGCACTGCTGGAAACAGCAACGTTCCTGGGACTGGGACGGGGACGTGGCAGGTGAACGGCAATACTTGGGAAAACAAGAATTCAGGACGGCGTTACGAATCTTCAAGAGATATGGACAGTAATAATTACTATAATAAAGGGCGATATAAGTGGAGGAGTGGAAATAATAACGGCAAAAGGGAAGCCATTGTTAACTGATAATCTAACAATGGTGGAATTACCACTGGCTTCAGGTGAAGCTGCACACACAGAAAAAAGAATGAAGTAATAAATGCTTGTGTGTTGAAGCTGGACACAAATGGGATTATGATGATGCTTTTATTGGTTGAGATGAAGTTAAGTGCATATGTGAATGAGAGAGTTTAGTATGCTAAATGGTTATGCATAAGTGTGTGTGTGTGATTTTTCTTAGTACACTCTTATTATTTTATACTATGTATTAGTAGCTGTCTGTTTATGGATGTGTAATGTCTGCTCTGTATCTGCAATTTTGTAGCCATTCGTTAAAAAGGAGGAGGCATTATTAGCCTTTTGAAATTTTGAGGATTAATACAAATATATTTGTTATAGTTAAGTTGGTTTTTGGGGGTTGGATCTCTGTTTTTACTGGTGAATATTTTGGATTTTTCAGTCTGTTGAGTTGAACTGGAAGAGGATTTTCAGAATAAAAAACTACGGGAAGGAAAATGATTATAAAGAATGCGAGTCTTTTTGTTGTTGGTTTAAACATGATTAATGTAAAAGCGATTAGATGGTAAATGATTATAACGAATGTCACCCATTAGAGAACGTCTACGGTCCTTTTTTATTTTATTTTATTTTTTAATTTAAAGTTCAGCGGTTTCAAGATCAAATTTCAGGCTTCAATAAATTAAGAATCGAATATTTTAAGTCAATAAATTGATTAGATCGTTTTAGTGTTTATATCCGAAACAGACAAGATGACTTTATTCAAAATATTAAGTGATGAATTAATAAGAGGTGTTTGTTAATGTTTTTTTATATGTCAGTATTAAGTTCAGCGAAAATAATACCATTTTACACTTTCACTTTTCAGTTGCCTATCAGCCGCTTATCGCTGACTTGTGCGTGTTGGAGTATTATTATTATTTTTTTTGCCTGCTTCTCAAAATAGTATGCGCATCGTTATTTTTATCAATACCAATGTTATCAAATGAATAACCTTAAGATTCTTCATATATTATAAAAATTAGTAATAAGATTATTTTTAGGTTATTTTTTATATATGATTGTATACTAAGGAGTAAGGATAATAAATACTAGAATAAGTATTCAAATTGTTCATCTCAGATTCTCTATAAAAGAAAATTATTTCATATATATCTTTCGTCGACTTGAAATATTAATAAAAGTATAAATATTACTAAATTTATACATGAAAAAATATCGTTGTAACGAGACATATGTATTTTTGTATATTATATTTGTATATGTAAAGAGAAACTTGGTAAATAAAATCATTTTCAAATTTTCATATATACATCATTATCAAACAGTCTAATCATTTTCAGCACTTAACCAATTCAGTTACTTAATGCGTTAAGTCTTCAGATTTCAGGTTTCAGACTTCAGATTTCAGATTTCAGATTTAACAAACGGAGAGTCCTTTTTAATTTAAAGAGCGGTTCAACTAGGCTTCCCCCTCGTGTAAGAATTACATTTGCATGCACTCGCTTCACCCTCGTGTAACAGTAAGACTCTGCGGGCATTCCTAAAGAGGTGGTTTAGTTTGTACTATCTCCGTCTCAAAATATAAGCCCGCTAAGCTATTTAAATTTGTCTCATAATATAAATCCATTTAGAATACAAATGGAGTATTTATTAAATTTTTCTCTTTTACCCTTCATTTGTTATATACTCACTCACTTTTCACTAATTTGCACTAATAACAGTCAAAAGTCGTTTTAGACTTTTTCCCATCAAAATTAATGACACATAACTCATTTAATCAACTTTCGTAATCTGTGTAAAAATATCCAAACGGAATTACATTTTGGGACGGATGTAGTAGTTACAAATGGAGAACGGCTTTATAGTTACAACCATTAAAAATGTAGGTAAGTAATTCAAACTCGTACTTGACTTGTAGAGAGAGGTTTGAGTCAATTTGTTAAATTTTGAATTTGAGCTTGAGTCAACTACTCGAATAATTGACCAAGCCGATCTCGAACTTCATAATATAGTAGTTGACATACTATATATGTAAGATCGGTCATAGTACACGCGATACTCATCAGCAATAATCACGGGCATAAGGTATCTTAGCGTACGGGCCAACATGAGCTCAACTAGATATGGGGCCTAAAATCAACAAGGTCCATCTTCGGTACAACACATGTCGCTTTTATATTGATCAACCGGCATGACGCAGGTCGTCGTCAGTTATAGCCGACAGGTCATATGACGTTTACTGTCTCTTATTGCCGACATCTTGCAGGTCACATGTGTCATCTATACTAAATACGATACATGTCATCCTCGACCTCAGACAGCGGTTACACACCATTGAAGCGAGAATTTTGTGCTTCATGCAGACATTACTCCACGATAATAATATGGATTCGAGATATACATTATGTTACAGCCTGAGCCATATCTGCTTTGTAACAAGCTCCATTACATCAATATGTGGTAAACTCCCGTGACCATAACATCAACGCATAATAACTTATTATACCCAAAGGAAGACTATATAAAGAGTTATCATACCTATTCATAATCTATGACACTTTTAAACAATACATTTCCGCTTACCGTATTAATAGAAATTTATCATTCGATTATTGACTTGATGGTCAAAGTGTCGTTCCGGAGGCAAGCTCTAGGACACTTTATGCTTTTGTGTGTTTTGAATGTCCTCTTTCAAATTCACTCAAAAAAGCTACTTGGATTATCATTCGGAGTTTCAATTACCTACATTATATTCAAATTGCAACCCAGAGAATTTCAGACATCGTGAGTAATCGACCAACAAATGAGTTAATCAAGTTGTAAAAATAAACATTTCTTAATTATTTTCCTAAATTTTAGTATTAAATTATATTTTAAACAAGTCATTAATTATTAGTCGAATTGACTATTAAACGAGTCGATATCAATCCTGCCCCATTATATAACGTTTAAAAAATAATAATCGAGCTCATAAGTCGAGTAGAACAATATCGAGTATTAAGTGAGTCAAGTTTCTTCTTGTCCTTTATAACTTGATCGAGCTCGAATCGAGTTTAAGCTCGATTTTTTTCAATCAAATCGAGCTCGAGCTTTTTTAATCAAATCGAGCTCGATCCTTCTTTAATCAAATCGAGCTGGAGCCCGGAGATTATCAATTCGGCTTGATCACACGCCAATCGAGTCACACGAGCTAGACTCCTGCAACCCGACGGAAAATAACCATTCCGGAAAGGAAACATTTTCATTCAATAGCCACCATCTCTCCGAGCAAGCAGCTCCGGAGACAGCCGACCTTTATTGATGTCAAGAGTTTGATGGATGATTTAAGCCTCTAAGAACTCCATCCAAGCCTCAATCGCAGCTGAATCAAAGACCCGATTGTTCTTGTTTTTCCAGATTTGCCACAACAAAAAGCAGGTTAGTTCTAATCTTGTCTTCTGTAACGAGATTTTAGGGATTGGAATTAATTTGGTCCACCAAACTTCTAAATTTTCCACATTTTGTGCAAAATCTCATGGTATAGGGAGAATATTGTTTAAGCATTTCGATAACAAGTGTTGAAGAATGTTTAAACCCCATAATTTTGTTCACATAGCAGATTCCTGTAGATTATCGCAATTTTCAATGCCGGGAGATCACAGCCTTAGGTGTATGATTCTCCTGAGTTAGGAGATCATAGACAACCTTTGATGTACACTTACCATTAGTCGAAGTAGACCAAATATTTTTCTGTTACTCTTCTCACACCGAAATTTTGAGGATTTGATTCACTATCTAATTCCCTGAAAGTTTGCTTCAACTTTGCCACATTCCATTGTAACAGTAGGGTTTTTAGTTATTAAACCGAATCGTCACATTAATGTCAAATGTAGAAAATCGTCACATTAATATTTTCCTTTTTATCTGCGCGTAGGGCCCTCATAGTATTTTGCCCTTGCTATATGTACTGTGTAGTGCATTTCTAAACTTGGACTTATAATGAAAATTTGCTGTAACTTGGTTAATTTGGTACAAAATCAGGTGAAAGAGATGTTCAGCAAAATACAACAGATCATTTCTTTTTGCTGAGAATTGTGATTGGCAGGGAAAGACAATTGACAAATCCTCGTTAACAGTCTTGCCAATTCTACTGAATACTAAAGAACCAATCGATGATTTGGAAGGAAGCATGAGATCTAGGAGAACAAATTGTAGGATATGGTGGCCGGGCAATCTCTCTGTAACAACTCCTCAAGGCGTTCCCCGCTTCTCTTTATATTTTGGTTGGTTCATTTGTTCTGGGCATTCCCTGGATATTGTCGTGGCTTTTGCTCTTGATGAGTCTGCTCTATCTTCTTTAAATCTCCAGGTACTCTATAGTTCCTGCACTTGCCTGCTCGTTAGATTTTTTGTTTGAATGTCTTATTTGTAATCCTTGCACTCGTCTTTTCTTTATGCATTGGCTTAATGGATTGAGAGTTAATGTTTCAGATTGAGATTTCCACTTATTTTGTGTGACTGTTGTGAAATTGAACTAGTTTAAGCTTCGGTTTTCTGCTTCAGGGTATATATATTGCTAAAGTAAAAAGATGCCAATGGTTAGTATGGTGTTTGATAATCTTGCTATATCGAATATTTTCTTGGGCTGGTTGTTTTTTCTGTTAAAAGTATCATCTACATTTACTCCTTTTGCCCTAAATTGTTACTCATAATTAATCTGATAACAAGAACAAGATTGCATTTCAATAAACGCCATGGTTTCCCCCCCCCCTTCTTATGTATACATGTTAAGGTGTGAAGGTTAAGAGTTTCTTTCTTGCCATTCTATTCTTAATATTCTGGTTTGAATCCTTTCAATATTAATGCTTTCTCTAGAATCTACTCTAGAATTTACAGTGTTTGTTGAACTTCTTATAAAGCATTTGTTGCTTAGAAAAGTTTACTGTTAGAAAATGCATTTGAAATTGCTCGTATTTATACTTGCTTTCATCATCAGAGTATTATTCAACAAATAAATGGAAAAATGCCTGCATCACTTCAAGATAAGTCCAAGTTTTCGCTGCTAGGTTATTCTGGATCAGATTCCTGTGTTAATGGCATTTTACCAAGCAAGACGAATCATGTTGATATGCACAATAATTCATTCAACCACATCAGATGTTTTTCTGATAGCGAGTTCTTGGGTGACCAGGATATTTCTGCAAATTCATGTGGATGCAACAAAGTTGATGGGTTACCAGATCAGTTTAGGCAAGCTTTTAAGCCAAATAGCAGTTGGTTCCAGCTGGTCTTTATTTCTAATGAAAAAATAAGCGGAAAATATCAGCTGCTTCCTAGATTGCATCACTTGCATTGGAATGGGCAAACTGTATCTGATTTTGACCTCCACGTATGTAAGTCACAATTTCTGATTCTTCATTCACAAATTTCTGACCTTTTTGAATCTTATTATTTCTGCCAATATGTGTAGGCAATCATTTTTGAAATTCCTGTATTTGGAGGACACCATTATTCATTGAGTTCATGGAGGTCAAATGATAAAATTAGAACTACTACCAAGAAACCCAGTTGGGTTGAAGGTCTCAACCGAAAGCAAGCACACATTGACTTGGTATGATCAATACATAAACTTTACGTATACTAGCCATCATTCTAGCCATTGGTATTCTTTAAGACTCGTATCATGCTTCTTTGTTGCCAACAGGATATTGTCATGCTGGCAGTTAATTGCGTAAATGCTTCAAAGATCTTGTTACAGGGATATCTTCCTCGGAAAAGATCCACTCTCCCATACGTTATTTTTTGCATGTAATGTTTCCTATAAAGTCTTGTTTCTGGATGTAAACGCTCTTTCCCATTCCCTTGGTTATAATGACAATTTAATGGTTTTTCAGGCTTACTACGTATTTTTGGACAGTTTGTGCTCTATTTGCAGCTTCATTTGCCACCTTTCTTTATGGTATTCTTCAGTGGGGCCATCACTTGCTTGGTTATGTACCACGAGCGTATGTATTGACCACTGTAAAATATATTTTCCATAAAACATGGACAGTTATTGAGATACGCTGTTATCAGTTCCTATATTGGCCGATCTTCCTCCAGCATTATGTTCTCAGGTATTCTTTTTAGCTTTGGCCATGTGTCCTTTCACGCCGTTTGACTGATTTTTGTGTGAGTGATATATTTTTATTTCTAACATTATGGCAGGGCTCAATCGTGCGTTGAATACACGGAGAAAATGGCATTACATAGGCATTCTACTTTGTCAGTTCTAGTGGTTGATTTCCTTTTAGGAAACTTGTTTGGCATTGCACTATGGTCTCAATCAGATTTTGTCTTCCTGAGCATTTCTAATTTCTCAGTTGATATAACCAACAATTTGCTACGTAGCGGTTGTGTATGGCTGATGGGAAACCCAGCAGGATTCAAATTGAACACTGAACTTGCCAGAGTGCTTGGTATGATGTCACTGAACATTATTCAAATTTGGTCAACAATATGGTCAGTTATGGGGTTTCTCTTCGCCCCTATGTCAAAAACGGTTGCTTCTTTTGCGATGCTCTTCGGTTTCACAGCAGCTGCTGCATTGATTCTTGACATGATTTCACTTTTGACTAGACATTTGTTTCTTCTTCATTGGGTGTTTTCACTTATTTATTCATACCAGTTACAGGCCTTAGCAGCTTTGTGGCGACTTTTCAGGTAAGCTATTTCATTTTCTTAGGGTTTTGTTTCACATTGTAAATACTCTTCTATAGGTATAATTGTAATACTTTTATAATTTATTCTAGTATGTTATTTGAAAATGATAATTTAGATCATCTTCAATAATGGGATTCAGTTTGAATTTTGGGTTGGTTAAAGCAAGCAGCAATACCTTACATGAACTGTGCTACTCATCAATGCACGGTCCACGGATATCCTTGTTTGGTAGCATATCTTGTATCTGATACGTATCCGGCAAGGATATGCACGGGATACTTAGAGTATAAACAAGGGCAAAATTGCATTTTTCCAAAAGTTAGTATACATGATTCAGATATACATATCAATGACTCGGATTCATGAATTGAAGAACCCTGTTGAAAATTAAAGAAAATCCGTCAGAAAATTATATAGACCGAAGAACACTCTCTAGAAATCATTTTATTTTATGATTTTTAATTTTTATAGTTTGATCCTTATGGTTTTATTATGTCCAATTTGGTCCTTAAATTTATTATTTTTAAAATCCCACACTTGCAAATCCTTTATCCACGTATCCATACCAGTGTCTTTAAATTTCTGGTAATATTGTGGCTGAACTTTATGCAGGGGCAAGAAGTTGAATCCATTACGCCTGAGACTGGATAGCTATGACTACACTGTTGAGCAACATGTTGTTGGAACTCTTCTCTTCACACCGCTGTTGCTTCTACTGCCCACAACTTCTGCTTTCTATACATTCTTCAGTATTATAAACACATCCATCAGCTTTATTTGCATAGTTCTCGAAGCCATCATATTTCTGATTCATGCCACCCCATATAACCAAATCATCATTTGGTTGGTGAGACGGAGAAGATTTCCTGCTGGAATATGGCTTCAGTTCGCGTCCTGTCTGAATACAACTTCCACTTCTTCTGTTAATGAACCTCATGAATCAATTGGCTCATCTTTCCAACAGCCATCAAATGCTGATAGCATCAGTGGTACTGGTGGTTCCACAATTTTGGTTTCCTCATTGCAGAGCAACTACATGGATTTAGGTACGTCTCTTTAACTACAGCGCGATCTTGTGGTCTGTGCTATTACTCCTTCCGTCTCTCAATATATGTCGCTTTTCCTTCATCTTACCGTTAATGTATTATGTATCCAACAAACTTTAAAACCAGTTCTTTATCGATAGACAAAGGGTATTTTCAGACTTTGTGAACTAAAATTTACGACATCTACCTATTTTCTTGATCTATATGAAAACCTGAAAAGCGACAGACACGGAGGGACGAAGGATTTTTTTTTTTTTTTTTTCCTTGTTGAAATTAGTGAAAGGCTGCTAATTGATATTCTTGTTATCTCTTTCTTTCGGAGTTATATGATTAATTTGCTTAATAAGTGATAAGTGGACAAATGTATCGCAGGTGAAGTAGTTTGGTCAAACTATAAAGACTTGTATTCCTCTGTTATAAGGTCATCTGTTGCCTTGTCTGCTTACGGAGTTCTAACTGGAAAAAGGCAAGTCCCACTTTTTCTTTACGGGCGTTTTTAGTGACACACATTGAATCTACTGTTTTTTGGCACCACAGTACAATCAACTTTTCTACGGTCGGTTGTAGAGCCAAAACTCGACTTTTCACAGGCCAATCCGTTTTTGGCACCACAATTGAGAATTGACTTTCCATTGATCGATTGTGACAGTGACAATTGACCGAGTGAAAGTCGATTATGAGCTCTAGAATTGTCTTTCTTCTAATAGATTGTTTCCAATGTGATGTCTTGCGAAAAACACAGGTGCCACTAAAGGCGCCATTTTTATTTCCTTGATAGTGTGCTTTCTCCCTTGGATAATGCATTGTATGCTTCATAATATATGATTAGGTTCTTACTACTTGGTTTTCAACTAATTGTGTATTCTCTTTCGCTCTAAAAAAAATTGTTTTAATTAAATATTTACTTAATCTTGTATGTACAGGATACCCTCTACTTTGGGAATTATTCGTCCTCCTAGATTGCCATGGATACGAATACCTTGTAAAGAGTTCTGGACTATTTGCTACGATGCTGTTTTAGCGTGCATTGGAAATTAGTAATTATTTGAGCTGGAGATTCAAGGAAAATTAGTCCGTTGTCTAATTATTGGCCTTTTAATTTTTGTAGAGAAAGATATTAAGCTATAGCTAGATTGCCATTCTTTTGCAGCATAGCATTATCCTTTGCATGACAATGTATGATTCTGTTTTTTAGTTGTGTGCATAACTTCTACTCTTCTGGATGTCTTACTTTACGTCATTCCTGTTATTCGGATCATACAATGATCTGTGCGTGATCTCTCCCCCTTGTTTTTTTTTTGGTGGAGTGGAGTGAGGGGGGGGGGGGGGGGGGGTTGGTTGTAAGTGCTAACCAAAGTGACAACTCTTCGTTCTACAATGAGTTTCAGTCCTCTTCAGGGGCAAAACTGTCATTGGTTAAACTTAATTCTCTAAACAACTGCTGATGGGGTTTAGAAGTTTAGACCAGTGAGGACGATTGGCCCTTGAGTATTTACTATATCCGTGATGGTTCAAGTAGTGTCACCAGTCCTGAGTTTTGAGGCGATACACTTTCAGATATATATATATATATATATATATATATATATATATATCTAAAGTTTATGAACATGGAACCCAACAATTTGGGGTATGTGGAACCAATTTGTGAATGTATAAGGATGTTAGCATATCCGTTTTTTTCCCTTAAGACACCATGATAAAAGAGTTTTAAGCTAAGCCTCTTTCCAAGAGTAAGGGTGAGACTATGCAGACACCATTTACACCTAACTCTATAATTAGTAAGAGCACTAGGTCCTAGGCTTTAGGAAAAAAGAGTTTGTAAAGAAGGGACATGTTGAAGAAGTTTAACTGCTTGTAATGTTCACACCGTGTAAATTTATTGTCTATTAACAATGGCAAATTTTATGGTGGTTCGGCCATAAATATGACTTGATGGTCCGGAACCAATCTTATTTTAGTATTTTTTCATGGTCCCACATGATTACTTGTAATTCAAAACTCGAAAAACGAAAAACCGACTTATATTTTGGGACGGATGTAGTACACGATTCTTGCGGTACAATATGTTCCTAACTTAATATACAATGATGTTTCTTTCTACAATAGGACATATCTTTGAGAAATGAATTTTAAACATTTTTCGTAAAATTACCATAAAATAACACTACCCGTGAACTCTATTACTCTAATGTCCAACACACACACACACACACACACACAACCCCCCCCGGGCCAGAAAAAGTACAACAAAACAAGAAAAAAGCTCATCCAATGGGCTAAAGAGATAATACCGCAAGTGAAATCTGTGGCTAAAGAGCACTTAGTTTTTTGGCTCTGCATTATATGAACAACAACAGAAAGCAAACATAATGCATATGGTTCACGAGAATGAAGTTAAGTGAACAGTTGTTTGTTGGCAGAATAAAATTAGTTTTCCTTTTTATCTGTAAATTCAGACAAATATTTTTAAAGGATTAATGAACTTGTCGTCTCCCATACATTATTTGTTGTCATGTTGCTTTCTTTGCTAGAGGACATCTGGATTTTGCCATGGATACATGTGAATCCCCATGTGGATTCTCTTCTCACTTTCTTTTTCCTAGAGCCTCGGGTGTTCGGGACCAATAAACTTGACTAATTCGGAGTTTCATCTGGACATTAGCAAGATACTATCAAGGTGTAAGAGGCTTTCATTTAGATATTATTTGGGTGTAATATGTTTCTGTAACGTTCTGCCTCCGGATACCGAGTATTTATCTGAAAATGGAACGTTCAGATGTGAAAGTTAGAGAAAGCCCTAAATACACGTAGGCTTACGTCATATCAGAGCAATTAAAGATTCGTGCGGAAGAAAAACAAGCAAAAGACTCGGGAAACTGAACCGCAGGGTCTTCCATTAACCAACTTAATTGAAATACAACTGTTGTCAAACTACAATCATAAATAGATGCCAATTGCAACTCAACTTGACTAAAAACGGAATAGCTGAAACACAAAGAACTCCATGACTGGGCTTGCTCTCCATACTCAACACCAACATCGTCTTCAACCTGCATATCTTCTTATTCCAGATAAAGAGTGAGCATTCTAGACTGCCAGTAAGGAGAAAAAAGATCAAAAAGAAGATTCATGTTTGTCAAATACCGGAGAGATATGACATGAGCACAAAAAAGATCAAAAAGAAGATTCATGTTTGTCAAATACCGGAGAGATATGACATGAGCACATCCCACGTGACACGTTAGATCACAATATTCTTGTAATACATTGAATTTCAACAAGAGTAATAACTAGTCATACATCCAAATACGACCAATGAGTCGGTCACAATACTCTTATGCTTTCCTAAGAGGGTCTCCAAGGACAACGGCCCACCTTTCTTTTAAAGCCCTCGAAAACACGAAAGTTATGAAGTCGGTTTTAAGGTTTTTTTTGAAGAAAAAGAAAAACTAATATAAAAAGACACTATTATTCTATATATCATGATTGGGTGGCTAGAGCTTCCAACTTTGTTGAATGTTGATGTCCAAAAGTGTAATAACCTTCATTTATGATTGAGTTATATTATTATTAGATTAGATATTAACATAATTTCAACTGATTCTGTCATTAACAATAGGTGCATTATGATAGTACTATGATTTAAAATATAGGTACACTGGCACAACTTCAACTAAACCACCATAACATTTAATTTAATTAATGAGAGTCAATTCAATTACTTATATATAATTATTGATGATATTCAATTGTATGTTGCATATATTTCAAGAAATCCTTTTTTTTTTGTTTTGGAATTTGTCACTGCCACCACCAATCAGTCATCCTCTATATAAATTGCCCTTAGTTATCAGACTTATGCACTGTACCTCATCCTCAGAGACCATATTTTTACTAGACTTTTTTTTTAAAATTTATTTATTGAATTTTGCATAATGTCCAATGGAAAGGAACTACTAGCCCTGCCAACAATGTTCTATCTTTTGATGATATTTCTACTACTGGTGAATAAAAACACAGTAAGTCCCCCTCCCCCTCCACCCTCATCATATTTAATTTATCTAGCAAAACTAGTTTGAAATCTCCAGAATTTCATGGATTTACATTTTAGCATATTTATATATGCATTATGTGAAAATGTTGGTTTCAGGCGGCGGCGACGATTCCAGAGCCACCAGCTCCTCAGCCAGTGTCATCGGTGAGAATTCAATAACTACAATATAAAAAAATGGTTTTGTGCTAGCTACTTAATTAATTAATCAACTAAATATTTCTTTTTCATTAATTAATGTGTTTAATTAGCTTGGTGTCAATCCCGGTAGCCTCCATCCTCAAGGTAAAATACTTCTTCTTTTTTGATCAAACTAAAATTATTCTTAATAATTTGAATTTTGTGTCAATATATATTGAGTGAATTGAATGATTTAATTAGGAAAATAAATTGATGCATGCAGAGTGTAGCCCAAGGTGTGAGAATAGGTGCTCAAAAACAGCATTCAAGAAGCCATGTATGTTCTTCTGTCAAAAATGCTGTGCAACTTGCCTTTGTGTGCCACCTGGCACTTATGGGAACAAAGAGTTTTGCCCTTGCTACAATAACTGGAAGACCAAAAGAGGAGGCCCTAAATGCCCTTAGTTTTAATTAATCATTATTAATCTCTTAATTATTCTTAATTTGTCACTTGTGCCCTTTGATTTTTAGCTATCATTAGTTGTTTTACTTATTTGTGTGTTTTTCATTTATGACTTGTAACGTACTATGAATAAAGATAATGACACTTTTAATCCATTCTAAGAGGAAAGAGAATGTAATGATATTGTCACAACCGTTGTGTCACAACGAATGACATAATGGTAATCTAAACCGTTGATCATTTTGATTTTACATCATGATCAGTTTAGACTTATCATGATCAACAGTGCAGATGACCGTTGTGTACACAACCGTTGTGCATGTATCATTACTCAGAAAGAAACTAGCACTTAAATGAAATTCTTATTTTAAAAATGTTTATGTCACAACAAAGTGCTGCAATACATTTTTATACCATTAATTTTTATGGGACCTACAATAGATATCACATCACAATCACTGTTCTAAAACGTGTTGTGCATTTTGTTGTGGTTATTTTATTGTGATATGCAAAAGCATACAAGTAAAAATAAATAAATATATAGTAATATATCTTAATAATATGATCAGCAAGCATCACAACTTTTTCTTATTAAGCATGTTTTTGTTTACATTAGCATCATCCTTGCTATTGAAGTGACATGTTACTTTAGTACAACCCACATCTATTATATCTTATAGAGAGACTCTCATAAAGACGACCGCTAAGAGTAAGAGTAGTGGTAATCGGGAGATAAGCTTTTTGATTGTTGTTGTTTGGGTGATGTGGAGAAATATAAGTGGAGGATAAATATAGAAGTGTTGTGGGGATAATTTATGTGTGATGTGATGTTGTAATGGTGATAATATAGAAGGATTGTAGATATTAATTTGTGTGTGATGTGATGTTGTAATGGTGATAATCTATGGATTAAAATAATATTAAATACTAATAGCATATTAAATATTTAAGTTTCTGAAAATTTTTCTTGAAAAATGGAGGCTTTTGGCATTTTTTTTGGGGAGAGAATTGTCTAGTTGTCTCTCCCAAAAGAGACAATAGAGTAGAGAGGTTTAAAAAAACATTGTCCATTTGCTTACCATTATTTTACTTTTATGTGAATGGATTATTGTAGTCTGACAGCAAAAGGAAAGAATTTCTCTAGAATCATGTCATTAGAGCAGCCCTAGTGGAAGTGTTTTGGAGATGATCTTTTTAAAAAATGGCAGAGTAGAGAGATAGAATTGTTAAATTGGATAATAGTGATAGTGAATTAGAGAAGTTTTTTTAGATATTATCTAACTAATTCTCTAAAATTAGAGAAGCCTTCAGCCAATATTCTCTGGAAAAAATTGACAAAAAGCAACAGCAACCAATAAAAAGATTTAAAATGAAATTTTGAGTAGGGTTGGCGTAGGTATTGTGTATTTTTTTTAAATATTTTTATCACCACTACAACATCTAATCACACACAATTAATCTCTATCATCCTTCTATACTAACACCATTACAACATCACATTACACACAATTTATCCCTACAATCCTTCTATATTTATCCTCCACTCATCTTTCTCCACATCACTCAAACATCAACAATCAGAGAGCTTCTCTCAATATCATCATTAGGGTTGCTCTTAGTGTTGCTCTAACCGACCGCTTAAATTTACACAACATCAAATCTGTTTTTTGGGCGTCAAAAAGAAGTTCAACTTTTGAAAAATCGAACCTCACAAGTTACACCAATGGCGGATCCACATGTTTAAGGGTGGAATCACGTGGCCTCATTGGTATTCGGAGAATTTTTTTTGTATTAAAACGACGTAGTTCCCTTAAAAAAAAACGATGTAGTTTTGTTGTTCAAAAATGTCTTTTATGGTTAAAAAATGTAGTTTTAGACTCCTGTATCCCCACTGAAACAAATTTAATGACAAAAATATATAGACTTTAGGCTACAGGTGGCGTTTCTGCGCCAACTAACGCCACACACATACACCCCAGTATGATGTCACGATTTGTGTGGTATATGTCCATCTTAAATTTTTTTGAGTAAAGTTTTATTACGGGACAAAGTCAAAAAACTAAAAGACTCAATATTACTGGATGGAGGGAATACATAATTATGTTTATTTGTTTTTATTAACATAATTGTGTTTATTGATTATTATCACTAAATTTGGGCATAAAGCGGCCCATGATTCTCTTTCTTTCTTTCAGCCTCGGTTGTCTTTTTAGCATAAGTACAAAAACTGCAAGATAAATAAGTCCAAGAAACATATATCATCAAATATGAATTGTGGCGAAACAAATTCGGTTCTCCTCTAAAGCGTAATGATGAAAGAGTTTTTGAAAAAATCTTACTCTGAGATAGAGTTAGATTCTGCAGACACAATCCGAACTGAATTCCGGATTAATCGAATCAGTTGGTCTCAGATACCGAGAGCTTTAAGCCAGGGAATATTAATTAAATGTGTATGATGTATTCAACGTATTCTCACATTCCCTAATTACTACTTATAGGATTATGAATAAGAATACATCACATCCTTTAGTTTGATATAATTCTAAAATAACCGTTGGATCATAATTTTTTCTCTATTCTCGCTATAGAGCTTACTATCTAACATATTTGAAAAAAAAAAAAGTAGAAAAAACTATCAAATGGGAGAAATGTAGTATATATTATATATGTAAAACTTATGACATTACATCTATTTATTTTTAAATTGTATATAAACCTCCAATTAATGGAGTAATGGTTTATGGAATCATATGCGATTATTCTGTTTGTTTATTTGTTTTTTTTTCTCTTGTGCTAAAAAAAAAAAATCTTCACTCTATTCATTCGTTATTAACTGATGTAGTTGCTTGTTTATTCATATTTATCAGATGTTTTTTTTTTTTTTTTTTTTTAAGAACTCTGATGTTTTCTTTCTTTTCACAAAGCAACATGTAACATTCCGTTTTCGGATACCGAGTCGTTATTCAAAAAAAAAAAAACGTTCGACGCGTATAATATTAAATAAATTCAGTATTATACCTAAGTCTCTACTATGTCGTACCGAATTTAGAAAAACGAAAGCTAAAAAGACTCGGCACAATGGTAGAAAGTTGACTTACAACAACGATGTCCAAAGTTTACAAGTACAAAGTCTTAATAGAAAAATACAACAAACTTGTCTTACAAGGGTGTAGAAATAAAAATACAACATTTGTCTCGAAAAGATAAGCAACAAAGTTTAGTACAACACTTGTAAAATAAAGTAAATATGAAAACATCATCACATCATCATCATCGTCGCATAATGTCCTCAAAATCCTCAACGAGCTCATGGGCAACATGTTCATCTTCTCACCCACAATACATACAAAACTGAAGAGAGTTTGAGAATGTGTTAACACAAGAGTAAACTTCAACTTGTCTTTTATTCATTGATAATGAAGGAGTATAAATAGATACAATTTGGAGAGAGACTAGCTAGCTAGGGCGGCCACTTGAGTATGTAGCTGTGGGCGGCACAAAAGCAAAAAGTAAAAGTACAATCTATGTCTATGTCTATGACATAAAGTAAACTAGAGTTTGACATATTAATTGTTTATATGTATCACAATTAATATGTCTTTTACAAATAAATAAAGTGTACAAATAAAGTTATGCACGACATAGTCTGCTTTGTGATCATGATGAGGATCAAGATCTGCCGATCACCTCTTTGAGCCTCAAAGAGATCGCCGAGTGATATATTTCCAATATTTCCACACCCCCTCAAACTGGTCAGATATATTTGATGCAAATAAGTTTGCTACTTAGTCTCATTTGAACGTAAGAGGTGGAATAGCCTTGGTAAGGATATCGACATTTTGATCTTCTCGAGGAACATACATGGAGTTGAATAATCTTGGCATCAATCTTCTCCTTCGTAAAGTGTCACAATGTCCACATGTTTTGTTTTGTCATGATGGACTGGATCCTCTGCCATGCATAGTCTTTGAGTTATTATCACAACAGAGTGTGATAGGTTCTCAAATAGGTTCTTCGAAGTTCGGTAAGTACTCTTTTGAGCCAAAGAGCTTCACAAATGCCTAAAACAAGTGCCCTGAGTTCAAACCTTCAAGATCGCTTCTGAACCACGATGAGTTGTTTCTTGCTCCTCCAAGTAACAAGATTGCCCCATACATAGGAACAATAGCACATGGGTACACCTTCATCTATGTGGCATCCAAATTTCAATCAAGATCAAGATATAGACGCCCGATGGATCTATCGCCAGACTTGGTGAAGTGTAACCCTTGGCCGAGAGTGGACTTCAAATACCGCATGATTCTATTCATTTGCATCCCAATGTTGCTCAAGAGGGCAATGCATAAACCCGCTAACTGGATCGACACCATATGCAATATCCGGTCTTGTATGGGATAGGTAGATGAGTTTCCTACAAGTCTTTGATATTGTTCCTTTCTTACAAAGAATGTCACCTGCGGCAGAGGTATGACCTGGGGTCTACTCTGGATACAACAGTTTGCACCCCAAAGATGCCGCTTCCTTCAAAGAGTCCAAGACATATTTCCTTTGGGAGACCGAGATTCCTTTGATGTTTCTAGCTACTTCCATGCCAAGAAAATACTTAAGTAAACCCAAGTCTTTAACCTGAAATACCTTTGCCGCCAGCTTCTTTCAAGTGTTGGATCTCGGCAGGTCATCTCCGGTAAGAAGATGATATCATCCACATGAGACAATAAGAATAGACCTCTTCCGGTTGGTTGTCTTGATGAACATAGTGTGATCGAATTGCATTGGTGATATCCAGGAGCTTTGACCACGCTTGTTAATTTTCCAAACCATGCCCTTGGTGATTGTTTGAGCCATATAGAGATTTCCTCGGTTTGCACACCTTGCCTTGAGTATGAGGATTGATAAAACCAGGAGGTATAGTCATATAAACCTCCTCAAGAAGGTCCCCATTTAGAAAAGCATTTTTGATGTCCAATTGATGAAGAGGCCACTGTTGGGCAAATAGAGAAATTAGTACCTTGATGGTGTTGAGCTTTGCCACACTGGTGCAAAAGTTTCTTTATAGTCAATGCCATAAGTTTGAGTGAATCCCACAGCTACCAATCTGGCTTTGTACTTGTCAATAGTGCCATCGGCCGAAAGGTACTTGATAGTGAATAACCATTTGCGCTAACCTGTCTTCTTGCCTTTTGGAAGAGTTGTGAGATCCCAAGTATGATTATCCGGAGGGCGATCATCTCTGTTTTAACAAAGACCTTCCATTTATCATTTTGAAGGGCCTCACTGAATATTTTTAGAATAGAGTGAGAGTCCAGTCCTGTGAAAACATAGCAAAGCGGAGATAACTTATCATAAGATAAATAAGAATGAATAGAGTGATCGGTGCATGATCTCTTTCCTTCCTAAGAGCAATAGGCTGTCATCAATGTCGTGATCACGAGGATCTGTAGATTGCCGAGTGTCAAGAGCTCGTGGATCGGCCAGGCTCTGGGTCGATAGACTCTTGTTCGGGAGGTTCTTTGAGGAGTATTAAATCAGTAGAGAGTCGAGGGATCTTGAAGTTCGATCTGTTGAGGATCGATGTTCTTCGAGAGGTTAAGAGTTTGCTTTGAGAGAAGGGTTTAGGTCAATTTCAATCGTGTTTCCATCGATGAATGGCTCAAGAGGTTTGTTTGTAATAAGGGTCCTTTCAAAGAATTTTACATCCATAGAATTGTAAAATTTCTTTTGATGAGGGAATAACATTTGTAACCTTTTCTCGCCCTTTGCATAACCTAGGAAAATGCACTTGTGAGCTTTAGGATCAAGTTTATACAGTGTTGAGAATGGATATACACAAACACAAGACAACCAAAGATCTTTGGAGGCAATCGGGAAACAAGATGATGGCGGAGTGTGTGGTCGAGTAGGGTTTGGAGTGGAGTTTTGAAACCTAACACTCTGCTGGGAAGTTTGTTGAGTAAATAAGTTGCAATCAGATAGCTTCACCCCACATATATTTAGGAACATGTGTGGTGAACATGATTGATCTGGCCATTTCCAAAGAAAATGCTTTCTTTCTCTCAAGAACCCCATTCTCACCGGTGTTTCCACACAACTACTGATATGAACAATTCCTCTATCTCATCAAGAAGGTGCACCGAGATTAGACTCATAGTATTCTAGAGCATTATCGGTCTTTAAGATCTTGACCTTAGTATCAAATTGAGTGGAGACCATATGATAAAATTCTTGAAAGATAGGGCCAACTTCAGATTTGTCTTTCATTAAAAACCCAAGTGTTCCCGGTATGATCATCAATAAAGGTGACAAACCACCTTTTCCTGTTATACTTTTCACCCTGTAGGTCCCCACACATCACTGTGTATTAAGGTGAAGGGTGAGGAATGCAAATGAGGTAACTTAGCATACACAGATTTTGTAAGTTTAGCAAATTGACAAATATCACATTGAAGGTCATTCAGATTACATCCTTTAAACAATTCAGAGTTAAAGATTTTAAGTAACCAAAACTTGGATGTCCTAATCTATAATGCCATAACATGATATTGTCTAAAGTGCTGGAGCAGTCAATTGAGGCGATTCGAGTCTTGATCTTACATCTTGGCAGGTTGACCGAAACAATCCAGTATGAGGTTTAGCCTTCCCAATCACTTCCTCGTGAAGTAGGATCCTGGAATGTGCACCGATTTTCCTTAAAAACAACGGTCCAATTCAAATCTTTAGTGAGTCTACTGTGATGATATAAGATTGCGATCTAAGTTTGGAACAAATAGGACATCCTGTAGGTATATCTTATTAGTGAGTTTAACATTTCCAACACCTTTTGCACGAGAGATAGATCCATCAAATAGCTTTAATGTTATGAATTTGGTGACAAGGCATATAGTTGGTTATAAGGTTTTATTACTACATCATATGGGAGGATGCCCTGAATCAACAATCCATGTTTCATTGCTAAGGGAAGAGTAGAATTTACTTGTATGAGTATGATTAGCAATATCGGTAGAGTGACTACCTTCCTTTTGTTGATTCAGAAGGCTTTGAATGCAACAAACCGAGCATTCATCTGGTTGTCATTCTCCTCACTCACCGATGTGTCTCGCCTTGACTTTCCTTATAGGTTTTGAGGTTTTGAGGAGTTAGGCTTGCCATGGAGCTTCCAAATAGATTGTCCTTGGTGTGATTTGTGCGTTTGCAGTGATCACAGAAACGCTTTTCCGATTTTCTCGGTAGGCTTCTTGTATGTCTCAAAGAACCTCAGCACCCTTCCGACGGTCAACGAGGCGAAGACTTCGATAGGGGTTGTCGGTAGGGGATTTGAAGCATGACTTTTCTCCTACTTTCTTCATGTTTGACCTCGGAAACATGGATTTGAGATTTGGAAGAGGTTTGGTGGCAAGAATTCTTCCTCTAACATCATCAAGAGTAGGATTCAAATCCAAATGAGGAACCTGAATACTCTCTTCTTTTCTATGATGTCTTTATAAAGAGCAAAGATCCTTGACATCATTCCAAGAGTGAGTTTCTAACATATCTAAGTGTTGCCAAGCCTTAGATAGTTGATTGAAATATTGAGTTCTGAGACATATCCCTTGCACGCAAGTTTGAATCTGAGCTTAGTTCATATACCTCGGATGTATTATCCTTCTTGGAGTAAAGATCTCTCGGCATTATCCTGCATTTCTTTGGCGATATCATACATCATAAAGTTTTCACTTATCTCTTTTGTCATTGACCTCGTGAGGATGGTCATGAGTTGATTATTTGTTGTGTCCCATGCTTCAAAATCGGGGTCGGTTTGGTGAGTGTGTTTTGTTCCGCACAAGTATCCCATCTTACTTTGTCCGAAATGTACATTTTCATGTACGCTTGACCATAACAGATAGTTGTTACCATCAAGTCTAGGGTTTGTATAAGAAGAGGAGTTGTCAAGATTCTCGACCACCGAGAAATTCGGCGAGAGTCTCTTTGAGGTTGAAGTAATGTCGGATGTGGAAGACATTCTTGAAAATATGAGTTTTGCAAATGGAAAAGTTAGAACACAAATGGCTCCGATACCATGAAGAGAGTTTGAGAATGTGTTAACACAAGAGTAAACTTCAACTTGTCTTTTATTCATTGATAATGAAGGAGTATAAATAGATACAATTTGGAGAGAGACTAGCTAGCTAGGCGGCCACTTGAGTATGTAGTCATGGCGGCACAAAAGCAAAAAGTAAAAGTACAATCTATGTCTATGTCTATGACATAAAGTAAACTAGAGTTTGACATATTAATTATTTATATGTATCACAATTAATATGTCTTTTACAAATAAATAAAGTGTACAAATAAAGTTATGCACGACATAGTCTGCTGTGATCATGAGGATCAGCAGTCTGCCGATCACCCTGCTGAGCCTCAGCAGACTGCTGAGTGATATATTTCCAATATTTCCACAAAAACAAACATGCAAATGAGGTAAGTACATAGGTACTTAGTAAAGAGGGAGAAACTATTGAATAATTAAGTTTTACAACGAAAGATTCATATTATTAAATTAAGTTGTCTTTGTGAGACCAACTCTAACTCTAGGGTTCACTTCATGCTCATCAACATGTCGTGACTATTGGTATATATCTAGCTTAACCTATCTTTGTTACACCCACATTCAAGGGAACTACGCATGGTGTATATCCACCACGAGATATCTGGATGCAACCTATTAGTGGATTACACCGGTAGCCACGGGCTAGCCCCGATAGTGTACACGTCGGCGAAGTCTAGGCCTGTAAACGAGCCGAACCCTACCGAACCCTGGCAGGGTTCGAGCTCGGCTCGGTGTGTTCGAACCTTAGGCTCGGCTCGGCTCGAAATGGCCGAGCCTTATATTTTCATTATCCGGCTCGGGTTCGGCCTGGTATTTGGGGAAAAAATCTCGGCTCGGTTCGGATCGAACATGTCGAACCGTTCGAACATGTTCGGCTCGAACTGGGTTTTAAAAAAAAAATCAGAATTTTGTGTTCGAACTTGTTCGGCTCGAACTATATATGAATTTATGATATCCGAGCCGAACATGTTCGGCTCGACCACCGAATATCTAATTTGTAAGGTTCGGCTCGAAGTTCGAACCCACGAACCGAGCCCAAATCGAGCTTTTTTGAGCCGAATACTCCGAATCGAATCGAATACTTAGGTTCATTTACAGCCCTAGCGAAGTCCCTCCGTACTCGGTGTCTTGTAAACCTACGAAGTTATTCACTTTATTGACCGCCCACACATTGCGATATGAACTTGTGCCTTACGAAGAATGACATGATGTTTAGTCTTTTAACTACACAACTACGAATATTATTAATTGTTAAATAGCAACCTAAGTATTTTCAGGTAAAGCTCCCTTACTCCTTCGACTCCATCTCTTAAGACAACTAGACACAACATCCTAACACATACACAGACATCAATGAATACTAATTCATCAAAGCACAAGCCATTCATGTTTTTCCGACGGTCCCAAACTTCAACTCTTATGAAGAATACATTCGGTGCCGGAACTAAACGCATCAGAAGCATAATCACGACTTGTTCAAATTCATTTAATGTTATTAGATCAAGAAACAACACTCAAAACTGGTCTCGGGGATCAATACACATTATTTATCAAAAACTGGGTTAATGCACGCGCTGCAAGTTTAATGCACGCGCTAAAAGCTTCATGAACCATTCAGGATGCTTTCTGGGCCATCAATGCACGCGCTATGACCTCAATGCGCGCACTAAAATGGATCTGTATCGATTTCCATCTTTCTGGTTCAGGTAATGCGCGCGCTATGAACCTATTTTAGCCTTAAACAACAGTTTTCTGCACTTTTACGATTTCCCTTTCCAAACATGATCAACATCAAAATACTCAACAAAACAGCAACAAAACAGATTCTAAGCATACTGCAGCATATCATTTCACAACCACAACACATAGACATGATTTCTAACCGCAAAACAACACCAAAACTCAACCTTACTTTATAAAACTATAATTATTCATTAGGTAGAGCCTCTTACCTTTTTAGCAAGCCAAACCAAAGCAAAAACTTCAAGAAAACTGCAAGACTTCTCAAGGATCAACTCAAAACCTAACTGATCAACAATCAATTCAAGAATTAGTTTTGATCAAGGTAATTAAACAATCAGAACTACGAATTGTGTAACTCGGAACGTCCAAACATGATCAAATCTTGGTAAATCCATAATTAGGGTTAAATTTATACCTTTCTCAAAATTCTAACTTTTCTGTATCGAAACGACCCTCTTCAACCGTTGGTTTCAAATCTCTAAATCTTTCTGAAAACCATCAAAGATCTTGTGAGAATTTTGAAGAATTCTCCCTTTCTTTTTTCTGTTTTTCTTTGTTCTGAAAGGTCGTACGTTTAATTTCTGAATCCTAGTCTGATAACTTCCCACTAATAAGGGATGTTTATTTCTTGTAAATAACTTCCAAGGAAATAAATACAATTATTTCCTTTAATCCCATTAATTCATATTAATTACAATTAATTCCCATCATTTTCCAATAAATACAAATTTTCTTAATTAGTACTCCTCCGTCCCATTTTGTTTGGGACATTTTGGAACTCACAATATTTAAAGAGACATCAATTAATGAGTTGGCTGGTCATTTAAAACTTAACTAATTTACTTTTTTTTAAATCCTTTTTATATGTAGCATTATTTTCACAATATTTAAGAGATATCAATTAATGAGTTGGGGCAATTTAGGCAACTAAAGCAAAAACTTTATAGATTTTTGTCCAGAAGGACAAAATTATCAAAAAATCGGGATAGAAGGAAACTGTAATTTAATAAAAGATAAAAGAATAATTATGAAAGAATGAATGTGGAATAGAGTAAATATGAAGTAACAATTGTGAAACACAAAGTAATATTAACACGTGAAGAATAATTTTAAAGTAATAATTGTGATTTTGTCATTTAAAATCGTGAAAATGTTCTTTTGTCCTTCCAACTCATTTATTAATTTTTTTCATTTGTCGCGCTTCTCCTCCAAAACTTTAAGCCTATTTAGAGTTATGTGACTTATTTTGGAGACAGGCAAAAAAGAAACAAGTCCCAAACAAATTGGGACGGAGGGAGTATTTCCTTATTTTTATAAAACTCAAATCCATAAATAATTAAAATAATATGCCGAACTTCACAAAATGACACGTCTATCATTTTCCAAAGTTCAGGATGTTACACAACATAATTGTCTTTTGCCTACTCTATCATCTATCATTACAAAGTAACAAATTAAAAAGAAAATGCATTCGTTTTTGTTTTTTTTGGTATTTCATTGTTAAATCATAGACACTTCTTTAATAATAAGTAGTAGTATATATATATATAATTTTGACAATCAAACGAGTTAAATAGAAACAAAGAGTATCTTGTTTCTTCTATTCCAAGAATATTCGATTCTTTCGCCACGATTTGGTAAAAGTTGGAGCATTATTCAAACTTGGGTTCTAACATATATATTCAACCCACTTCTTTGACGTCATTTACAAATTGACGTTCTATATATATACGTGGATTTGACTTAATTGAATTGTTTAATAAATAAATAAGTAAAAAAAAACCTCATATACCATGAACCTCATATATAGATATATATATTTTGTTACTTTTAAAAGAGATTGCCGCCCATGAACCTTATAAAGGTCCAGCCGTTAAGGACATATGCATGTATTGGGCGGGGGGTTACTAAGTTCACCAAACCCAATTTATTTTTATTTGAAAAGACGTTTAAATTAAAATTTTATGTTTAACATAGCCTTTCCAAATCCTGATATTAATTATTGTGTGATTTGGTTTTTTAAAAAAAAGGATCCATCAGTGATGTTATTTTATAAGTATTTTCTGAATTTCGAGAAATAAACATTATAAAGAAATCTAGTCCATTCGATTAGTAGAATATAGTGTGAGTTTCTAGTGATTTTATCATTAAATTTTAAACCTCTATATGAAAAAATCACCATAAAATAATATAGTAGAACCCTTCAAATAATAATAATACAAACAAGCCACCGAATTGCGGTAAAAAAACACAAGCCACCGAATATAAAATTCTCGCTAATTGGTCTTTGCCGCCCCCTTCTAAAGAAGGGAGAATAGTACTACTACAATATAAAAATAGCAGTCAACAGGGCTTATAAATAAAAAAAAAAAAAAATCAAGCGAAAATAAATTATTTTTCCTGGTAAAACAATATCAGTCAACAGGGCTTATAAACCAAGAAACGAAAAATAAATTATTTTTTTCTGGTAGATATCATAACGCAATATATGGTATTATTATAAGAAATTGCATATGCCTTTGATAAGTTTGGCTACTAAAAAATCTTTATGAAAAGAAAGAAAAAAAATCTAAAAAACATATATTTAAGCAACCCAAAACCCAGCAGCATATAAATCTAAAACACTTCTGATTAATTATTTATGCTTATTTAATTCCGAAGAAAAAATAGATAAATTTACTAGGACACATCTGGATATTTCTTATGAATTGGAGCAACAACTGCAGCCAGAACGGACGGTGGAGATTGATTGAATTTCAGCTTTTGAGTGTCTTCTTCTTTTTCTTTTTCTTCTTCATCTCTTGTTTTCTTCACCATAAGAAGCTGCTGATTAGTGTTCATCTCTTTAGAGATTGTGTTTTGAGGAGGAGAGAAGAAATCTGTTGGAAAGAATTTGTATTGCAGACCTGCCATGTTAAACTATTTTTTTCTTTTCTCTTTGTCTTCTAAATATGTGGGAAACCTTTTGCTTTTGCTTTTTTTCCCAGTATGATGGCTTTACCTTCAATTTGGACCTGAGTATATTGTTTTAAAGTAATCGTGATGATATCGATTACAATGTCTGCTTTTTTGGTTTCATGGTCTCTCAACCGTAGTAGAAAATATAATTCCATATCAACGCACCTATATCAACGCACCATGTCACTTGCATGTATTACAACTAACATCTTCATTTTTATCCACGGTCTGAAGAGACAAAGATACAAAGATGATCTACGTTAAGCGATGCATCGGGATATTCAAAAGTATAAGGCTCATATCAAACCAAAGCATCGTGAATTGATGGACAAAACTCACTTTTAAACATATATTCAAGGCATTTGAAGATGAGAAAGGTCATTTTGGAAAAAGAAAAGCGACATACTAGATGACCTTTATAAATACATACAAATGGTCGGAGGCAAGCTGACATTCCAAGATTGAAAAGCATTATCACATACCAACTAGGAGTGATGTCAAGCTAATTTTTGCTTTATAGAAGATGGCAAAAAAGTAGTTGAAGACATGAGCAAGCACTCGACGGAAGAAACTTCATTGAAAACAAGGTTGTTCTTTGATGTTGGAAGAATAAAGTTAGTGCTCTGAAAAACAATAAAAGAGGCGGTGAAGGAAGCGACAAAGCGTCAATTGAAGACACGATCAAGCTCTATGCCTTATTGAGTACGGTATTCTTTTGCCACCTCCGGCCAAAACATTGCTTGGTCGATCTATGCACTTTGTGGACAAGCTCAAAGATTACGCGGCATATGATTGGTCCTCACATCTTATCTTAAAGAAGCGCAAGATGGACTTAATCGACAATGGTCACATCCAAGATCGTCGCCACGATGGATGCCTTTGTCTTTCCCTCATGTAAGAACTATTTCATTATTGTTGCAACTTGAATTATATTGAAAAATGTATATTATTTAACAATACTATATTATATTATTCTGATCTTTGAGTTACTGTGAGCACACACAGATTATAGAAAGATGTTTTCAAGGAGTGGAGCGAGGAAAAGAAGAAGAGGGACGAAGAGTATATCAAGGAGAGGAATTCCAGGATAACAAAATGGAATTTGAAAGACCTTCAAGGCAATCTAACAAAGAGCAAGCTACAAAAATGGCGAAGATGAGGTAAGTAATAAAAACAAAATTCATAGTTCATCTTCAAGCCAGTTACATATTCTATGTCACTACATTACAATATCATGTCACTTTGCATTCCCTATGGTTTGCAACTCTAATGCTAAACTAATTTTAAACTTTTCCAATGCAATATCAAGCAGGTTCAATGCGATTAGAATTGACCAAACAATGAATGAGCTACTCGTAGTCGAAATCCAGGAGCAAATAGTGAAGAATGTGACGTAAGAAGATGAATCTGAAGGAGAATCTAATGGAGAATCGAGAAGAGAAGAATCTAAAGGAAAATCGGAAGAAGAATCGAAGGAGAATCAGAAGAACATTCTGGCTAGAGAAGAAGAAGAAGAATGGAAGAGGATCGATCGGAGAATGCGGAGAAGAATGTGAAGCGAGTCCGAGAAATGAAGAGCATATTACAAAAATGAGGATATGGAAGATCAATGCCACAACATGGAAGATGAAGGACAATTGGGAAGACAATGAAGAACATATTGGAAGAGAGGAAGATCACGAGGGTGAAGAGAGCAAGGAAGATAGTAAGCAATGTGCAACCGGAGCCTGAAACTGTGAACCGGAGAAAATGAGGCAATTTCAACAATGGCTGACCTCATCAAACTCAAAAGGAACCACGATTGAAATTAGGACCTCTTCCATCATTCGAACTATCGACACCATCATCACGGATGGTCACGAGTATACTATGCAATGAGGTACAAAAATGACTCCGCAATAAAATACACTTAGTACTATGAATACATAAAATTTGAATTGACATTATGTAGAACACATGCAGGAAAGAAGACAATGAGATGGAGAAATTGAAAAGACCAAAAGCGACACTCATAAAGCATTGGAAGATGCCAACAAAACATTCCAACAATCAAGCATCGGAATGGTATGTATGTTGTTTATATTGCAATTCCACTACATTATTTTATGCAAATACATACCACGATGTCATTTGCATCAAGTCAACGCATCAAGTCATTTGCATTACACAAGATGATGATGATAGTTTCATTATCCCAAATTTATTAATTAACTAGAATATATTCGTGACAAAACTTCTCGGTAGCTAGCTTGAGCATATGTCAGAAGAGTTGGAGAACTAAATTTGAAAGGAAATAATGCTTGAATCCGATGCTAGAAAGCATTTGAAGGAAAAAGCTGATGAATAGATGCGGGAAAGTTGAGCATTAAAGATTTGAAGAGAAAATGCCGCGGCCACCGATTATATGAAAGAACTTACAAGCTACAAAAAGAATGAAACAGCTGGAATCTATTGCCAGAGTACAATCAAGCGACTTCACTATGTGAAGAAGTCAAAAAACTTGAGAGTGTATAGAAAAGACACAACAATTGGCTCTTTAGAAAATTTGAACTTGAGAAGAACCAAAGAGTTGATAGAAAGATCACAAAGAAAGTGAAATTCAAGAGCTCCATTCAGCAAAAACAAAACAATTGAAAGAAAGAAAATGCTTCTTTTGGCATTGGAAGATGGATATTGATAGTACTTTCGTTAACAAAAACGAATCGGATCAACAAAATGTTTCTCGATTACGTGAAAGAGGGTTAAGCAAACCAAGAAGAGGCAAATGCAGTTTCATAGAAGAAGTCAAAAGAAGAGAATAATGTTAAAAAAGACACAACATATTTCTTACTGATGAAAATCCATTATGATAGAAGAAGCCAAACTTGTGCACAAAGAAAAAAGATTTATTACTTATGGACCACAGATAATTCGAAATATTGTTTACCAATTCAGATCAAATAAAGGAAGGCAAAGTACATTCAACGATGATCTCAACAATTCAAAATCCAGAATCAAAAGACGCTGGAAGATGATCCGTTTGCGGATATGGATCTATCATTTTGAGTCAGATAATGTTTGTCATTCCATTTCCAACTGCATCATTATCCCCTTGCCACGAAGAAGGTTGAAAATGCAATTCATGATGATAGTCAAGCCAGGTTCATTGAGTGTCATCCGTTGCCAGAGATTCAATCATATAAAAGATAAATGTAATACTTATTTGCAAAGTGTGAAAATTTAAATTTACAATTTAATTGACATTGCAACAATGTTTGTAGGATACGTAAAAGATTCACAAATGAAGGAATCACAACATTGTACATGAACCATCCACTCAAAGAAAGAAGGCAAATGCTACCGTTATCTTTTATTCGAGGAAAGAAGTCAGAGACAGTACCACTAGGTACTCTACTATACAAGTTAGAAATAATTAAAGAAGCTAAATACACTTTGTACAGCGAAAGCAAGCTATTCGCCGAAGAGTGCAAAAATCCATGCAGATATCAGAAAAATATGCATTAATTTAACTCAGTGTTCTTGAAAATTTACTAGGACACATCTGGATATTTCTTATGAATTGGAGCAACAACTGCAGCCAGAACGGACGGTGGAGATTGATTGAATTTCAGCTTTTGAGTGTCTTCTTCTTTTTCTTTTTCTTCTTCATCTCTTGTTTTCTTCACCATAAGAAGCTGCTGATTAGTGTTCATCTCTTTAGAGATTGTGTTTTGAGGTGGAGAGAAGAAATCTGTTGGAAAGAATTTGTATTGCAGACCTGCCATGTTAAACTATTTTTTTCTTTTCTCTTTGTCTTCTAAATATGTGGGAAACCTTTTGCTTTTGCTTTTTTTCCCAGTATGATGGCTTTACCTTCAATTTGGACCAATATATATAGTGAGCAAGAAACTAGAAAAAAAATACTTGGTGACCAAGCCGTTAATTAAAGTCATTGGAAATTATATTTGGTTTATTTTTTGACCCGTAATTTGCCTATATAATTTTTTTCTTTCTTTTCTTAAGTATCAAGTATGTCACAATTGATAATATACACACGCCGGTTTATAAGAGTTGTCAAAAACAATATTTATTTTTATTTAATATTGTTTTATTTCCAAAACAACATATTATCAATTAAACAAGAATCTACATCACCGTTAGCTTAACTCAAGGCTCAATCTTTCCTTTTGACGGGGGAGTGTCCGATATAAGTTACTCAATTTAATTTAAAGCTTTTTGTGCTGTTGTTAGGGCCTCTGCCCCCTCTTCCTCTGTAGCTTCTACCACCCCTGTTACCTCTTCCTCTACCAGCATTAGACTCTTGATTACCAGCATTACCAGCCTAGAGTAGGACCTTGAGTTTCCTGACCTTGCATCTATATTTGCAGAAGGTTGACCTAGGTCCAGAGTAGTTGTTGGGTTGAAATGAGCAAGCAACCTCTCATGGGTCACCAACTGTGACTGAACTTCTTGCCATGACAATGATCCAATTCTTGAAGTCATGTTGACTTTGACAGATTCATACTCCTTGCTGAGGCCTCAAAGAGCAGCCAGAATGAGTTCACCTTTAGTGATTGGATAACCTGCAGCAGTCAATCCATCGGAGTATGACTTCATCAAGGCAAGGTAATCCATCATTGATTTAGAACCTTTTTCAGTCTTTGTAAGGGCAGTCTTGTATTCTAACATACGAGCCTCTGATCTATTGTTGTAAAGGATTTCCAGGCAAGACCAGATCTCATTTGCAGTATTGCATCCAATGACTTCAATTAATGTTTCTTCTTTCGTCGAGCTCATGAGCCAGCCAACAAGAAGTTGATCCTTAGTGTTCCATTCTTCAAAAACTGGATTTGGTACAGTGCAAGGAATGCCAGTGGTAGGATTGAGAGCATCAATGATTTCTGGTAGCTGAGGTTTGGTTCCAAACATATGGCCCTCGAGTTTATGGCCACGAATGATCGGTAAAATCGTAGATTTCCACAGAAGGTAATTTGATCTATCTAGTTTGATGGTGCGGATCTGGTTGAGAATTGTGCTAAAATGTCAGAGGATTAAGAGCTGGTGGAGTAAGTGTTGAAATAGTGTTCTAAACCCAATCGGGTTGGACCGGATCCGGCCGGGTCGGATCATTTCTACTATTTCTTTATGTTTATACATATATTAAATGACTTTTCTGTTGCATATACTTGTTCTTTTAAATAATCAATTATGAATTGTTATATGATAATGTCCTTAGTATTAAACTGTGGTAGAGAAACCATGATAGGCAATTATGGTTGATGAGATCTCTAATCACTTTAATAAGTTTGATACTTAAATGTCTTTAGGCTGATGTACTATTAAACAGGGCATTGATAGTACAAACAGACTAGCACGTATTAGATGTCTTATGTCTTTAAGGGCATGGATAGATCTCGTATATCGAAGTGTAGAGACACTTGGACTGTACGTGGACGTGTATTAGAGAATGCATATGTTAGACTGACCCACTTACACTGTTAAGTTTCACACTATGTGGCGGTTGTGTAATTATCCTTAGGACCGGAGTCTACATGGCATCATGGTGTGGATTGTCATGCTTTGACACTATTGAGGTTTCCTCTAGCCATGGGGCGATCATGCGGTAGTGATTGGGTGTGATACTGAAGCATGCGGAGTATACATGTTTGGTCGTCCGGAAATCGCGTACCCTGGGTGAATATCCAAAAGGGCCTTCTTATAAGGAATGTCTTACTCTCGTGAATCTTCACAAGGTGGAAGTAAATGAGTTACTTTGAGAGAGCATGATATCCAGATTATAAGATATGTTCGTTGATGTTTGACACTCGACAAACAACCGTATGGATATTATTACAGCGATAGGATTGTAAGTTACACGGTAACTGTTTCACATGAAAGGTAGTAGTCATTGCATTTGACTCACCGATGATTGGGGGTCACGGTGTGTTGCTAGACGCTATCCCGTGATCGATAGGTATGAAGGGCATTTTCGTAATTTACACTTTGTGCCTAAAGCCAACATATTCGGAAGTCTATCGGGTCACACACATAAGAACATCTAACCGGATTAAAATGTGGTTATAGTTGATAACAAAATAAGGAAAGAATTTATCTCGTACTATAAAGGTTATAGTGGTAAATTAATATGGTGGTATTTATTTATTATGAATAAATATAATACAAGATATTAAATATGTTGATTAACTAAATATACATATATTAGATATGTATGTTGAAATTTATTGTGTATATTGATACACATGGATTTTGTAAATTAATTAATCATAGTATTATATTAATTAAAGAAAATATCAATTCCCAAAATAGTGAGGAAGTGGCGCCATTCATAATGTATTTGATACATTTGAGTTGTGCAATTTAATTAATAAAATTACCATAATATTAATATTAGATATTAATTGATTTTGAAAAAAAATAGATTTATGGTAATAAGATAAAGATATATTCAATATAAGATATTGTCAATATATATCTTGGAAATATATTTAATATAAGATATTGAATATTAATGAGATAAATCAATCAAATATATTTTCCTTATTTTACTAGTAAAAGGTTTTCTTCCGCTCTACTCTACTAGGGGGCGCCCCATCCACTATAAATAGGAGGTATGTGTCAAGCTCTTTTGTACATCAAAATTCCAAGAGCTAATAATTCTTCTGAAAAATAGAGAGCTTCTTAGAGAGAGTTTTTAGAGAGAGAAAATGTCGGTCTAGCAACCGAGTTTTTCTAGTAGCAATCTAATGGTGGATTCCGGCGGGTTGTTCGTGTGGACTAGCGGTAGAGGCCAAACGCTTGGGCGGCTCCGTGCATCGCTACTCTCCTTAGACGGTCAAAGCGTCGATCTTTTAGATCAAACAAGGTAACCACCGTCTACTAGCTTTATATGTTTGTTGTTTAAACGAAGTCGATCCTGGTCAAAGGAAATAAATTTTTGAATTCCGCTGCGTTCCCGCGTAGATTTCCTAACAGTAAGAGTTGATGGAGTCAATGCTGATGGAGTTTGAGGAGCAAGAGTTGACTGCAGGAATGGTGGTGGCTCCGGCAGGGACAATCGGAGAAAAGACGTGGAAGCAAAATGCTGCGGTATGAACGCGGAGACCGGTGGAACTCCCAGTTGAGAGATCGGAAAAGAAAGCATTGGTTGATTTTGAGCTCCGGTGGTGGCATTGTGAGACCCGAAAGCAACGTTAAGCTGTGTAAGGGTAGATATGGGTGGAGAAGATGATGCTCCGGCTGACAATGGCGGAGCTGGAGCTCCAGTGTTTGGAGGTTCAGTCATTAACGGCTATACAGCTCCGATACTAAGAAAGATTTAGGATAAAATGTTTCTTATCATTAATTGCTCATGGATTACACATCTTTTATATCACTCAATACACAATCTTCAATAGATTCTATACTATAGGTAGTTATGCCACATCACCATTTATGCCACTTATTACATAATGTCAATTGACTCAAATACCCTTATACTCTAACAATGTGTTTAATGTTATATTCAATGATGCATTCATGATTGTTGTCTAGGATCTTAATGCAAGAGAACAAGAGTGTGAGTCTTGTGTCTCGTTGGTGTGCACCAATAAGTTAGTTGTTTGTACTTGTTGAACTACTATCTCTCCCAAAAGTTTAACTTTTGAGGATGTAGATAATTAACATTTTATATATTCAACACGTACGCCCTCTCAAGTGTGGGCTGTTTGTTTTTGGGTGACTGTGCTTGGAGCGGGGTTTGAACTCAAGTCATCTCGCTCTGTTACCATGTTGAACTATTATCTATCCCAAAAGCTTAATCTTATTGGGAGGTAGATAATTAATATTTTATATATGCAACAATACTTAATTAAAGATACCGGAGTGTGAGTTTGTATCTATCTTAGAACAACTGTGTATGATCATATGAAGGCTATGATATGTATGTGAATGATTTTAGGGTTCAAACTTGTTTCTAATCAACCACTGAGCCTAATGATCATGTTGAAGAACAAACCTATTTGTAAGGGTGTAGTGTTGCTCCTGTGAGTGTGGTGTTGCTCTTTATAAATCAACACAAGTTATCAAGGAAACAAGTCACTGTGGGTGTTTCATGTTCGTGTGGCATGTTAACAAACTTGAACCTTTGTGAAATGAATAAGATAACTTGGAATGAAAGTAATATGATAATGTCTAATGTGGTTGTAAACTGTGCTCGTTGCTTGTTATTTGATTTACTATGCAGGTATGCATGTTAAGTGTAAAAGTGAATAATGGGTTCATCATGTCCGGGGATGAAGAATGAATTGTCTTCGACATTATCTTCGACATTATTATTATTTTAACAGCCCATTTTTTTAGAAATGATATCTTTATTGACCCTCAAAGTGGTAAAGTACCATCATGGTTACAAAATTGTATCAAAGAGTAAAAACACTTATGCCTACTCTATACACCTATTAAGCAAGTCTAAGATTTCTTGATCTTTCGACTATATTCGAAATAAAAACATAAGGTGGGGGTCTATCCTCATCATAGTCGTGCTTGAGTTTATTCCTCCACATCCAGATTCCGTACATTGCCTCCCTCCACGTGTATCTCCAAGTCGATGTCCCAAAATGGCAGCTTTCTTTAGAAAGCAGGTTCAACCGCAACCAATCAATTGTAGTTGTGGCTCCAAAGAACTTTATTTTATGCTCTACCGGTACACACTGATTCCAGATTTCCTTAGGCCCAATTATAGTCCCTTAAGGCATGGAGTGTGGTCTCATTTGTATCATCACAGATATTACAAATGGGGTCATCCTATGTCTAGAATTTAACATCATATCCACCGGAAGTGTTTCATGTGCAATAACCCAGAGCAGATAGTTACTCCTAGTAGGTACCTTTAGTTCCCAGATCTTCTTCCATACGTCAGTCATCTTATTTTGATCCGCAGTGGGAGTTATAAAGCATAACCAGAAGCAACAATATATTTAGCTTTCGATTCTGCTGTCCATTTATACACATGACATGTTTCTTCCAGTCCACTCATGATTAGAGCGTAAGCCTTACATTTGCCTCTCCATGTTGAAGAACATCATGTATTGGCTACGGTAGATAATTCATTGTATCTATACGATAATGATTTTACGCACAACACATCTTTTTTCATGACAAGATCCCATACTAGTTTACCCAGGAAACCCACATTCATCTCCTAAATCCTCTTGAAGTCCAATCCTCCTAGCTGCTTCGGTTGGCGCAAAATGTCCCAGGTTATGGTATGTATCTTACGTCCAGAATCCTCATCTCCCCAGAAAAATTGCCTGCAAGTCTTTTCCAATGTATATATCATTGGAACTGGAAGCATGGTGGTTTTCATAATATAGAATGGTTGTGTAGCAAGAGAGGTCTCAATGAGGACTCTCTTACCCGCACGTGAAAGACTCTTCGATTTTCAAGTTGACGATTTACACTTCATCTTGTCCTCAAGGCAAGTAAAGCGAGCAATGCGTTTTCTTCCATGAAGTAGAGGTACGCCCAAATATTTTCCCAAGTCATTCGTATAACTCATATGCAAGCACTGGGATAAAGTCGTGATCATAGCATGTCCCAGATTACCAGAAGCATAAAATCTATATTTAGAGGTACTAATTTTCTGTCCCGAACAATTACAAAAATCAGCAAGTACCTCTTCTATTACCTTTTCCTGTGCTTATGCTGCTTCACCAAATAAAAGTAGGTCATCCACGAAAAATATGAGAGATCGGTGGCCCCTGCTTTGAAAGTGTCAGCGCTTTCCATCTCCCTTGATTGACAGCTCTAGGATTTTGTTACTGATCACCTCCATGCATAGGACAAACAAATAAGGTGCTATAAGTCACGTTGACGAAGGCCTCTACTAAGAGTGAAGGCTTCGAGTTACTCACCATTCCAAAGAACTGATAACCTGGAAGATGAAATGCAGTGCATCAGTAGACTCCGCAAATGATCTGAAAGCCTAATTTTCTTGATGATATTCTTGAGGAAATTCCAATTTACCCAATCGTATGCCTTTTCAAGATCAACTTTAATAGCCATGTACCCATTTTTTCCGTGTTTCTTCGTATGCATAGTGTGTATCACTTCCTGTGCTAAAATAATATTTCATGAATTTCCCCTCCCTGGTATAAAAGCACTTAGGTTGATACTTACAAGGCTTCCAATGACATTCTGCAATCAGTTGGCTAGTTCCTTTGTGACCATTTTGATAATAACATTAGGCAGGGCTATAGGTCAAAACTATGCAGGAGTCTCCGGATGGTCAGTCTTCGGAATTAAAGTTATTAGGACTTCATTCATATCTGCTAGGAAAGTAGCCGTTTCAAAAGCATTCATGACAAATCACTCTACAGACTCCCCAATTGTTCCCCAACACTTTTTAAAGTTGGGTGGGAGCCCATCAGGCCCTGCAACCTTATATGTGCCCATTTCAAAGCAAGCATCTTTAATTGAGTTTTCACAAATATTCCTATTTAAGTGCTGAATATCCTAATCATTAAGACAAGATAAATTCACTTCACATTGGACGAACTCTTTATATTAGTACATGTCAACAAAGTAATTTCGCATCATTTCATGGATTTTAGCTTCATCAACACTCCAAGTACCATCCGGACGTTTTAGGGAAGTAACCCTGGTTCTTTGTTTTCTTTTCAGAGCGGTTAAATGAAAGTAATGGGTTCTTCTTTCTACCACTACCAGCCAATGAAAATGAGACCATTGGTGCCAGAATATTTCCTCATGCGTTAAAATCACATTATATTCCTCAACAAGCTTTTTCTTCAGTTGGACCAGGTATGCCGAAGGATATTTGGATATAGAATTTTGCAAACCCTTGAGTCTCCTAAAGCATTTGTCTTTCCGGAAAAAGATATTTCCAAATTGTGTCTTGTTCCATTGGTTGGCCTTAATCAAGAAATTCTTTGCAGCATTTTTTAAATCTGTTAGATATTTTTTCATAAATAAATATTTTAACTGTCGCATATGAATTTCCATAAGAATTAATCATATGTCGTTGGTATATTATGTCGTTTCACTAGTAATCCAGGAAAAGAACATTGGAATGCAATTTCCAAACTTCTAAGATACTTGAAAGGAACAATTGATTACAGATTACAATATTGTGGGTTTCCTGCTGTACTTGAAGGGTACAGTGATGCAAGTTGGAATAACATATAATCGAATTCTAAGTCCACCATTGGATGGATTTTTACCTTAGGAGGTGCAACTGTATCGTAGTGTTCAAAGAAACAAACTTGTGTTCAGATTCAATATGTTAGCAGAATTTATTGCATTAGCAGATGCAAGTAAAGAAGCGGAATGCCTGAGAAATTTATTGATTGATATTATTTTGTGGGAAAATCCATCTCCAGCAGTAATGATACATTGTGATAATAAATCTACTTTGTATTCAGTAGCAAGTAAGACTTACAATGGTAAGCAACGACTTCTTAGTTTGAGACATCGGTCTCTTCGTGGATTATTACTTAAACAAGGAGTAATCTATGTTGACTATGTAGAGTCAAAGAATAAGATCCTTTGACGAAAGGACTGGCTAGAGATATAATTGCAAAAACAATGAGAGGAATGGGATTAAGGTTTATGAAACATTAGTTAGTCTTGACGAGAACCCTACTTATGTTTTGAAATATAAGCAAAGTTCAAAGGGTACAAACAAGTTAATGTCTAACTAAAAGAGCCACTAGGGTATTTAATAAATCTCATTCATGAAATCTCTAGTGTGAGTAAATACCGCATGGTAAATGTTGAATACAGTTCTTAATAAGTCCTATTATTGGAGAAAGTGACACACGGTATCACTCTGAATGGACTTACCTATGCGAGTGTGAAAGTCAGGCCGCTTTCTATGAGATACATACCGTCTGTAGAGCACTCTTGAATTTCGGGATATAACACATGGCCAATAATGTGTTGGAACAAATAGACACTTTTTTATCGAAATAGTATGTGATAACTACGGTTACATCATGATGGGGTCCTTGGTTCAAGATGTGTTCACCATAGCACCCTGATGAAACTTTGAGTTATTTACACTAAGTGGAATTCAAATCCAAAAGCTACTTTCATTTATGTACGATTTTCTACGTGATGCTTATCCGAGTCTGCATGAACTACAATGGCTTGATCCCCAAAAAGGGTATGTATATAGGCAATCACATTAGGTGATGTAGCCGCTTCATACATTTGTTTTTACATATAAAATGTTTTCTAAAAAAATAGGGGGAAATTGTTAGATATTTTTCATAAATAAATATCTTTAATTGTCTTTTGCATACGAGTTGCCGTACGAATTAATGATATCACAACGAAACGAGAACCTAAATAAATACATGCATACGAGTTAATGCATTTTCGAATAGTTGCATTTTTTCGGATTCATGAATTTCGAAATGATGTCCCTCTTCAAGTATTCATGAACCTGCGAAAAGTTTCATCTCATGAATCCACGAATTGCAATGTTTGGCCGAACCAATATGAGTTTACCCCTTCGTGTAAGGAGTACCTCCATTCGTTTATGAGATACTTTCAGCCTATAATGGCACAACATATGCAAACGAATATTTATAAGTTTGAAAGCATCATTAGACCAAAACCTTGAGTGTCCTCGGGTTTGATTCAAACAAGTCACTGTTTGAATCAAACACCTCCATTGTATCCTGTGAGAGATTTTCGTTTGATCCCTAAGTGATATATCGTGTGAGACGAACATCTCTAAAAGACAACATTTTTACGTGCCTTGAAATTATTCATAAACCGTCAATTCCTAAGTACTAATTTTCCATCAAAATCTCGGTCGGCTGTCCCAATTTTTATCCACAAAAACAGCAAATTCAGAGTGGTCAAACCATGCGTTTTGAAACCGGAGGGAGGGGCCAGTTCCCTTTGTCTTTTTCTAAACAAGCCGAAGTAGAAGCGGAGTATGATCACAGTGTATTTAACAACCCATTTTTCCTCCTACAGAAAAATCCGATATTGTGCGTGAGTAATTACGCAAGAGATACATCAGGCTTGACGAATACATTATTTTCTAGTACTATATATCTTCTTCTTCTTTTAATTATTATTTTTTATTTTTTGGTTTGTATGCATTAATATATTATCCTTATAAAAATAATAAAGAGCTTTTCAAGAAAAAAAAAGTGCTTGGAATTCACGAGATCTCATAACTAAAATAGAAAGTCGTGCTTAACTGGTAAATCCCCATTGTTTAATACTCTAATGTTGTTGCTAAAATAATAGAATTTTTTTTTGGTATGATGTATTCACAATATCCATATAATACAAATACATATTAAGCTCAAAAAAAATATTAAAAGTCGTGAAGTTTTTATATAATTTTTTTTTTTAAATGAAAGTTTTAAGTTGTGTATCAACTATACTACTTAAAAATTCCTCATATGTAATATGTTTTGAACCATCTCTATATTAACATAAAGGTTGAACCATCTCTATATTAACAACGGTAGAAAGAGTATCACGCTGCATCTAGACTTTAAAGAGTTTGTTTTAACCGTATTATATTAAAGGTTTCACAGATAAATTTTTTTTATTTTGTAAATATGATGGAAAACCTTTTGTTTTTTTCCAAGTATAAATTTTAAAACTTTAAAATAATGCAATTACATGCCTAAAAAATTTCTGGATCATATGGGTTTAGAAGAGGAAGTGATAGAGTTAATCTTTCAAATCTACAATATTTTTATACCATCATTATCTTACCACTTTTTTCCACATGTACAAAAGATTTAATAAAATTATAACCATGAGATTATACTGAGTGTAAAAAATGGTTTAGAATTGAGGAAGTAATTTTATCATTACCTTTACTAAAATGATAATTCCGTCTGCATAGTTTACATCACAGACCACGCTTCGTTAAAGGGTTTGGGCAAATATTCAATTAGTTTGGTTGAAAGTCAACGCAAATTAAAGTGAAAGTTTTGATTCGACTAATTAAACAATTGATAAATCATCATTTAATTACATTATATTTTCTCCGAGTGAAGTTAAACGATTGTGATTTAAAGAGTCAAAACTTCTGTGTCTTTGCATGACTACTAATTTGTTATAGTTGTAATATACGAAGGAGTGTATTATAAGAATATATAATGATGGTTTTTTTTTGAAATAAATATAATGATGTTTTTAGTCTAATATATATATATATATATATATATATATAATATAAAAAAAACCACATGATAATGCACTAAGAAATGATATAAAATAAACAAAATTGAGGAATAACTGTTGAACATGTCAACAAATATCCGTGTGATCACTACATAAATAAAAGAAAAACCGTCCTCCAATCGTTTACTTAGATACATACGCATAACCGGGATGTGTGATGTTTATCTTATTTTAAGGTACACAACTTATCAAAGTTACATCAATTTTTGTATCAATTAAAGAACTTTGGAAGATAGAAACACAACATTATCTAAGAAAGGTTGTCTAAAAAAAGACAACAAATTCACTTATCAATGACCCAACTTAATCCAAAACATGAAATTGTCGAAGGAAAGTGAAAATGTAGAATTAGCTAAAAGTTGGAAATGGGATTAATAGAGTGAACTTCCTCATTGATTGAACAATGTTGGTTGAACGTCCACCGATAAAGGACTGCATCCAGAGAGCCAGCATTTCATTTGAAGGACCTTTGCATCAAGTAGTAACTTTAATTATTCTCCAACTAAATGCCATCGTGTTCTATTCTAACCAATGTATACCATAAACTTAATTAAGCAATTAACGGTGAGCTAACATGGTTGATAGGTGTAGCCAAAGCTTCATGCAAGAAACCACCATTGCTGTTTACATTCATTCCCAAACATGATATTTACCCAAGAAGCATCTGAATTTAACAAATGCAAATTAATCACAATAGCTTTGAAAACCACATTTGTGTTACTCTTTTTCTAGTAATTATTTGGATCATCTTACAAAAGCTTCTTTAAACCCTTTCTTACCTCTCAAATTCAGTAGTGATACATCCACTACACTTTCAACTACAACATCTTACACAACACAATCAACACCACATATTCTGTTGGGACCCATCACAAAAAATAATTCATCACTTTAATCAATTCACTACCACTGTAGAAGGTTTGTCTACACAAGAGAGAGTGTAGTCACACATATCATTATTCTCTCAAATTTACCAAATAATTAGCACGTCACCTCAAGTCTTTCCAACCACAAAGAAAACAGAGTTGATGAAAAAACCACACTCACCAAAAATAATTGATGTGAGTACTTCTGCTATGCTCAGTCTCGTACAAAGAATGTGTTTTCTTCTTGGAGACAAAAGTTTGATTTGTTAATTTTAATGCAACGATACCAATCACATCAACATGTCGCGCTTAAATTCAATGATGAGTTGAAAAAAAAGGCATAGATGTATGAAAGTCAAATGCTCGAGGAGAAAAGACAAATAACAATTCATTAGCAACTTAGTGCCTAATCAATCATTTCTTTTAAAACTGTGATAAATTATAAAAGAGAACCAATATACGAAATGTAAATTGTAGAAACAATACTTACCAAATGATCTTATAAGATCTTTTTTGCAAGCACTTTCTATAGGGATTCATGTGGTCTAATCCTCATTCCATAAAGAAAGAAATCGATAATGATTAATTCATCTTAAAAAATAAACGCAACTCATGCTAAAGGTCACGAAACCTGCAATAAGAACACTTATAAAGAAGAAAATAACTTGTTTATACCTGTAACAGTAAAAAATCATTCTCAAACAATAGCAACAAACAGTAATATGTTTCAGATTAAATACAATATAAAGCGAGAAGTAAATAATCCTAAAAATAACTTTTTTATTATTAAATAAAACAGAGGTGAGCTTTGTATAACTACAAAAGAATGAAATGCTTCTTCAAATTCCCTTTTATGTAAACCTGCAAATCCAAGTACAATAAAAAACCAAGACTAAAAATACATAACCATAAGTGGCAGAGCAGGAACGAAAGAGAATAAAACTCACCTGCCGAGAAAATGCGGAAGGCAGAACATAAGGATTTTCCCAACCAGCACATGTTGTAGTCGAGTGTGCTACCATCTAGGCCTGATTAAAACACGACCCCACATTCTGAGCTTGGATGGGTTGTTAATTGTCCCAGCCTTGCTACCGCGGCACAATTACGAAAACCCAGTTAACAAAAAAAACCGCAAATAAGAGAATGAATTGAACATAAAGATCAAAACTTATTATGCTTTAACATGTTATTCAAATCAATAGAAATTGTCATAATGAATAGAATGAATTGAACATACCATATTTGGGTCATGTACCTGCTTTGGGTCTACACATCGAAGTAGACACCTGAGAACCCTGATAATAATCTTGATTCCTCACCGCTGCATATATATACAATTCCAATATAAAAAAAAACTTAAAATTGACCCGATTTATTCTCGAAACTCGATCTCCAACCATATAGCTGTTGGAATTGTGGCTCATTTCAAGCATGTGTTTAGCTATTCAAATGGAGGCTAACTATTCAAATGATGGCTCCTAAGAAGTCTTCCATGGCTGCTGGAAAAATGACTTACGGAAGAGAAAAAATGACACCATGTTCACCTATATAAACTACCCCTTCCTCATTTGTAATATCATCCCATTTTCAGCTAAGTATTAGCTTCAGTACAAAGTGAGGATCCTGAGAGATAAATTTGTGTGTGTAAATTTTCTCTAATCTGAAAATTGTTGTTTCCCGTGGATGTAGGCGAATTGCCGAACCACGTTAAATCTGTGTTCTTATTCTTCCATTTACATTCCGCTGCACTTACTTATCGTTTCGGGTGTTTCCGCACAACAAATTGGTATCGGAGACAGGTTTGTTAAAGAAACCCGGAACGTAAAGTAGCTCGAAATCGTTTTCTGTTGATTTCAGTTGGTAGCCCTCGTTTCCAGGAGTCTGCTGCTTCAAACGGAGTGAAAAACAGACCTTCGAATTGCAAGATATCAATTTTGGAAGTTTCCATTTTTTTGCTCGCGTTTAAATTGCTCTGGGCAAATTTGCAGGAGACGGGTAAAGAAGAAGGTGCTTGACCCGGTCAGCCCTTTGACCAGCCCAAGTCAATTTTAAATTCTTTGACCAGAATTAAACCGGTGGCTAAATCAAAATTGAACCGAATTAAAATATTGGTCAATTTTGTCCGTTTTCTTTGTAAAGTTTGGTCGGTTCCTAGCTAATTGGACTGTTCTGAGTTCATTTACGAGCTCTGTTTTTCCATTCGAGGTCTCGAAAGTGGAGAAACGCTGATTGTGATTATTTCAAATGGCTGATAATCAATCGATTTCAGAGGTTGCAGAGGAGAAAATCACTAGGGGTTCAATGAGGAGAAATATGTTGTCCAATACAAAGTTCGAGGTGGAGAAATTCGACGGCACCAACAACTTTGGTATGTGGCAATGTGAAGTTTGAGATCTTTTATTTCGGGAAGGAACCGATGTGGCCTTAGTTCTAAACTTCTGACGACATGTCGAATGAAGATTGGGATTTCATCAACCGGCAAGCTTGTGGCACAATCCGATTGTGCTTAGCAAAGGAGCAAAAGTATTTTGTCATGAAGGAGACTATGGCAAAAATTCTTTGGAAGAAACTGGAGGACAAGTATATGACGAAAAGCGTAGAGAATCGTCTTTACCTGAAAAAGAAGCTTTTTCGTTTTCAGTATAAAAGAGGTACACCAATGATTGAGCATCTGGATAATTTCAACAAGATTCTTGCGGATTTGCAGAACCTAGATGTGGAGATTACGGATGAAGACATGGCACTTTTGTTGTTGAATTCTCTGCCAGAAACTTATGAAAATTTAACCACAACTCTGTTATACGGTAAAAGCGAGGTTAAATTCATTGATGTTTCAAATGCTTTGGTGAATAATGAGTATCGGAAGAAGGATCAACATGATCATGCAGATACTACATCAGAAGCTCTGACGGCATCGAGAGGTCGGTCAAACAACAAATCAGCGAAATCTTTTGGACGTGCTCGCTCAAAGTCGAGAGGAGACTCTCGAAGACGACTGAAAAAGGATGAATGCGCGTATTGTCGTCAAAAGGGCACTGGAAGAAGGATTGTCCAAATAAGGACAAGTCTACTGCAAATGTTGCAGAAAAGACAGAAGATGAAGACACGGCATTCACTGCATCTTCTTCAGCAAATTCATCTGAAAGATGGATTCTGGATTCTGGATGTTCTCACCACATGTGTCCAGATCGAAAATTGTTCTCAAGCTTCGAGGAGATAGACGGAGGAGTTGTTCTTATGGGAAATGACAATGCTTGTCAAACAAAAGGCATTGGATCAATACGGTTGAAGATGCACGACGGTACAATCAGAAGACTTACAGATGTAAGGTATGTGCTGATTTGAAGAAAATCTTATATCTTTGGGGACTCTAGAATCCAAGGGTTACAAAATAACCATGGAAGGTGGAGTTATGAAGGTAGTAAGAGGTGCATTGTTAGCCATGAAAGGTAATCGAGAAAGAAATCTTTATTACCTTGAAGCCCATACAGTTCTTGGAAGAGTATCCATCTCCACTGACACCGAAGAGAGTTCATCTGATACGTCAAGGCTCTGGCACATGCGCTTAGGGCATGTTGGTGAAAAAGCTTTGCAAAACCTTGTGAGTAAAGGTTTACTGAAGGGTGCCAAGGGTGGAAAAATTGACTTTTGTGAACACTGTGTGTCTTTGGAAAACAAACAAGAGTCAAGTTTGGCACCGCAATCCATCAAACCAAAGGAGCATTGGACTATGTGCACACCGATGTTTGGGGACCGCCTCGCATGCTTCTCTAGGAGGTAAACATTGGTTTGTTACATTCATTGATGATTTTTCAAGATATGTTTGGGTGTATACCATGAAGCACAAGCATGAAGTTCGGACATTTTTCTTACTTGGAAGAAAATGATCGAGACTCGAGGCAGGAAAGAAAAATCAAGAGGCTCCGTTACGATAATGGTGGAGAATACAAGTCGGATCCATTTAAGAAAGTATGCCAGAAGAAGGTATAGTCGACATTTCATCGCACCAAGAACACCACAAAAAATGGTGTTCTTTGAACGGATGAATCGAACTCTTGTTGATAAAGTTCGATGCATGCTATCTCAATCTGGATTAAGCAAGGAATATTGGGGAGAGGCATTATCTTATGCCTCTTATATCATAAAACAGACTACCAATCTGCAAAGACTCGGAAGGAAAAATTCCAAAGGAGGTATGGTCTCAGGAAAGTTGTTTCGACTACGATTCTTTGCGCATATTTGGTTGTCTCCGCATACTATCACGTAATGTAGTCAAAACTAGATCCAAGAGCCAAGAAAGCTTTTTTCATGGGATTTAGTGAAGGAGTTAAGCGCGTTCCGCCTCCGGGATCCCGAGTCAAAGAAGATTGTCTTAAGTCGAGATGTCACTTTTGACGAGTCCGTGATGTTGAAACAGACGAAGACAAGACAAAGAGAATGATAATCCGAATTCTTATAAGCGGTGGAGTTTGAGATTCATACGAATCATGAGAATGTAGCCAACTCACCAAGGCGAATTGGAAGATCGAAATGAAAGCTCTGTTGAGGTGGAGGTTCCAAACTTACACCGAGGTTAGACAACCGGAATCTATTGCCACCAGATGGACCGAAAAGAAATATTCGAAACCTCGCCGCTTACTGCCGACATGGTAGCATATGCTCTTCCAATTACCGGAGATAATATTCCATACAACTTCAAAGAAGGTTTGAGAAAAGTGTGGAAAATGAAAATTGGAAGATGGCAATGGAGGAAGAGATGCAATCTCTTCATCGAAATCGAACTTAGGAGCTTGTTCCACTTCCAAAAGGCAAGAAGGCGATTGGTTGCAAATGGGTCTATGCCAAGAAGGATAGTGCTCCCGGCAAAGGTGACAATATTAGATACAAAGCTAGATCGGTAGCAAAAGGCTATGCTCGGAAGGAAGGTATCGACTACAATGAGATATTTTCACTGTTGTTAAGCATTCATCTATACGAATCTTTCGCTAGCTTTAGTTGCACAATTTGACCTTGAGCTTGCTCAACTTGATGTCAAAACGGCATTCCTACATGGAAATTTGGACGAGGAGATCTATATGGCACAACTGAAGGATTCAAAGTTGCGCCATGAAAACCGGGCTTGCAAGTTGAGGAAATCACTTTATGGTCTCAAGCGATCTCACGACGCATGGTACAAGCGTTTTGATAGCTTTATGAAGAAATGTATACAAACGTAGTCATTTTGATCACCGTGTCTACTTGAAGAAGCTCCGAGATGGTACATTTGTCTATTGCTCTTATATGTTGATGATATGCTAATTGCATCTAAGAGCAAGGTGGAGATCGACAAATTGAAGGCTCAACTGAGTTCGAGTTTGAGATGAAAGATCTTGGAGAAGCCAAAAGGTTCTAGGAATGGAAATCAGAGAGACAAGTTGAATGGAACAGTCTGTTTAACACAGACTCAGTATCTAAAAAATATACTTCAGAGGTTTGGTATTGATGGCAAGACGAAACCTGTAAGTACTCCGCTGGCCCCGCATTTCAACTTGAGTGCATCAATGTCTCCAAAAACAGAAGCAGAGAAGAAGCAAATGGATTCTATTCCATATGCAAATGCAGTTGGTGCTCTGATGTATGCAATGGTGTGTACAAGGCCGATATTTCTCATCTTCACAAGATGGTAAGCCGATATATGCACAACCCTGGTAAGGGACATTGGCAAGCAGTAAGATGGATTTTACGGTACATTCATGGAACTGTGGATATTGGCTTGAAATTCCAGAAAGACAAGACGAATGTCAATCGTCTAGTCGGATACGCCGATTCGATTATCTTTGTGATTTAGACAAGCGTCGATCAACGATCGTTACGTGTTTACCATGGCGGAGAGACGGTGAGTGGCGATCAACGCTATAGATCAACGGTTGCCTTGTCTACCACAGAGGCAGAGTATATGGCAATCACGAAGCATTTAAGGAAGGCATTTGGCTCTTTAATTTGGTGAAGGACTTAGGGATTCGTCAAGAGAATATTGAAATTTTACTGCGCGCAATACCAAAGTGCCATATGTCCGGCAAAGAATCAAGTCCATCATGGTCGCACTCAAGCACATCGACGTTCGATACCACTTTGTTCGGGAAATAGTAGAAGAAGGGACATTCTACTACGTAAGATCGGACTGCAGACAATCCGGCAGACATGTTGACAAAGGTGGTTACGAAGATCAAGTTCCAACACTGCTTGGACTTGGTCAATATTTCCCGAGTGATAGGCGCCTAAGGGTGCAAATGGAAGCAAACAATTTTCGCTGGGAAAGTTCGCCAAGGTGGAGATTGTTGGAATTGTGGCTCATTTCAAGCATGTGTTTAGCTATTCAAATGGAGGCTAACTATTCAAATGATGGCTCCTAAGAAGTCTTCCATGGCTGCTGGAAAAATGACTTACGGAAGAGAAAAAATGACACCATGTTCACCTATATAAACTACCCCTTCCTCATTTGTAATATCATCCCATTTTCACCAAGTATTAGCTTGATCTGAAAGTGAGGATCCCGAGAGATAAATTTGTGTGTGTAAATTTTCTCTAATCAAAATTGTTGTTTCCGTGGATGTAGGCGAATTGCCGAACCACGTTAAATCTGTGTTCTTATTCTTCCATTTACATTCCGCTGCACTTACTTATCGTTTGGTGTTTCCGCACAACAATAGCTGCATAAAAAAATCTTAATAAAAAAGGAATTTTAAAAATTGATAAACATTATTCCGAACAAAAACAAATGGAGTATCTCAAACCTGACAAAGAACTTGAATAGTGATTTCGATTCATACCTCATTAACTAAATGCTCTTTGTGCAAGGTCATTTATCTGAAAATTAACCATGTTGGAGCGTTTAGGCATAATCACACTCTTATTAACATATATATTTACAAATAAGACACAAAATCAAAGTAAATAATACAATGATTTATTTTATGAATCAATGATTGGACCTGGAATGTATCGCTCAATAACTGCAATGAAAATTCAATACATGAGAAAATTTGTTCTATGAATATTTTCCTCTGAATATATAAATGAATATCGCAACACCAACACCGCAAATGAAAAACTTATTACAGGAATTCCTTAAGATCGATTGAAACTGAATTCAAAAGAAACTTTTATTAGTAAAAAAAAATTGAAACTCAAAAACACAAAATAAACTTCAGGACCTTTTATGTTGTACCTGAATAAAAAATGTCAAATAATAATATACATATATAATCCGAAAGAATCTCATGAAAAGCGATGATTTTAAATATCATTCTACAAAAACGATGATTCAGGATAGGATTTATTAGCATCATACCTAAAGTCTGGCCCCATACTAATCGGTTTGCATACGAATTTTGTTCCAATCAGATTTATGATATTTCGGGGTAGTTTGCTGGTCCATTAGGAGAGTAATTGCATGTATCAATTGGGTATACAGAGTTGGAAATTTGGATACCCGAAATATCAACAACTTCCAAGAGGTTCAATCGATGCGTGGCATTTAATCACGTACCTAAGCTAGAGAATTTTATTGACTGACCGGTAATTCCTCTTGAAGATCTGGGCAAAATTTTATTGTATGATCAATGAGACCACATTTGAAGGATAGATTCGGCAACCGTTCATATTGTATAAGGCCTGTGATTTCATCTCCCTCGATGTCCAACTGAATAAGACGACGCAATGGGGCGTTAGTTGGAACCCTAACCTCATTTGATAATGGCGTTGCGCAGAATTTCATTCCTCGTGAATTTGGTATGAAAAGACCTCATCAAATGAGAAAAGGATGCCGCGGCAAACAGAGGGTATATTCAGATGAGTGGGAAACCGACGATACTGATCCAGAATGCAGCATTATCAAAAAATATCCTTCCTTGGTTTCCTAATCATCGTTCCAACGACGTAAAAGGAGGAGAAAACCATCGAAACACCAAGGACCTCTATTCATAACCTTGATCGGATTCAACATCATAAACACACTGATAGAAATTACCTTTGAGTTGGATGGGTCGGATTCAAAATAAAAAACAAACTGATAGAAATTACCTTTGAGTATGGGTGTAAACGCGGATGTGTTCCACGATCTATTCAGTCAGCATTAGTGAGAAGGATTGAAGGAGGTTGGTGATAATCTGATTGATCTCCTTCTCCATTAGGGTTTTCGGAGAGAGAGTCATTCTTAGACAGAAGTTTTCTATGGACGTGAAAGAAATTGAGCATTTTAAACGTGCTAAATGTTTTTTAGGAATGTTTAAAATAAACGTATTTAATTTTTTTTTTAGGAAAGCTCTTTTTCAGGATTTTCTTATTACAAAAGATGTGGTTTTGCAGGTATAAATAGGGTCAATAGCGGATTTGGGTCGGTTTTTACGGGTAATTGGGCTAAATCCCCTCATCCATATATTATATATATATATATATATGTTTTTCTTATTATATCTACGACTTTCGATCATGACTGATACATTTTTATTACACTAGAATACTAATGGAATAGCTCTTTTTTGTTTCTCAAACATTTTTTGTTTTGAAGAATTCAAACATATTTAAAAAACTTAATAAAACTTTTCTTTTAACAAACATGTTTATTTTATTAAAAAAATGTGTGTGAAAGTTCCAAACAATGTCATATATATATATATATATATATATCATGGCCCTCCCGTGTATCAATTACTTGTCAGAGTATAGTCATACCTCCTCAAAACATATTAGCGGCAAAACCAATAGAGGAAAATCCGTCATAAAGGAAAAATTGTAACATCCTATACTCTCAAAAAATGAAGCCCCGAAATACAAGAAATCAGTCAAATGAAAAATAGAGAAAGTGCTGGCAACTTTAAAATGAATCTTTTACTCTCCATTATCCATGTACGTAAGTAAAATGTGAAGTGGGCTTGGATTTGTGCTTGTGGCTTGAGCCATCATTAATAAAAATATCTTGCCTGCTTGTCTCTCCAATAGGCTGAGATTACGACTCATGACAACTTGAAATCATCTTATATTGAAGCATCCATTCACCACATGTCCACCTCATCTTCTTCGTGCCTGAAGGACTCCAATTCATGCATGTCGGTCCTAAGAAAGCATAAGCTATTAAACTGAAGAATACAAAAATCCAAAAAGGAGAAATAGATAATAAGAAAAAACCAACACGACATGTTTGACACCCTCCAAACGTGAAGGGTATCGTCCAGTGTTTTGAAAGCCGCAAAGTATCCTTCCGCCCATGCATCACAATCATCCCTAAAATAGAAATCAAAAGCGAGAATTCTGGAGATTACCAAGAAAACCGGAATAAGCTTTCCAAAACACAACAACCTGCTTTGCGCGCACTCTTCAAAATAATAGAACAGTGCTTCCCAATGTGGAACATATGCGCCGAATTCCAAATTCCTCTTGATGTCATCATTTTTTTTTTTTGAGAAACTCCTTGATGTCATCATTAAATGCAAAAGTAACATGTTGAGCTGGATTAAAATAAATAGTATCTTCAATGTCAAGGCCCGCTAAGAAATCAACCATAGAGTTGCATTCCCCATGAATATGATTGATAAAAAATCCAAATTCTTCAGGTGTTGTCCAATTTTAGCAATGATTGTACATAAAGGTCATCATCCACATCATCACGTAACAACATGGAAACCATAACTTTAAAATTGGCCTCAATATCACCCACTAAAAAATCGAACTGGATTTATAAGGTTATTCTCTGATGCAGGGAAGAACATTACTGACTGAATTTCAGTCAATACATATCAATTGTGTTTTGTGACCATTGTTAAGTTTAGAAAATATCGAACATCGATCCTAACCAACATTTGACCAGGATAAAATTTATTTCCTAACTCAAATTCGACAAGAATTACGTATATGTGTGAAAATACTCTCCCAATGACTAAAGAATCCTTAGATATATACTACATCCGTCCAATAAAAAATTTCCACTTTTTTAAAATAATTTATCCCATAAAAAGTGTTAATTTAGAAAATTAATACATCATTTAATGTACTTTTTCCAAACATACCCCGATTATAACATTTAATGTTTATATATTCATTTCATATTCCAAAAAAAACATTTATTATTTGATTGGGGTATACATGTCCATCGCTACTTAAAATACAACACATTGATGATTTTCTTAATCTGTGTGTAAATAAAAAATAGACAATTTTTATGAGACGGAGATAGTATTTAATGCCAATAATATAAGTTTTTTTTGTTGCTTTTTAGTTTGTCTCAAAATATAAGACATTTAATAACGATAATACATTTTTTATATTCTTAACCTTAATTAATCTAATATTAATTCAACAAATTTTCAATACTTTACAACTATATAATTGATGATAGTGTAAAGATACATATTGATTATAGGCTTTTGTCATTCGAATTTTCTTCGACTTTCTTAAACTGGGTGGAAAAGAAAAAAGTTAAAGGTTGTGAAGGATAGTTTTAATCTAAAATGGTTGTGAAGAACACACATGTAGTAACACATGTAAAAAAACGTAGTAACACATGTAGTAACTGTCCTTCACAACCATTTTAGATTAAAACATGTCCTTCACAACCTTTACCCCAAAAGAAAAACACCAAAAGACCTTACAATCTTCATTATAATCTCTAACTTGATTGTATATAAGGGTAATACCGCCTAGAATATGAAAGTGCCTTAGATAAAAGTAAATAAATATATTTCGACAACCGCAGTATTAAGAAAGAGGGAGTTATGCACAATGTGCATCGGTCTAGTGATGAACTAGAATATATCTGGCATGAAAATCAGTGTTCGAATCCCGTTAGGGAAAAAAAATAAAAAATAAGAGGGAGTTATATATCAAAATCAAATCAAAATGGAGAGGTTATATGACAAGTCATGATATTTTATTCGAAAAGAAAATTGAAAATAAAAAACTCATGATCATATATAATTAAATTTGATCCAGAAATTGACCTGTAATACTTCAAAAGGAAGCAATTTTAACATAAAAACGAAACAAGAATATAAAATCCACCCCAACTCCTGATTATACACGAACCCTTTTTTGTTGCTTTTAATTTAAAACAGGAGTCAAACCATTTGATGATGGAGAAGCAGTCATAGTCTTTGTAATGGACTTTTTCTTGTTGATTTTCTTGGAAGCCATTGTTGCAGACTCAGTTTTATCTTCTTTTATGAACAATTTATTGGGAAGACTGAGCTGCTGTTGCTGGCTGCTGGTTTCTTTATTTCCTGATGATTTTTTTAAATCGATGAAGAAATCTGTGGGGAAGAATTTATACTGGAGACCTGCCATTGAATAAGCAAGTGATGAACACTGCAAATTATTTTTTGATATTATTGAATGTTTTATTCTCATTGTGTATATATATATATATACAGAATTAAAAAGTTGTTTAGATTATGTTTTGCTAATTTGTCGTGGTTTACAAGAGTCTTGGCCTTGGACTTTTACAATGCTGAGAGCTTTGGGAATTCCTTTTTTCTTTTCTTTTTTGTTTGGAAGGTACAATTGCATAGGGAAAGTCGATTATTAATTCAGCCTATTTTGTTTTGTTTGAAGTTAGGAAGCACTCCGTCCGTTTCAAAATAACTGATGTTGTTGACAAAATTATGTTAATGGTCAAGAAGGCAAAGACTTTATTTCGATAATTTGATATTGATAAGGACTTGACCTTCCTTCGCATATCTCGGATTCTGTTACTGATTGGTTAAATAGTTCATATTCGCTTGGCAAACAAAATACAATAGGAGACAACTACAAGTGGATGATTTAATGCTCTAAAGAGGATTGTTAGACGGTCTAGATTACAGAGGTCATCAGTCCAAGTCTCAGAAGAGAGACTTATGCGCCATCCAGTATGAACCACTACATAACCTATCTTCCGGACCAAGGATTTAATGCTCGTCAGAGGTGCGAGGCCACTCGTCCCTAGAAGGGGACCTAGTCAGGCAAACACGTCTCATTACGTAAAACTTTTAAAATAGTTCCAAGTAGACACAAAACTTATAATTTAGGTTTTAGTGCAGAAGGAATTGAGAATTCTAGGGTTTGTTTCTTAAATGTATATAGTTTACACTATTGTGACGCCCATGTTCCGGTCACTGAGTACTTATCCGGAAAAAACGTCTGACACGCATTTAATTAAAATTTGATCTTATATATATATATATATATATATATATATATATATATATATATATATATATCGGGATAATAACATCGCCTCAATTAATATCAGAGTACAAAGCGGAAAGTAAAACGATGACTCGGGAAGATTAAAAGACTAATAACATCGACCGAAAAGTAACACAAGCTGCATCTAAAACATCATTAATAACCTTTTACATAGTGGTCAAGAGTACAAATCGGCCATTACAACCTTGACAACTACAACCAGAAACTAATACTTTCTAACATTACATAAATAAGGATGAATCTATACCCAAAATACTGGATAATAAAGAGAGGTTTTGAGTCTAAAAGAGGTATTTTGAGGGAAAGAAGAAAATGCCACAAGCTAACGAAGTTCAACGGATCAAATTATTTTTCCTACGCGCTTCTACCGTAACTCAGCCTCTCGATGGAAATTTGACCCAACTTAGAGGCGTTTTCTGTGGAAGAGTTCTTCATGAAAGTTGTAGATCTTCAAATGATCTTTCCAACGATTTTGAATCACGCCAATCGGAGGTCTACAACTCAAGTTATGATTTTTCTTCCAAACAGCTGAAATTTGGACGAATTGGGAGATATTTTGGCTCAATTGATGCGTGTGCGGGTGAATGATGAGTAGTAACATGCTTGTAACTAGGGATGGCAATGGGTCGGGTAGGGGACGGGTTTAGCTCCACCCGACCCATACCCACTCCTAATTTTTTTACCCATACCCGACCCATACCCGAACGGGTATAAATAAAATCCCCCATACCCACCCCAACGGTAACGGGTAGAATGCACGGTACATGAACATGTATAAATAATTTTTTTAAGTACAAAATGAATTTGATTTTAAGTACAAGTTAAGACATTTTGCAAATGAATGTCTTATTAGGAACTAATGTTTTTAGTTTTTTTATCGCTTCTTTTCTACTAACAAAGAACGTTGTTTAGTTCTTTTCTAATTTCTACTAACCTCAAAGAAAAGCAACGGGTAGGGTAGGAGTGCGGGTCGGGAATGGGTCGGGACGGGTAGGGTTGGGTTTTATGCTATACCCGATACTCCGACCCGATACCCGAACGGTATAGAAATTTTACCCATACCCGACCCATTACCCGAATGGGTAGTTGGAAATCATACCCGAACGGGTAGGGTAACGGTAGGGCGGTGGTCGGGTTGAAGGCGAGATTGCCATCCCTACTTGTAACTAACTCTTGCATGACTCATCACCTTCACACGCTAAACTATCATTACTTCCACATGCATCCTAACAAACTATTGGTGAGTCACCATTTCTCCCCATATACACCTCCTCAACTACAACCTCCTCATTACAACCTTCCTCAACTCCCCTATAAATACCTCCCCATATCCATAAAAATTCTGCCCCATCTTGGCCACTCTTGGCCAAGATCTCTTCTCCACCTCCTCCCATTTCTTCCATTCCCATCTTCTTCACCTCCGCTCTTCATCTCTTTTCTCGCTTTTATTTTATTTTCGGCCCGTATATACATATGTCTATGTATGTATATATGTTTTTATAAATAAAAGTAGTAATCATTGTAATGCCTATAGAGAATTACTGAGAAAGTTGTTATTGAAGAAGTTGTTATTTTCGTAGAATACGGCTTTGAATTGCACTTAACGGGTAATTTTATCAAGTTATTACTTTTGTTGTTTATATATATATATATATATATATATATATATATATATATATATATTATATCTATCACTATGTTAAACTAAAAGTCTAGCCAAGATATGAATCAATTAGTTAATCTTTTGGTAAAATGAATGATCGACTCGCAATCATGATTAAAACTAATTATAATGAATCTTTTTCTATTTTGAAACGTATTGATAATATATTTCGAATGACGTAATCAATCATGATGAATACCACATATAACCTGGCGATGTAATCGACCGGCAGAAGTCGTCGATACGAGTAAAAATAGAAAACCGGAGGTAAAAATGGCCGCCTGATTAACGGAATCCTATTTCCTACCCGGGCGTATTTGTCCTGGAAAGATGAATCTTATTGAAATTTGTACTCGAGATCTTAATAATGTTAAAATCACGCTTTAATTGAAACTACACCGCTTGTGTTAAATCGATCCGCTTTTGACAACCGGAGCCTCTTGAATAACATCGGCCGTCTGATTTAACGGAATAACCTCTTTTATCCGGGGTAGATTTGTGCTCGGTACTGCTCGTACTAACTAAGATTAGCATGGGGCAGTTGTGGACCTTGGACTGATGACATTTGACATATGACAATTTCATACGCTCGTGTGAGGAGGAGTTGTGTAGCTTAGGAGTACACCGATTCATATATAATTGACCTCCTTGCATAAAGGAAAAGATCTGTCTCATTTATTAACTAAAAAGATATATTGATTCAGTAATGTATTCTTGGCTAGATCCAAAAATATATATATTAAGTATTTATTTACTGTTTTACTAACAATCTAACTACTAACATAATCTAACCGAGGAAAAGTTAAAAACTGCGACTTATATCGAGTTAATAATAGCTTCTTGGTGTTTAACCCCACTTAAAAGAATTACCATGTTTTCCCTGAGGAATACGACCTGACTCACCAGACTAGCACTACAATTTGACCCGGTACACCGCCGGTTAGATCAGATATAGCCTAGGTAATGTCCGCGCCTTTCTCGGCGCCGCTTTCCAAGGTTAGGTTTAGGTCTGTCGACTTTTTACGCCGTTGCCGGGAAAACGCCGCTAATTTCTTTTTCTTTGTGTCTAGGGTTACTACTTGTATTAGCTCAAAATTCTTAAGGATAAGTCAACATTCTTCTTATCACATTTGTTTTTATTTTCCGTTGGTATCTACCTTCTTTTAGTTACCAATTTTCTTCTTCTACCAATTTCGAAAGTTATTTTCTATTTTCGATAGTAGAAAGTAAACGCGTTCGCTTATTTTGTTGGTACCTACCTATTGGTAAGATACCAATTTTTTTATAAAAATACTCGTAAATACCGAGTGGCTTCTGTAATTACCGAGAGAGAGAGAGAGAGAGAAAAAAAAATGAATTTCGGTAAAGGAATTTGAGACGCGGCGTATTCAAACTCGCTTTGATGCTATTAAGAGATCACCCTTGGTATGACATCCCTTAAGTGCAAGGACAACCACCGTGTCCATATAAGAATCCAGATCCACACAAGGAGATACCACGAATGGAACCCACAATCATTACTCTAAACCATATCCACAACATACCACTCAAAGCATACCAAGAACTCACGAGTTCAACTCAACCTCGCGAGTTGACAAATGGGAGAAATTAATGGAAAATCATTGGTATGATATCTACTCAAGCTCAAAATATGGAAATTATGATAACTTCTATAGTGCATACCACTAAGGATATCGTTGAAAACATCTATGAGTGGACATGATACCGGAATAAAAATTATAGAAGCTTCATTACGGAATTTGGAATATCACTTGAGTAGAGAAGTAGAAACGTAACACCCTACGAGGAAGGATTGCCAAGTAATATCGAAAAGAAATCTTAAATCTTGTTATTACCGTTCACATGGAAGTAATGGATTAGAAAAATTAAGGGAATAATGAAGTAGAGTGATGATTTAGATGGTAAATATAAGAAGAATATGGAATCTAGGACCATTTCAAACCGAACTTTATCCGCTCAAACTCTAAATTCACATCGGTTCAACCTCGAAGGGCATCACCACATCCATGCATATTTTTGAAGAAAAAGGCTTGAATGATGACACACTATGTCTTCAAAAGGCACAATCATTCAAAAGCTTTACCATCATCTTCATCTAACGACAAGTAAGGAGGTATTCATTTAACCTACTGATCTTGAATTACTCCCCATTCCCCGAGAAATGAAATGAAAAAAGATGAAGTTGGATAATAAGTATGCATATTTTCTTAACAGCACACCTTTCGCACTTAACTATTAATACCCTTTCATCGATGTTTGTAAGCGGAGAGCTTAGTTTGGGAGTGAATGATGAGCGCGTTATCTTCAACATTTACAATTCATTGAAATATCCATACATTACACTATGATCTTATATATATATATATATATATATATATATATATATATATATATATATATATATATATCAGTCTCGCCTCAATTAATATCAGTACAAAGCGGAAAGTAAAACGATGACTCGGGAAGATTTATAATTATCAACTTATAAATGTATTTTGCGAGAGGATACGGGAACCGGGTTCTAGGATCACCCTATAAAACCGACTAAGTTGTTTAGATTCGGTTTCGTGTGAGGTTTGTATCAACTTGTTGAGCGTTTCATTGATCATGAATCGTGTTAGGTCGATTAAATCGGTCGGGATCGTTGAACCCGACATAGGAGGGTAGATTATTGAAATAATGTCTACTCTCGGATTAGGAGACGACACCCTTCAACGATGCCAAGAACATTAGAGTAGATCGAAATCACTTCCAGAAATGACTTAGGGTTAGAAAGTAGTCGGTTGAATCATAGCTCGGCTATCACTTTTATATAGTTTAAACTCTTTTATTTTGTGTATATTTCGCTCGTTTGTAAAACCGGTGATCCGACAAATCACCACGTTCAATAATAGTGTTGACCTAAACTAGGAACGATACCGGCTTCGATACTTAATCAGATTCCTCGTGGGATGCGACCTTGCTCGCCATTTATTGTACATTCGACTCGGTACCCTGCCGGTTAGAGTTGGCTATGCTGTAAAACGGCCATCATAGACCATTCTATATTGTATTCTCCTTCCATCCTATTTTAAGTATCCATATTTCCTTTTCTGGATGTCCTAAAATAAGTGTCCACTTTGTATATTAATTGTCAAAATTCTTTAAACGCCCTTCAACATTTACATTATTTACAATAAAAAGTGTGTAGCATTAAATATTCCAACAACTACTTAAATGATATATGTGTAAAATATTAGATCATTTAATGAGATTCGCAGCATTAACTATGTTTTCGTAATCTCTGTGAAAAATCAAACGGGATACTTAAAATGGTACGGATGGAGTACCTAATACATGGCAAAGGGATCATTGGCTACTATGTCAATGTCACGCAAGGCCTAATATCTGCCTTCCAGTGCTCCCACCCGCTTCCCGCAGAGGATCTCAGTTGTGATGCAGAACCGAGGCTATCGGAAGTCGATTACTTGAATTCGCCAAGTTTCAATTAATGTCTAAAAGACATACATACCACCTCATATCATGTTATATGCAAAATAAGACAAATGGAATTTTCAGGATTAGGCCCACGTGTGTGGAACATTAGGCGACACTCTGAAATCTTTGAATCATTAGGTGCCTGGGGTCAGCCTAACATTAGGCCCGCGTCTAAGGACCAACCTAGAACACCTGCGACTTTCTGAACTATCAGCTCTGTTAGGCCCGCACTTGGGGACCGGCCTAACATATCTGCAATATTTTTCCCGCGTTTTCTTTAACACATACAAATATGGCCCTTCGGCTTGCTTCGATTGGGTCCGGTCGATACACGATAGGCTTGGATTCCGGAATTTTAGTTCACCCTCGACCGAAAAGAGATGTATTTTTTTACGTCATTTGTTGTGACGATCACGTCACTACATCATAAATCCGACAAGATGGTCGTAAAACCAACGGATCACCACAAAAAATTAATGAATTGTTTAATATGTTAATAATCGTGGGTCTTTATTTGCATCACCGTGATCAGAGGCGGATGCACCGTCCAAAACGGGGTCCGCATACCCCGCTAAAAATAACAAAACTCTATATTTTATCTATAAAAAATATTTCGGATCCTGTGAAAAGAATATTTACGGATCTTGCTAAACAAAATTTATGGATCCGTCGTTGTCCGTGATTTTACGGAATACACCACCGTACCTTTGTTTCACACCAAAAACGACTCGTATTTTTATTTAAGAATCAATTTTTCATTGGTCGATCGTGAGAATCGGTCCTTCGGTGTATGAGTGCACCGGTTGTGGTGTAAATAATGCCGTCCTAGAGCTTTTAACGTCATAAACTCATAATAATGCCGTCATAAACTTTAGAAGAGTAAGATTAATATTCCGATCGATGTCTACATGCAAACAGAGTTTTAGACTTTTCCAGTTCTCCCCCGTAAAACTTTCGTGAAAATGCAAACCGAAGAAAGAAGAAAGCACGAGAAGGTGGTGTGTCTATCTTATCTTCTTTCCACCTGCTTGCTTGCTAACCTTCTGACAAAATTTAGCAGGCTGCTGGCACAAACTTTCCTGCATTTACAAAATTGCATGCATATCCTTTAATGACTGACGGCCTGGGTACCCATAACGTAATCTTATCCCTTTGTCTCAATGGACTCATTTCCAAAACCCCAAGATCCCATATTTACAAATCATTTCATAATTTCCACTCATAAATAAATCCTTTTATCTGATTTCCCTTCCACCATTGCGGCATTGCTTGTTTTTTTTTTGCTTTTCTCCACAATAACAGGGTCTTTCCGAATATTGGCTTTTTGAGGATGTTGAGATTTTAGGTATATATTTTCTCAAGATTGAATCTTGGTGTCAAATCCCTCAAATTTATTTCGATTTGGTGTTTGTGTTTCCACGAAATCTTGGTTCCTGTATTTAAGTCGGTGATTTCCAGGACATATGTCGTTTTTCAGGTGGACTATATTTGCATCACTGTTTGCTTCTTTCCGTATTTCCTTCCCGTCACCTTTTATATTTGAATTGTTTTACACATACTGAAGGAAATATTGTGAGGACGTCAACATTTATTGTTGAAATACACCTTCCCTTTTCATGTTTTCGCATTATTCGGCGAAAATTGTGAGCTTAAGTCTGTGATTTGAGGTCCCATTTGGCGCAGTTGATTCATGTTTATAAAAGCTACCGTTGTAAATGTTCATACTCCAGAAAGGTGGAATATTTTTCTTTGGTTCTTTCATTTAACACAAGTTGCTTGCCTTTTTTAAAAATTTGGTACTCCCTAAAGTGTATCAATTTGTACTCTTAATTAGCTCCTAAGATATGGATATAAGCAATGAGGCTAATGTCGATACGTTCGCGATTGGGCCAACTAGTGTTCTTGGTCGGACTATTGCTTATAAAGTTCTATATTGCAAGTCAATTTCACATTTTAGGCAACAGGTGTATCATATGTTGTTGTACTACGTGTATAGAGTAAAGGGTTGGCTTAGTGTGTACTTGACACCCTTGATCTTGTGGTTTCATCCGCGGAACCCGCGAGGGATATTGGTGATGGTGATGCTAATCGCTTTCTCCTTGAAGCGGTATACGAGATTGAAGATGAGGGCAGAGTTGGCTTATAGGAGGAAGTTTTGGAGGAATATGATGAGGACGGCGTTGAATTACGAGGAATGGGCACATGCTGCTAATATGTTGGAAAAAGAGAACCCGAGGACGAATGAGGGTGATCTTTACGATGAGGAGCTTGTGAGGATTAAGCTACAAGAGCTTAGACATCGTCGACAAGAGGGTTCGCTTAGGGATATTATGTTCTACATGCGAGCTGACCTCGTAAGAAATCTTGGTAACATGTGTAATCCGGAGCTTCATAAGGGGAGGCTCCATGTTTCGAGATTCATAAAAGAATATATAGATGAAGTGTCAACACATTTGAGAATAGTTTGTGATTCTGATACAGAGGAGCTTCTTTTGGAGGAGAAGCTAGCGTTTATGCACGAGACTAGACACGCGTTTGGTAGGACCGCGTTGGTTTTAAGTGGAGGATCTTCTCTAGGTGCTTTTCATATAGGTGTAGTGAAAACATTAGTGGAGCATAAGCTGTTGCCTCGGATTATAGCCGGTTCTAGTGTCGGATCAGTCATGTGTTCAGTTATTGCTACAAGGTCTTGGCCTGAGGTACAAAGCTTTTTCGAGGATTCATGGCACTCGTTACAATTCTTCGATCAGATGGGCGGGATATTCGCTGTTTTTAAGAGGATCATGACTCAAGGTGCAGTTCATGACATCAGACAATTACAGAAGATGTTAAGACATCTTACAAACAATCTTACATTCCAAGAGGCTTATGACATGACTGGTAGAATACTAGGTATTACAGTGTGTTCACCTAGGAAACATGAACCTCCAAGATGTCTTAACTACTTGACCTCACCTCATGTCGTTATATGGAGCGCCGTCACTGCCTCGTGCGCTTTTCCTGGGCTTTTTGAAGCTCAAGAGTTGATGGCTAAAGATAGAAGCGGTGCAATCGTCCCATATCATCCACCGTTTAATTTAGGCCCTGAAGAAGGTGAAGGTTCTCGAACTTGTACTCGTAGGTGGAGGGATGGTAGTTTGGAGGTTGATTTGCCCCTTATGCAGTTGAAAGAACTTTTCAATGTGAATCATTATATTGTCAGTCAAGCAAATCCTCATATCGCACCGCTATTGAGAATTAAAGAATTCGTGCGAGCTTGTGGAGGGAACTTTGCTGCCAAGGTATGTGTTACACACTTCGGGTGACCCTATGGTTAGTTGTGTAGTTTTTACTTGTGTTTTGGGTGAAATTTTTTGCATATATTTGACAATATTACGGTACTGGAACTGTTGTAGCTTGCTGAACTGACTGAGATGGAGGTGAAACATAGATGTAATCAAATATTGGAACTCGGATTCCCGTTTGGAGGAATAGCCAATCTGTTTGCTCAGGATTGGGAAGGAGATGTTACTGTTGTAATGCCAGCAACTCTTGCTCAGGTAATCAAGTTCAAGAACATCAGATCACTTTATTACTTTAGGGAAGTATCATAAGTTCTTAAGCAAAAACGATACATCCACAACCGTAAGTACACAAATTTTACACAACCATCGTCTACAAATGATGGTCATTTCATGTAAAAATTGTGTCTTTAATGCATGTTGGGCTGTTAATTGTGTTTTCTTGATTTATTTTGATCTGGATATGATATTGATTGGTGTTGTAAATGCAGTACTTGAAGATTATACAAAACCCATCTCATTTAGAGATTCAAAAAGCAGTAAACCAAGGTAGAAGATGTACCTGGGAGAAGTTATCAGTAATTAAAGCAAACTGTGGAATCGAACTTGTTCTTGACGAATGTGTAGGTATACTCAACCACATGCGTAGGCTAAAAAGAAGCTCTGCAAGAGCAGCAGCTGCTGCAGCTTCATCTTCTTCTTCTCATGGCGGTAGCATGATCAACACACCTACAAGATTTAATGCTTCAAAAAGAATCCCATCTTGGAATTGCATTGCACGAGAAAACTCAACTGGTTCTATTGAGGAAGACCTTCTTGCTGATGTCTCTTCCACATTTTATCAAACACATGGAGGGCGAAATAAGCGTAATAATAACTATGGAAGCGATAGTGAATCTGATAACGGAGTTGATCATAATACTTCATGGACAAGATCAGGTGGGCCCTTGATGAGGACAACCTCAGCCGATATGTTCGTCGATTATGTTCAAACATTGGGGATTAGTAGAGTCAATACAGAGCATGAACAGAGAGAAGTTGGAAACAGGGGAATTCTGAGTTGTGGATCAAGCATAACCGTCACGGAAGGCGATTTGCTGCAACCTGAAAGAATTCAAAATGGGATGATCGTTTTGAATGTGGTGAAGAAAGAAGACTTGACAACACCGATGAATCGTAGTCCTGATTCGAGCCATATTTCTTCAAATGATTCTGTAGCTGAGTGTTTGCAACTTGAAAGCCCAGAACGTGAAATGGATTCTTGTTCTGGGTCCGAATATGGAGACGATGATAATCGTGTGGATGATAATGGCCGTGATGAGGATGTTCACGACCACAGTGTTGAGGATGTAAGAACTTAGTCTGCTACTGTCACAACAAAATGATCTCGAGATTTGAATCTTAAAACCGTGTGGATGGGAACATGATCATCTCTCGGATCCGTTTTCAAATTTGTCTATTCAGTTCAAAACGGCGTCTAATTGGATGAATTGCAATGTTATAGAAAACGCGCGTGTCAAAGGCACCACACGGTCCACACATGATCTACCGCAGCATCACGTTTCAGGTTTAAGTACACGGATTTACAAAGGTCATAAGAATGTCCACGCAGCATTAAGTCTCGGGTTAAAGTACAACCAAATTCAACCTCTGTAAAGTGATAGTATTAAACTTAGATTCGCTTTTTTAGATTTCATTAAACATAGATTCGATTTTGTAGATTTCAAATATCACTGTGATGTCTTGAACCCGTGGAGTTCAACTTGTTTGTGATTACAACTCATAGGATATGTCGCTATGGGAAGCACTAAAGATTTATTGCCTTTGTTCACGCTGAAATTATGATTGAATGGGCATACAGCATATAGCATAATCAACGCCGGGGAAGCACAAACATTTGAAAAGGAAAGGATACAAAAGAGTCAAACATCAATTGTACTTAAACTTATTGTTTAGTGGTCCAAACTCCAAACTTTATTGCACATTGCCTTGTCGATTGCTTTCCAGCTTCCACTCTATATGCTTAATGCATGTCATGGGCTATGGACTGTTTGCCATTATTAGGGTCATGAAAATAAAAGCGAGATAAAATAGGAAAAGGGATACTCAAACATATGTAATGCATAAGAGTAGTGACAGTACCACAACAAAATAATTACAATAAAGTATCACAAAACAATTTTACTTCATTGATCTTTATAAGTCTTATTCATATAAAAGACCAAAACGACCAATGATGTAAAAATATGTGGTTGTATTTTGTTATGGCTATTTTGTTATGACCACAAACATTTCTCTCGATAGATACTAAGAGATATTTCTAGAAAGAGTCCATACTTTATGCATCACTAGAGCTCAGTGCAACAAACACTTTTTAATTGTTTATGAGTTCGACAAATGTAGTATGCACAATTGGCCCTATCGCATCACTATAACTCAGGCAATAAACACTTTCCAATCGTTTATGAGTTCGACAAAAGTAGTATGCACAATTGGCCCTACGTTAAAAGGGTCTAAGACGAATTGGTCGGACGGGCCTTTTGGTCGGTTGTTCGGTTAGGCGGGACTGGTGGTCGGCCAGATGTGACAAGTTATTATACATAAATATATGATAAAAAATTTTAAAAAAATTATATATCCAATATTTGTTTTCCATTTGGGACATGCCACACATTTTTTTTATATATGTTTTTCTATTTCAATTCAGTTACGCGTATTCTATTGTGACCGTGAAAAATTGAAAGTGTACCACACTATGACTTTAAGCATTTGATGTATTTCTAATATAAGGGTCGAGAAATTATGTGTTGTATAATATTACTTGTATTTTTTCTAAATAATATGTATTATTGATGTTTCAAAAATATGTTATCTCTATTAAAAATGGACATAAACTACAAAAGTATGTCATAATGTCAAAAGTTTTAAACGAAAATTAACTTATGATGATTTTTTTTTTTTTTTTTTTTTTTTTTTTTTTTTGTACAAGACTTCAAAATTTGAGGCGGGGGATGGGAGAGGGCCCTATGCATCTGGGGCCATGCCTAGATTGCCAAATGGAATATGTGCACAAACGCAAACTTGTTTAAGTTTGGCCGGAATCAACAGTTTATCGTTTGTTTTGAACCTTGAATGATTTTAAGATAATGGGTATGATTAAAAGATATTAGAATGAAATGTAATTAATTCAAATAGACTAGATAAAACTTGTTATTATGTATATATCTTCAAAAAAAATAGAAGGAATGAGAGGAAATAAAAATTAACAAAGCACACCGCCCCATGCCACTCTAATTATTTGCGTTCACCATACCACACCAAATCTACCCTACCATCCGCCCTGTCCCCCAACCTACAATTTTCATTATTACCCCATCTCACCTTACCATGCAACTCCACCCTAACTCACTTTTACCTTACCTCCACCTTACTCACCCTACCCTACACCGAACCCCCACCTCACCACCTTGAACCCCAACCATGCTATGCACCTCTACTCATCTTACCCTTACGCCGCTCTATTCCAACCAAACTCTTCCAACTCACCACATCCAGCTACCTTACCACTTCACCCCTTGCCCATTCCATCCTCACCTCCCATAGTATACAGTCCACCATACCTAACCTACATCCTTACACTATCATTACTCATACTTATCTTACCACACCGTACTATGCATTTACCTTACTCTTACCTTACCTTACCCAGCTTTACACAACACCTTACCCTTATCATTTATGCCACTCACTTTATCGCTTACATCACTTCACTTACCCTATCATCCACTGCCTATCACCTTTGGCATATCATTTATTATGGAATCTTTCATTCTTTTATGTGTGAAACATAATAATGGAATGTAGTTCACTCTATTTTATTCCATTCCTTGCAAACGAACTAATTGATGTACAGCGGATCATCCCAAAGTCTTTTCAGGCTACATTCAGGCTCAATTCTCAACTAGTGAAGTCATATATCCATGTGAATATATTATAACTAAAGTTACATTTGAACTCATATAACCTAAGGTTAGACCTTTACTCATGATTAAGAATTAGCTACTACAGACATTACTCAGGCCGAACTCTAGATTATCCGGACGAGTTGATTTTTAACCTAGAAACTTTAAATAAATAAATAAAAAAAAACAGACCTTCCTCTGTTGATTCCAGTGGAATCCCATGGACCTCTTCCACTGGACCATACCTAGTACCATCAAAGTATGTAGGTTTTTCTTGAGACAAGCCCTCACGTTGAGGATGAGTATAGCTAGCAGATGCCATTTACGCTGAATGCACTAACAGTTTAAATGTAATGATACAATGCAAGATGTTATGATGCGAATAAGAACATATTCAAAAGAGTTGTGACACAAGAACCTCATAAATGCAAAAGTGTTGGTGATATGGTGTGTGCACAAAACCGAACACATAAGACGAGATTAATTAAGATTAAAATAGCTAGATTAAATTTAAAACTGCGTAAGTTGGTAATTTTAGGATTACGAAAGAGGGCCTGAAAAGGATCCCAAAACTGAGTATTGGACTCAGTCACTAACGCAAGACGAAAGGTGAAATGATTGAGTGCAAAAATAACACTAATAGATCAAGTATGTTATATTACAGAAATTAACAACTCAGGTTTGCAGCAAGATTTGTTCCACGGATAGATCACAGAACGAGATACAAAAGTGCACTTAGCACAAAAAGGATAACAATCACAGCAAAACAATATCAGATTTGATAACTAGGTGACCGTGGATCTAATACCGATTGTTGGATTGATGGTGCTCACTGATTCAAGGGGGGAGGGGGAGGGGGGTTGAATGAATCCATTACGTTTTTTCACTTTAAAACTTTTTAATAGATTGCTTAATATCATAGATTAAATGTTTAACGACTCCTAATCAACTAGACGGCGGAAGAACGACTAGTTGCTTATTAGGCTAGTTAAGTTTCACCTAAGTGAGCGGATTGATTAATTTGCTGTGATTCGAACTTTAGACTTCATAACATGTTAGCATACAATACATAATAACACATACAAAGTCATAATATGGAAATTAATCAGAGATACTTAGCAACCGGGACTCAACTTCACAACAAAACAGTCAAAATCTACTGCTGGCAGAACAATGTTTCTGTTTTGTTGTATCCTTCGAGCCGAGTTAGTTTCTTTACCCTTTCGTGATTCGAAATTAGTATGGATGATGCAATCCTTAAAGTTCTGCTTACAGAACGCATACCAATCAAAACACTTCGTCCGGGTTTTAACTTTAAAACATCTTTTGCCTAGCGTGGTCAAGGGCTCTGTCTGATTTTTAATGACCCATTCTTTCCGGTTGCATTGCACGAAAGAGCCTTCCTTTGTCCTACAATTAAGTATTGTCTAACCTATCGAATCATCATAATCCAACCCATCAATTTACGATAAATTTTACAGTACAACATTTGTAACATAGTTATACTAAATGATATATTTTATAACTACATATTCATATATTCTCTTTCACATAGTCAAGGTATGTGTGGTGAAAGAAACTAGACATGTATGATTATAAAATAATTTTTTTGGGATAACAATATTATAACCGTCATATTATAAAATTTCTCAACAAATTGGACTAGACTGATTCATCTCAAGAATAGTCTACTAAGAGTAAAGATACGAATAGAACCATTGTGTCACAACGAGTGATACAACGATTATTAATACAATTGATTGTGATTAATATAAACTGATGATGATGTGTGTGTGTGTGTGTGTGTGTGTGTGTGTGTATATATATATATATATATATATATCATGATCAACCATGTAGATAAATGTCGTACAATTCGTTGTATTACAATCGTTGTGGCCATATCATTATTCACTCTACTGACTCATATCAACAACAATCTCTTGCTCTGTCTTTGGTTGGGGAAGTTATTGTGTGGTGAGAGAATTTGAGGTGAAGTGACAGATGAAACGATCAGAACCACACAGTTTAAATACAGAATGAATGTGTGTGGTGTGTGATGTGCCACACGCTGTCTCCACACCGTGTGGAGACACCACACAATAACTTCCCTTTGGTTGTCAACATTAATTATGCGTGTGGATTAAGTCTTGACTTGTTTACAGCCTTGACAAACAGCCATAATCCCCATAGGAGACGGATGTCACCGTAATATACTCTCTAGTTAATAAAAAGAACATGAACAGTTTTACGATGGTACTGGTACACCGTTTTATATTTGGTTCACCAATAGAAATTCTTAAAAGAATGACAAATTTATAAAAACAAGACGTATGTATTTTATACGGCAGGATCCATCTATCTTTGCAATTTTCAATTGATCATGGATCACAATTAATATACTCTCTAATTAATAAAAAAAAAAAACAGTTTTATTGTTATCCTGATACACCGTTTCATACTTGATCCATCAATAAAAATTCTTAAGAGATTTTATAAAAACACGACGTATGTATTTTACACGGTATGACCCATCTGTTTTTGTAATTTTCTATTGATCATGGATTACCAATTCATATTTGATCAATGACCATAATAAAACTTATGAATAAAAAAGAGTAATGCGACTGACACAACATGTGAGACGCAATAGATGACTGAATCATTACACTTTTGATTATGATGGTTTAAGTCATGATCACTAGATCATGAATCGGTGATTGTGTTATCTATTGTGTGTCATATGTTGTGTCCTTATTATTACTTATAAAAAATAAAATAAAAATTACACACATTATATTCCAAAAAGAAAAATGATAGAGTTACAACGAAAAGACACAACAATGATCTACACCATTGATTATTATGGGACATATATTGATTTATCTAGGTCCCACAATAATCAATGGTTTAGATCATTATTATGGCACATTGTTGTGGTTTTTCGTTGTGACTCTATCGCCCTCTTCCAAAAATTAATTCTTTCTCCCAACAGATAGGACTTAGCATTCTTTCTCACTTACCTCGAAGCTTCCTCCCTCACACCTATAATGCCACCCCTTCCCCCCTTCCCCTCCCCTCCCCTCCCCTTCATTCTACTACTCTCCTTCCTCCCTCTTTCCCCGGCCCCATTTTCACAAACCTAACCCTCTCCATTTCCGCCGGCCACCATGAAGATCATCACGAATTTCCCTAAAAAGCTCTTCAACAAGTACATATCTCGATCCGATCGCAAACGCAGCTCCTTCAGCTCAACCGGAACCACATCTACAGAGTCGTCCGTTTCTTCTCATGGGAGGAATCAAAAGCGGGATTTGGCTGCACCGTCGCCTACGACTGTTTTGGCTCCGGAATTCGAAGGTGTTTATTTCGAGATGGAGCAGGCTTTTAAATTGATTGACGCAGACGGAGACGGGAAAATCACGAAAGAGGAAATGGCGGAGCTTTTGAAGCGAGTGGGGACTGAACCGCCGAATCAGGAGGAGTTGAATGATTTGTTAGCGGAATTGGATAGTGATGGCGATGGTTGTATTAGTTTAGAGGAGTTTGAAGCGATCAGCTCGGCGTTTGGGCCGCCGGCAAGTGGTTCAGAGCTGAAGGATGCGTTTAATATATTTGATACGGATCGTGACGGGAAGATAACGGCGGAGGAGCTTCTTAACGTGTTTAGGATGATCGGAGATGGGCGGTGCACTTTAGAAGATTGCCGGCGAATGATCAGTGTGGTTGATAAGAATGCAAATGGGTTCGTCGGATTTGAAGATTTCTCTGTTATGATGGAGCTGCAAAGGTGATGAATGGCGTTCATAATTTTCCGCTTGAAAAAAAAAATGTCCAACTTTTTTTTTATTTGTTTACTTTTTGTGGAATTTAGATTTTAGAAAATGATTTGATCACAACAATCGGCTAAGGCCAAATTGTTATTGGTAAAAACCTATAATGTCCAAATTATTATGGTGAATTTTTTGTGGGTTGAAAATATGTTGTGTGAAATTAGTTTGGTTCAAGTTAAATTTCATGTACCATATCGGCTTAATGTTTAACATTAAGTCATTAGGTCATATCATGACAGTGATCAGGTTTCATATCTCATTTGAAACGAAAATGCGTGCGTGATTTCATGTTGGATATTCATCAAATTAAAGGTTTCATCTTAATGATGAGGTAAAATTGTGCTTCTTCTGTTTTGAAATAATGAACGTTATTTAATATCGCTTTTTTCAATTATTATTTAAGTAATTCAATTGATAGTTGCAAAACAATATTGCTGCAGCAAAATCTTGTGAGTATATGATTAAAGGCATTTTTTTTTTTTTTGAGTAGAATGAAAGGTTTATCTTAAATTATAATTCAGTAGTGATAGTGGTAAAGCAAAATTGATGCAACAAAATACACGATTCTTGTGAGTTGTGAGCATATGATTAAACATATTAACGATGAGGTAAAATTGTAATTCAATAGTGATAGTGGTAAACCAAAATTGATGCAACAAAATACCCTACATATTATAACGTGGAATCTATTGATTTATATGAATATCATAAAAATCAACACTTTTGGACCATGTATCATTGATTATGATATGTAATCTATTGATTAATATGAGTCTCATAAAAATCAACATTTTTGTATAATTTATTATTATGTAGACCTATTGATTTATATGAATCGCATAAAAATCAATTATTTAAAAATTTGTTATGATACATTTTACTGCGACAAAAACATTTCTCAAATTGAATTGTGCCAATACTCTGAGTAATTAACGCAAAAGTATAGTGATAGTCTCACAATAAAATACCGCAACATACTTTTCTATCATTGATTATGGTGGTGACTTATTGATTCCTATTAATCTCACATAAATTGATGGTGTAAAAATATTTTACGATATTTTATTATGATCATTTTATCGTGACATAATATTTCTCTATCGCAAATGTTATAAATAGCAACAATGATGTATTTATAGAAATTGATTTACACAAAACACATAGAAAATGATATGTAACATATTTTACACATAAAAACATAAAACGAGAATAAGACAAAAGTACAACATCTATATTTTACCCATATATCGTAAAAGTAAAATACGACAAGAATATATCGTTCGTTGATCGGTGATTTACAAATAAAATTTTTGTAAGAACACCGTTTTAATGGATATGAAAGGATCAAATATTCTCTCAGAATCTAGTTTTAAGTGATATTTCAAGTGCAATTGTTTGTAGAAATGTCAACAAAACGACGTAGTTTTAAAAAAAATCTACGGTTTGATTATTTTCATATTATGGATATGTGGTTATATAACTTGTACTTGATAGATCTACAGTTACATCACTTATATTTGATAGATCATTTAAGATTATTATTTGATAGGATCATGACTCGTTTTTTATAGACAGAATCAGAATGTGTATCTTTTCTCACAACTATTTATTAAGTTTATTGTGAGATATATACGATAGTTACATAATTAGGAGGGAGAGAGCCCAAACACTTAATATAAACTGTAGACAGACATTTCTTAGTCAAGAGATGAAGTGGATAATTCCCGGTCCTTTTTTTTTTTTTTTTAGGGGAAAGTCCTTTTAACAAAAGAAAATTGAAATACAGAAAAACAGTGAAGGAAAATCCTACAATCATTAATTACACCTCCAAGGGCCGATAAATCCTCTTTATTGGACGATAGTTTTTGAAAGATTGTCACCGAATCACGCGAACTTATAATTTGAATACTTAGAGCACTTGCGGTAGATACCATCCTTAAAAACTCTATTTTATAGATTTAAAAAGAAAAAATAACACTGCGGCAGATACTCTATTTTTTTTACTCTAGAATACCAATTCTGTAAAATTTTGCATCTACCGCATTCATCCAGATTCTGTAAATTTCCCTTTCTATTTATCGGATTATGCAAAATAAAGAATCTGATACATTTCATCTTAGATATAGATTCTTTAAACTAGAAAAACGTGTAGTCAAAAATGTAAAATAAAGTATTCGTCAAGACGATATTATACGAGTGTTTTTATTATGACTATTATGTAAAGGAAACATTTCCGATATAATGTTAGGGTTTGAAATGTATCACCTCCATCCATCCATTTGTACTTTACTATAGAACAAAGTGTGTGGTCAAAGCCGACGTTTGGGACAGACAAACAAGGTCACGGCCTAGGACCCGTCAAACTTCGTAATTTTAGGGGGCCCTCAAACTTTATAATTTTTGGGCCCCCGTTTTTATGTTACAGATGTGCATGTTAAGTTCTTTTTTTTTTCAGTCTAAGTTAACTAATCGGTAAGACCTAAATTTATACCCGACTTCATTATAAAAAAAAGTCCAATCAAGTTCTGTTACATTTTTTATATACTCATCAACATAATATACCTCAACAATAGTTGCTATATGACATTTTGTTCACATGGTCAAGGGCCATAATATTTTTTTGGCCTAAAACCTCCAATAAACAGGGACGGTCCCGTGTGTGGTAAGCTAACAATAATTTTTTACACTTTCCCATTGGAAATTTTAACCTAAGGACTCCAACATAGGGAGTGATCCATGTGGTATAATCTGGACCACACAGTTTCATTCTGAGAATGAAATCTGTGTGGTCAGATATCTTGTGTAGTCACTCCCATGTTTGGAGTTCTTCAATAAGAACCTCCCTTTCCCATAATAAAACGTTATATAAGTCCGTAACGGACAAATAATTATTTGAGTAGTTAATAAAGGGGATGAGAGAGAAAAACACCAACATTTCATCAATTAGGGAGAATGACAGTCTTTTGAAACTTTTACATAAAGGATAAAACTATTTTTTTTCTCTGGTTTAAAAAAAATAAACTAACACACTTTTTCTCTAATATATCTTTTTTAAACAATCATATCTCTCGATCTAGAACTTTAAATTTGAAAATTCTTTCACTAATTTTTTTTATTTTTTCATGCTATTTATTTTTTGGCCACTTTCAACATATTCCGACATGTTTTTAGAAAATCCGATGTCGAAATTCACTATTATTCGAAATTCACTTTCGAAATCCACTGATTTTTGGGATTCACTGGGGATATTCATTGAGTGAATTTCGACAGTGAATCTCACGACAAACGATGTATTTGGATCTCTAAATCAAAATATATTAGTATTTGAAAATTGGGGAGGAAAGAGAAAAAAAAAACTGGAGCAGGCTATGAAACAGCGAATCGGATATTTATTTTTATTTATTATTATTATTTTTTTGTTTTGTTTTCAGACTATAAAAATTATGGGAGTTGTCTTTCTTCCTATAAAAAAATATTACGCTTTCCTGTTAGTTAAAAATATTCCAAATGATGTATTTATCCCTAATTCTCCTGTTAATAAAAATACGTAGAATAGACACACCGCGGTATTTTCGTTGATATCACTAGTATGCATGGGTTATCCTTTCAAAAAAAAAAGTATGCATGGTTCTTTATATATTTTTTTTGGCAGGTGCTACTCGGATGGTTGCAGTGGCGGACCAAAAAAAATCTCAATAGGAAAATCAAAACAAATTCAAATAACGAGCAAGGACATCAATAATGTTCTTATATTTTTCACCACAAAAAATACATCGATCTTTGGATTTCATTGGGGCATTGCTCCTCCTCCCTTATGTACATTGGGTCCGCCCTGGAGGGGCCTTTTTGGTATGAAGTATATATATATTTTGTATAATTAAAGAAACAAACATAATGATAAATAAACAAAAACACTTCATTGAGGTACTTTATACGTTAAGTATTTTAGTGATGACATTTTTAACTAAATTCGTAAATGTAGGCCCTCTTCAAATTAGAAAGCGAAAGCTAAAGTTTAAAAAGTGAAATGGTTCATATTTTTATGTATCATGTATTAACTTATTAAAGACATAAAAAACCAATAGAGATAAATCTAAAGCAATATCGAATAATTGATCTGATAAAATTATGTAATAACTTAGAATAATATCATCCAATTGTATAATAAGAATCCAATCACACCACCCTAGAAAAACAGGGTGTATACACAACAAATAATTCCTAACACAAGCAAACACAATAGAACGCAGGGGCGCCGCAAGGGCAACAGGGTCATGGAATACCCCCAAAGTATCACCCTAGACCACTCCTAGCACCAAAACTAAAGCAAAAACAGAGAAACGGTGGGTTGCCTCCCCCATGCGCATTTGTTTTACGTCATTGGTTTGACTTATTAAGAAACAAAAAGAAAAGCAACAAAACATGAATGGAATGAAAGAAAAAAAATTGCACATCTTTTGCTTAATAGCTTCAAGAACATAGCAATTAAAAAAAACCTTCATCCACTTTTATTTAGAACAACAAAAAAAAAAATATCTACCTAAAACATTCTAAGTTTAAAGTCCTTAGTTCGACTTACTACCCGCAACAATGCTAAGGATAGTTATATCAAAGGAGAGCAAACCGTTGCGTCTCCCTACAAAAATCAAAAGAATTGAGCACACCTTTAAAATGGGACAAGACAAAGAAGGGGCTCAATCCCCACCACCAAAATTGGTTCAAGAAATTTACAGTGCAACACAATGAATTCAATTTCCCTGAATTATAGCATATGCCAAGTAACAAAGATTCAAACACCAAACATTAAAATTGTGGCTCAACCACAACATCAACATATTCAATGTGATCAACCACCACTATTTTTTCAATAAGGTTCAAATGAGAAGGAATAAATGATTCACTAGTAGCATGTTTCATACCTTCTTCATATCACTCATGATGGGTGATTACCTCAAGAGTCGACAGTGGAGCAAATGAAATGTCATCATTTTTAGCACTCCTCTCAACCTTCCTCTTCTTAATCAATTGCTCTACCCGGTTCTCCAAATTATTTAATGCCGATTGAAGAGTAGTAGCATTTGTTTTAATATCCATCAACTCCCGACCTTGCTCTTGCAAAGTCCAGCCTTGCTCTTCTATCTCACGGCCTTGCTCTTTTAACACACGGCCTTGCTCTTGCAAAGCCTCATTGATTTGCTCTAAGAGGATGTCGGTTGAGCTCTTTTGCGGTGAAAAAGCTATTTGTGGAGGTTGGGAATATTTCAAATACACATTGGGGTGTTGAAACTGAGAACTTGGAGGACTCTCCCACTCATTGTGTATGGTGATGTGTATGGGTTGAATTGATAATATGGTTGGAATCCAAAGCCCATAGCACCGAAATTAAAGCCTCCAAAAGAGTATGGAGAAGAGCCCTCATGGCCATACGGATCAATACACTGCAATTCAAGGGAACAACAAGAACACAATCACGGTATCCAGTCACCACCACCGCAATAGGTGGAGTGACTCTTCAACAAAAAGCCAACATCAAGAAAAACAAGAAAAAAAAACGAAAGGAAAAAAAACAACCTAAGCCTAAGTCTTCAAACGACTTATGAGATATCGATTTGATTCCCCGACAACGGCGCCAGAAATCTTGATGACCAAAATAGTAACGACCAACTTTAACCGGCAGAGTACCGGGTCGGAAGCACTATAGTGGAGAGCAAGGTCGTATCCCACGAGGAATCAATCGAATACCAAAGTCATTCTCATACTTAGTTTAGGCTAATCAAGTTTGTTCAGGTTTTGATTATGCTAAAACGATATTTAAACTAGAGTAAAGAGAGATAGAGGCATAGCCAAATCACGATCCAATTGAATACTTTCGCCCCTCTAATCGACTATTTGGGAATGGAAACTACCAACCAACCATCCTAATGCTTATATCGACTCGTTCATGGGTGCAAACTCCTAAGATAGTACTAGACGCCATGCAACAACCTAGTACCTTTTGCCCGGTTCAACAGATCGCTTTTAAGGATTTAATCGACCGAACAAGATAAACACTCTAGAGCCGCTCGATTTACACCGACAAACCTCGTTACCCAATCGATCTAAACAACTCAGTCAATTGTAGATAACGATCTTAAAACCCATTTTCCCACACCCCTTCGCAACATACATTTATAAAAATGGTGTGTGAGTTCATGAACTAGGTGTACAAGCTAATTCAAGCATTAAGAACAAGTTTTAAGACATGAATTCATCGATATAACAACAATTAAACACTACTCATTCTCAATTTCATCAATTAGAGGGTAATTTCTTCAATCTTCACATGATTTAACTATGGAATGTTTAGCTACTCATAGTAAAACTAGAAATAACAATCAAAGATAGAATCAAAGCCATAAAACTGAAAAGAGGAAAGATTAATTATCAAAACCATGAAAATTGTCTTTACATCAAGCTTCATCAACACCCATGTCAATTGGGAAGAAGATGATCCAAAATGCAAAAATTAAGGAACGAAAGCTAAAATCTAAGCTAATTTGAGTTTAATCTAAGAGAAATAGTGAAAGAAGAGCTAATCTAGGTGAATGAATGGAGGAATGGTGACTCTAAGGCTCCGTTTGTTTTGGCCGGAGTTTTTTTGGGCGTTTTTTTTACATCACATCACAAATCATTTCTTACAATTCTCCTACCAATCAAATCTTCAACTACAAATAAAAAATATTAAATCATCTCTCATCATTTCACTTTATCAACTTTATTACATTTTTTACCATTATTTTATTCATTATTCTACTTTATTTCACAAATCATTTCATAATCTACACCAATCATTATTCTACTTTATTTTACCCATTCAACTTTTTAATCATTATTTCAATCACTTTATCAAAAAAAACTCCAAAAAAAACTCCCAAAAAAACTCCAACCCAAAACAAACACAACCTTAGGTTTTGGGGCGGAGAAGAATCAGAAATCTTCAGAAAATTCGCGTTTTTGTGGTGAAAAACGCATAACGAGCCGAGCTGCCTGAAATTCGGCTCGATAGATAGTTCGATACTAGATTGTCTTCAGTAAATTGACCATAACTTTGCGTGCAGACCTCCGATTTGAATGATTCAAGATGCGTTGGAAAACTTGTCCAAAGATCTACAACTCTTGTGAAGAAGTATAAACCGAATTCCGTCTATAATAGGGGTAAAATGTCACTTTAATTCAACTGTGAGTATAAATGCTCGAGACAAATGATCCGTAAGAACTCCGTGGCTTCGGGTATGATGGGAGTCAACTTTACATGATTCCGGTGCATCTTTTACCCCCGTTTATCCCACTTTTAGCACGTTTCTTGGTGATTTAGACCGTTTTAGGGGCAATATCGTGAATTATTAGCACGGGGAGTAAATCCGTCACTTTGATAGTTTACTACCTCTTTTTAGTGATATTGACCCTATTCCCGAGCACTTTTACCCTCTGGAATGTTTTGGATGTTTTTGGTTGTTGTGATGATGTAGGGAAATGGTGTCTCGAGAACCCAGAAGGCAAAGAATTATGATGAGAAGCATGGTCAAGGTGCAACAATGAGCCAAAGAAGAAGAAAGATGAAGAAAAGGGGTGAGAAGTTTTAGTATCTCAACCCCTATGTTCTGGTTCAGCAACATTTTGACCCATGATGGAGGCATTTTCTGGTCATGACTTCTTCATGAAAGTTTTAGAGAATTGAAAGAGCTTTCCAACGCATCTTGAATCACCCAAATCGGAGCTCGGATGAAGAAGTTATGAAGGTTTTACTACAGCAGAAAAAACTGCATCATGCGAAACGCACGTTTGGAGCTTTAAACGTGCGTTTGGACGTTTTTTGAATACTGAGAGCAAGGGGACTGAAACGCACGTTTGGGAACCTTCCAAACGTGCGTTTGAGCAGTTTTTAGCCATATAAACCCAATTTGGATCGAATTTTTTGGGGAAGAAGATAGCAGCGGCGAAATGGAGTAGTTTTAGGTTAATTTGGGCGATTTTCTTCATCCTTAGGAGTTAGAATTAGTGTAATATACCGTTAGAAAGATCTTTCAATCCTCTCTTTGATTCTCTAACTCTTAGCTTCGGTCTATAACATTTCATTGGGCAAAATTCGATCTTTTGTATTCAACTTTTGTGCTCTTCTTCTCCAAACTCGAATTTCTGCACTTTAATGGTAAATTTCTTCTCTCTTTTACTTGTTATGCCTCTTATTTAATACTTTCATTGCATTTCAACTAGTATAATGTGTAGCTAATTCCTCCCCATAGTCAAATCATGTGATATGTGGTGAAATCACCCATTGGGTGATGAAATTGGGAGTGGGTAGTGCTTTTTATTGTTGTATCTTGCTCGTTTCACGTCTTAGAACTTGTTATAACGGATTTGGGCTAGATTGATCACCTAGGTCAAACATCACACACACCACTCTTGAGAGTTGTTCAGAGAGAGGGGTGTGGGAAAAGGGTTCTAGGATCGTGGTGTAGTCTCGGTTTAGTTGTTAAACCGAGCACATCGTGAGGTTACTCGTTTATACGTTTAAGCGGCTCGAGTGCAAAACATGACTTGTTAGGAGAGAGTTGTTCAGACCTTAACATGGCATAAGGTGTTAGAAGAGAGTTGTTCAGACGCTAGCACCGGGTTTAGGAGTTCGCACCCGTGAAATTGAATGCAAGAGCTCGTTTGTTATATTGCACACTCCCGGTTTGTCTATCCTCGGGATTGAAATTAGTCATTTTGATCATGGTTCGGCTATGTCCCTTTCTCATTTAGACTTGTTAGTTTAATTTACTTTAGTTTAATTGAAGTGTACAAACATTCCAACAACTTGTTTGCCTAGACTAAGCAATAAGTTCACTTTGGTACTTACAAGCACATCTTCTCTGTGGGATCGACCTCGGACTCCTGTAGCTTTACTCGCAATCGACCCGGTACACTGCCGGTTAGAGAGCTTGTTTAGTCACCGTTGTCTTGAGTATTTTATAAATTTGTTTGGTGAAAATAACGCTCATCAGGGTACAAGCTCTCTAACCTCATACCTCATCGTCATGCGGTTTACTGAGTCACCTATTTTTTGCATTTCCATAGCAACCAACATACCAAGCATAATTCCGCAAGAAAGATAGGCCTCGAAATGGGTCAAAATGCCGTAAAATGGTGAGGTTTTCCATCTATTTGGCAGTTTGCCTCAAAGTGAGTGTGCAATGCATTTTGCCCTATAAATGGTCTAAAACTACCCAAAACAAGCCAAGAGTGTCGTAAATGGGGGTTAAAACATGCACCGAATCATAGTAATGTTGACTCTCATCAACCACCCCCCACTTAGCGTTTGCTCGCCCTCGAGCAAAATAAGCGTTTTAAAAGGAACCAAAGAGTCAATATCACACGCGTAGGTCAAGCCAATCACATATCAAAGACAATGGACGAGTAAATGAGTGAATGAATGCAACCTAATCATACCTTATCAAGCAAGCGGGATGTGTGTGTGTGTATATAGCTTATCCTACATTCACCACGGTTTACCGGTTTGGATTATGGACGCTAGGTTATTACGACTACACCATAAGCTCATACTTCATAAGCATCTCCACTAATCGGGGCCAAACTGAGGCTACGCAAGGTCAAGTAGGACTTGAAAGGTTGTAACGTTAGGCTCGGGACGGGGCTAACCGAAGGGAATTTCTGGGGAATAAACAATAAAGATATAAAACGAGCAAGCTCAATCATGGGGTGTAACAATACAAAACGTAGCTAGCTCTACTCTTCTCTAGCTCAAAATGAAACTAGAAACATGATCAAAGAAATAAAATGCCATATCGCACTATGTCTCAAGTGTAACGAGGCAAAAATGTATAAGAAATCATGTTTCTTCACTAAAATCTCATCCCAACCACCAACATCACATACTAAATCAATACATGAGTCCCATATTTTTGGCTTTCTTTGACTCAACATTTTATTTTCCTTTCATGACTTTTCTTCTTCTTCTTCTTTTTTCTTTCTTTTTTTCTTCTTCTTTTTTTTTTTTTTGATTTTGATTTTGATTTTGAACTTGAATTTTTATTAGGTTTGAGTCAAAGGCCATCACATACACATAAAATAAATTGAGCTCCTACCCTCCAATATCATGAAATAGCTCGTAAAAACACCAACTCCTCTCAACATACACACCACTCTACCACCCATCTAGAAGAAAAGATTAAGCTCAACTCGTAGGGTGTTCAAGGGAATGTAGACCACAAATAAAGCTCAAGGGTCGGGTAATTATGGGCTAAATACGAACGGTTAAATGTCGGATGGGGGTCTAACCATCCTACCAATGCTTAGAGGGGTTACTGTGGAATATGTCACGGGATGGCTATTTGGCTCTGGTCGGGTCAAAGAAACGCCATAACTGTCATCCCAAACTCTACCAAGGTCGGCCCTTCTATTTCGTCTCGAAGTTAATGATATGAGTTCTAGGTAGCCGAATTGTGCCTAAGTCTACCATAATCGGTCACTAGTTACCATGGCTCATGAAATTGAAGTTATACGTGCATGAAAATCTCATTTCCAAGATAAGGTAGTAAGCCAAGTAACATGAATTCAAACATTCACTACACCGTTTATCCTATCAATGTGAAGGCTCAACATACGAATGCAACATCAATACCATGGAAAAATTTAAAAATTGCTCAAATTTTTGCTAAAGAAGTGACCAAACACTAAGCATACAACACAATGGCCAGAAAAACAATGAAGCACATATCAAAGCTAAGCCTACCACCCCCTCCCCACTTTAAATGCAACACTGTCCTCAGTGTGTGAATGATAAAGAGAATGAAGGCTTAGCTTAACCCGGCAGAAAGGCGCAAACCATGTACGTGACATATCCATGAAAGTTCCACTCGAATACCTGAAGCCATGAGACAAAAACACCAAGAAAACGCATGCACGGGGAACAGCCACCGTGCCAAAAGCAAGCAACAAATATCGAGATATAATAAAAGAGCGCAAAGTCACATACACGATCATATGAAACCAAAAAGAGGAACCGACTCGGGGCGCATGGGATGAAAAGACAATCAAACAAGTAAAACAACATCCATGCATAAAGATACGAACCAACATTAGATCGAAGAAGAGCCACTCAAAAACTGTACCAATACCCCCAAAGTATCACCCTAGACCACTCCTAGCACCAAAACTAAAGCAAAAACATAGAAACGGTGGGTTGCCTCCCCCAAGCGCCTTTGTTTTACGTCATTGGCTTGACTTATTAAGAAACTAAAAGAAAAGCAACAAAACACGAATGGAATGGAAGAAAAAAATTGCACATCTTTTGCTTAATAGTTTCAAGAACATGGCAATTAAAAAAAACCTTCATCCACTTTTATTTAGAACAACAAAAAAAAAAATTATCTACCTAAAACATTCTAAGTTTAAAGTCCTTAGTTCGACTTACTACCCGCAACAATGCTAAGGATAGTTATACCAAAGGAGAGCAAACCGTTGCGTCTCCCTACAAAAATCAAAAGAATTGAGCACACCTTTAAAATGGGACAAGACAAAGAAGGGCTCAATCCCTTCCCAAAATTGGTTCAAGAAATTTACAGTGCAACACAATGAATTCAATTTCCCTGAATTATAGCATATGACAAGTAACAAAGATTCAAACACCAAACATTAAAATTTTGGCTCAACCACAACATCAACATATTCAATGTGATCAACCACCACTATTTTTTCAATAAGGTTCAAATGAGAAGGAATAAATGATTCACTAGTAGCATGTTTCATACCTTCTTCATATCACTCATGATGGGTGATTACCTCAAGAGTCGACAGTGGAGCAAATGAAATGTCAACATTTTTAGCACTCCTCTCAACCTTCCTCTTCTTAATCAATTGCTCTACCCGGTTCTCCAAATTATTTAATGCCGATTGAAGAGTAGTAGCATTCGTTTTAATATCCATCAACTCCCGACCTTGCTCTTGCAAAGTCCGGCCTTGCTCTTCTATCTCACGGCCTTACTCTTGCAAAGCCTCATTGATTTGCTCTAAGAGGATGTCGGTTGAGCTCTTTTGCGGTGAAAAAGCTATTTGTGGAGGTTGAGAATATTGCAAATACGCAATGGGGTGTTGAAACTGAGAACTTGGAGGACTCTCCCACTCATTGTGTATGGTGATGTGTATGGGTTGAACTGATAATATGGTTGGAATCCAAAGCCCATAGCACCGAAATTAAAGCCTCCAAAAGAGTAAGGAGAAGAGCCCTCATGGCCATACGGATCAATACACTGCAATTTAAGGGAACAACAAGAACACAATCACGGTATCCAGTCACCACCACCGCAATAGGTGGAGTGACTCTTCAACAAAAAGCCAACATCAAGAAAAACAAGAAAAAAAAACGAAAGGAAAAAAAAACAACCTAAGCCTAAGTCTTCAAATGACTTATGAGATATCGATTTGATTCCCCGACAACGGCGCCAGAAATCTTGATGACCAAAATAGTAACGACCAACCTTAACCGGCAGAGTACCGGGTCGGAAGCACTATAGTGGAGAGCAAGGTCGTATCCCACGAGGAATCAATCGAATACCAAAGTCATTCTCATACTTAGTTTAGGCTAATCAAGTTTGTTCAGGTTTTGATTATGCTAAAACGATATTTAAACTAGAGTAAAGAGAGATAGAGGCATAGCCAAATCATGATCCAATTGAATACTTTACCCTCTCTAATCGACTATTTGGGAATGGAAACTACCAACCAACCATCCTAATGCTTATATCGACTCGTTCATGGGTGCAAACTCTAAGATAGTACTTAACGCCATGCAACAACCTAGTACCTTTTGCCCGGTTCAACAATCCGTCTTTAAGGATTTAATCGGCGGAACAAGATAAACACTCTGAGCAGCTCGATTTACACCGACAAACCTCGTTACCCAATCGATCTAAACAACTCAGTCAATTATAGATAACGATCTTAAAACCCATTTCCCCACACCCTTCGCATAACATACATTTATAAAAGTGGTGTGTGAGTTAATGAACTAGGTGTACACGCTAATTCAAGCATTAAGAACAAGTTTTAAGACATGAATTCATCGATATAACAACAATTAAACACTACTCATTCTCAATTTCATCAATTAGAGGGTAATTTCTTCAATCTTCACATGATTTAACTATGGAATGTTTAGCTACTCATAGTAAAACTAGAAATAACAATCAAAGATAGAATCAAAGCCATAAAACTGAAAAGAGGAAAGATTAATAACCAAAACCGCAGAAAATTGTCTTTACATCAAACTTCATCAACACCCATGTCAATTGGGGAAGAAGATGATCCAAAATGCAAAAATTAAGGGAAGGAAAGCTAAAATCTAAGCTAATTTGAGTTTAATCTAAGAGAAATAGTGAAAGAAGAGCTAATCTAGGTGAAGGAATGGAGGAATGGTGACTCTAAGGGCTTTGGGGCGGAGAAGAATCAGAAATCTGCAGAAAATTCACGTTTTTGTGGTGAAAAACGCATAACGAGCCGAGCTGCCTGAAGTTCGGCTCGACAGATAGTTCGATACTAGATTGTCTTCAGTAAATTGACCATAACTTTGCGTGCAGACCTCCGATTTGAATGATTCAAGATGAGTTGGAAAGCTTGTCCAAAGATCTACAACTCTTGTGAAGAAGTCTAAACCGAATTCCGTCTACAAGAGGGGTCAAATGTCACTTTAAGTCAACTGTGAGTATAAATGCTCGAGACAAATGATCCGTAAGAACTCCGTGGCTTCGGGTACAAGCTCTCTAACCCTCATACCTCATCGTCCGGGTTTACGAGTCACCTATTTCCTGCATTTCCATAGCAGCCAACATACCAAGCATAATTCCGCAAGAAAGATAAGCCTCGAAATGGGTCAAAATGCCGTAAAATGGTGAGGTTTTCCATCTATTTAACGGTGTGCCTCAAAGTGAGTGTGCAATGCATTTTGCCCTATAAATGGTCTAAAACTACCCAAAACAAGCCAAGAGTGTCGTAAACGGGGGTTAAACATGCACCGAAGCATAGTAAAGTTGACTCTCATCACAACCCGACACGTCAAGGGCTGGAAGGCGAATATAAGGCAAGACATTCCTTTTGAACTGGTTATACCGGTGTTCCGGTAGAGCGGGTAGCATGGGCAGCATAGTGAGCGTCTGAAACTCCGACTCCTAAACTTAAAACTGGCTGGAAATGCGCATTTTGAGCCGCTCAGACGGATGTTCCACTGATCTTGACTTTTTAAACAGTCAGCACGAGGAACAAAACAAACATCATATATCCCGACTACACCATAATCGCCATCTCCCTCCTTTTCTAACTCGGGCATGGCGGCTCTGGAAACTGTGCTTTAATCACCCACATACCATTGAGAATAAATTATCAACAAAATGTTTCTTGAGATGCATATACAATATATGTTTGTATTTTCTAAATTTGACTTTCTAAAAACTATATTTTTTTTTTCTTAAAACCCCGATATCCGAAACTCACTGAAAACAAACATCATATATCCCGACTACACCGGAATCGCCATCTCCCTCCTTTTCTGACCGGGCATGGAGGCTCTGGAAACCGTGCTTTAATCACCCACATACCACTGAGAATAAATTAACTTATCTTCAACAAAATGTTTCTTGAGATGCATATACAATGATTGCATATATGTTTGTATTCTTTAAATTTGACTTTCTAAAAAGCAATTTTCTTTTTTTGGTTAAAGCCTCCGGTATCCGGAATCCACTGTCCGATTTATTCGGAGTTCGGTCCAGGTCGTGCTCTGCAGAGTATACCCTGGCCAAAAGCTCTTTCAAGATGACGCCTCAGAGGATAAATCGAATCGATGACCTCCCTAGAAGTTCTTAAGTCACTTACCACTGGAGTCTGGAGCCAAACTACTTGGTTTAAAAAAAGAAAAAACAATTTACCAATAAGGATGTCAAGATATCAAGATGAGTTGGGCTAGAAGATGTCAAGATGGGTTGGGCTGGCTGGAGGTAGTTTTTTTTTTTTTTTTTTCCAAAACAAAATTCCTTCAAGTGGTTGATGGTGCAGCATTTGAAGGAATATTGGTTGTTCGTATTCATCCGGTTTCGCCTTAATTTTCAGCGGTGTTCGCAAAGCATTTGCTGTGTCTTGCTCAAGATTCTTCAACATACCTCCATTGTATCCCAATGGCTCTCTCCCTTTCTACTATCTTCTTTCTCCTTCAATTCTTATTCACACTTCAAAAATTCAGTCTTATTATTTCTTCCCCATCACCTGAAACCTCGCTTCTGTCACAATTCAACTGATCCCATCTCTTCAATTTTTGATTCATGTAAAACCCTTCAACATGTGAAACAATCCCACGCCTATTTTATTGTATCTTATGGTATTAATTTGCATGAAACTTGTCCTCAATTTATTTCAAAGTTGATAGCTTTATACACAAAATTCGTTGATTTTGATAACCCATTTGCAATCCTGAAGTCTATGGAAAAACACACGGCTTTTTCTTGGAATATGGTTCTGAAGGGTTATGTTAGTTCAGGGCTTGTTGAATCTGCGTTCAGTGTTTACAGGAAGATGAGAGAAATTGGTGTGGAACATGATTGTTATACATTTCCTATTATTAACAGAGCCGTTTTGTTGAGTCCTGATAAAATTTTGTTTGGGAAAATCATGCATTGCTTGTCTATTCGAATGGGGTTTAGTCACGAGGTTCATTTTTGTAATACAATGCTTGAGGTTTATGTGAAAAGTGGGAGGATGGGTGATGCTCGTAAGCTGTTCGATGAAATGCCTTATAGGGATATAGTGTCTTGGACTGCAATGATTTCGATTTATGTTAATGATGGTAATGTTGATTTGGCTTTTGGACTGTTCAATGAGATGAGAACTGAGGTAGAACCCAATGCAGTGACAATGTTGGTCATATTGCAAGTGTGTTCAAGTGTGATTCAGGTGGTACATTTTCATGGTTTCTTCTTTAAAAAAGGATTCTTGATTGATCGTTCTGTGGATAACACATTGTTAAACGCTTACGTACACATGGGAAGGGTAGCTGATGCAGAAGTTCTTTTTGGAGAAATGGACAGAGATATAGTTTCTTGGAATATAATGTTGTCTCTGTACTCTATGACTGGAGAAATAAGGAGAATGGCTGAATGTTATCATCAAATGCAGGGCGAAGTAGAGCCCAGTCCCGAGAGTCTAAACGTGCTTATTTCTAGCACAACATGTTGTGGAGATCTTTTCCAAGGTGGACTTCTACATTGTCTTGCTTTGAAGAAAGGACTTTGTGATGATAAATTAAAGACTTCTTTAATGTACTTTTATGCAAAGTGCGGCGAGGTTGCTATGTCAACTTCATTGTTTGAAGAAATCCGTCATACAAATCATTTAGCTTCAAATGCCATGATGTCGGCCCTTCTTGAAAATGGACTTTATAAGGATGTTATTGTTCTTTTCAAGGAAATATTGAGTGCAAATTTACAACCTGCCCCTGAAAATTTTGTTAGTCTAGTGGCCGCTTATACTCATATTGGCGCCGTATGTTTAGGTAGAGGCGTCCATGGGTACACCATTAGGAACTCAGTTTGTGGATCTACCGATAAACATAACATCCTCGAAACAGCCATCTTGAATCTGTATCTACGATGTGGAAGCATTTACACTGCAAGAACCGTGTTTGATAAAATGGTTGTGAAAGATGCTGTGGCATGGACATCAATGATTGAGGGCTATGGAAACCATGGATTAGGTTTACAAGCCCTACAATTTTGATAGAATGGTAGAAGAGGAGCAAAACCGAACCACATTACTTTCTTGAGCTTGTTATCTGCTTGCAGTCATTCCGGCCTGTGGAGTGAAAGCTACAAAATCTTGCACCAAATGAAATGGAAATTCAACATTGAACCTGATTTAAACCACTACACTTGCATTGTAGATATGTTAGGTAGATCAGGAAGACTTAAACATGCATTATCAGTGATTTTGAAAATGGTTGCATGTCCAGATAGTAGAATTTGGGGTGCCCTTCTTGCTGCCTCGAGAGTACACGCAGATAAAAGACTAGGTGAATACGCAGCAAAGAAACTATTGGAAATGGAACCGGATAACGCTGGATATTATACTTTGTTAAGTAATATTGAGGCAAGTGAAGAAAGATGGAGTGAAGTTGAAGAAGTAAGGAGTAAAATGAAGGCCAAAGATTTGCAGAAACAACCCGGTTGGAGCTGCATAGAAGTGAAAGGCTTGCTTCATGGTTTTGTTTCAGGCGATGTATCGCATCCTTATTCAGCTAACATTTACAAGACATTGCAAGATTTACACTCTAAAGACAATCTAGTTATCTAAGTCAATGTTTTGTCCCTAATACCGAGCTCGTTAAGTGATCAACGACTTCTAGCATCATGCTTCCCAAAAGTTCGTGTAATTTGTTCATATCCTATTGATTTTTCTAGTTGATTTCAGTTTTTGGTACCATCTTCTTGTTTCATAGTTTATTCACTAAAGTCTGCACTTGAATGTTTATGATCTTGCAGAACAAACATGTTTGTACTTGAAGAGTTGAAGGTTTAATGCTCAATTATGAATCTTTTTGCAGGTTGATATAATGCATTTAAAGAAGATAACATGGGGAGTGGGGACAGTGACAACAGTGCAATATTGGAATAGTGTTGGTATAAGTTTTATCTCCCAACTTTCTAAGAGGACATGATTAAATCCTTTGGTCAATGCATGACATTAAATCCTTTGGTCATGTTAGTTAATAAAAAAAGCTCCTACTATGTCAGTGAGTTATTGTTCTGTACTAATAAGAAACAACAACTCTTAGCCTTGGTGTATCAGTAGTAATGAACAATAATGCCAACTGATAATTGATGTGCTGGGGGTCTGCTGTGTCTTGCCATTGATTATATGATGAAATGGAGAGGATCGTTATTGTGCATAACTCCATTTCAGAAAGTCGGTTCTGGAGTCAAGAATTGACTTTCCGTAGTGTAACGCCCACAGACTCTGAGCCTAGCAGCGCTAAATGAGTCATAAATGTCCGGTCAACTGCTTAGACCGCCGTCCTTGCTTGGTCTAAAAGGGCTAACCCGATTTGACAAATCTTTTATGTCTCATACTTATATGATGGTGATGCGCTTCCCCCACTTCCAATGTGGGATATCACACGTAGGTTCTGGGGCAAGAACCGACTTTCAAGGTCGATGCTCACAATGCACATTCGGAAAGTCGGTTCTTGGCTCCAGAACCGACTTTGATATAGTCGATTGTACTGTGATGCATATGTAGATTGATGCATCGGTAGAATTTGGTGTGGTGCAAATAAATGACCGGTATGTAAATGAATCCAAGTTTATTATTGAATCCAAGACACATCATTAAGGCCTTTTCCAATAATGGAGATTATCTTCGGTAGGAAATGGTTGTACAAGAAAAATACTTTGATTCTCTCGTAGATTTATGAAATATGGATTGGAATAATTCTTGACAGAATATTGGCATGAAAAGACATTGAACCATTCTCCATGAATGAAACTCAATTTTTGATAAAATTAGAAGTTTATGTGAAAAATGAAGCCACACTTTTTGATACTGTATTAAAATTGAATTCATAAACAATCGAAACATAACAAAAAAAAAAAAATCAAGGAGATTGATGGACATCGATCAAATTGGATAGAAACTGAAGGAAAAATTTCATTAATGATCCAAAAAAAGTTTACATTGATGATTTGTGTTATTCAACGTAACAACCCTCTATAAAGCTAAAGCATCCTTTATATAGGATTAGAATATCAAAAGAGGCACCGCATGAGTATCTCGATCGGTTTTGGTGTGATTTTCACCAAGGAGCGCAACTTTAGTTTGAGTTAGCTATGAATACGTGGTTCTGATCTTCCCACTAAAAAAGATGATAAGTCACTGTGATTAAGCGCCATCACCATTCTTTTTGGGCGGGGTGAAAAAGCCACGTGGACGAGGAATCGCCTTTTGCATCAATGAACATGAAAATAGGTGGATCTTTTGAACTAAAAACCACTTTCATACGGTTTCTTTATCTCATTTTCTAGATTTTTTTGATTAAGAGATCTATCGATATGATGTGTATGCCGGGAAATACTAGTGTGTTGTCTCCATGGCGTGTGGAGACACGTGTCGGCAATAATAACCACACATTTAATTCTGTATTTAAAGCGTGTGATTACGTTCGTTCACCGTCGGCTTCACCTCAAAATCGTTACTCCACATAGGTATTTTCCCATCTTCTAGCCCAAAATGACTTCATTTTAACTTCTTTCATGGCGGGACCGGAGAATCTCCACAACCCTGATGTATTTGATACTTGCATTCTTGATTAAAATGACTTGATTTTCTAGAAAACGACATATAATAGATACAATATGATAAATAAAGAGACTCGACACTTGAATATGACAAAATTGGCACTTGTTTTGAACTCATAATGTCACATTGAAAGATCATCCAACCCTAAAGACTAATAAAGTTAATAAAATGGTTGATAATTTAGGTATCAAACGTGACTTCAATACCATGAATTTCCATGAACATTTAATCTTCCACGCCTATAATTCTTGCCCTCCTTTTGTCCCTAGCTAGATACAAAATTGGGTGTGTACTGTACATAATAAATATTCCATTGTCAAAAGGGCATTAAAGGAACACATCAAATCGTTTATCAAATACTACAACTTATTTTATGTCTTTCTTGTTTGCTCTATTTGGGGGAAATTGGAAATTCTGGTCATGTCTTTTTTTTTTTTTTTTTTTTTAGGAATTAAATTTGTAATTTGGACCAAATTCGATTTTAGGTAACACGCCGTTAATAGTGGAGTAAAAAGATTTTTTATTTCAATAATAACGTCGTAAAAAGTGTAACTCTACTATTATTATCGTAAAATCTGTTTAACTCCATAATTATTATAGTAAAATCTGTTTAACTCCAATATTTTTCTTTCATTTAATAGCAGTATTCTTCAAAAAAGCAATTTGGTCATATTACAACTTTAATTTCAGTGGGAGGGACAAAGCCTGATTTTCAATTTTCCGCATTTGGGCCATTATTTCATTATTTCAGAATTTCTTAATTTCCCTTTCAAATAAAGCTTTGTCTCCTCAAGAACCAAAAACATTTTCGTTCACATCTCAATGTGTTGTCATGATATATCAATATAATACTCAATGTCACTTTCTCATTATTTGTTTTGAAATTTTTTTAAAAAAAAAAAAACAACAACAACAACAACAACTCCATTCGTTTTTTTAACTGCTACATTTAAAGAAAAAATAAGCTATCGTTTTTAGATGAACACGATCGACTTTTTAAACAATATTAATCATTTTTTGGATGAGCATAGTCGATTATTTTTAGAGAGAAATGTCAAAAGAATGCATATTACATTTAATTAGTCAAATATGACACTAAAGAATATTATTTGGTTATAAGGACACAAAATTAGTACATAGACCAAACAACCCTAATTTTGTTTTGCTTTTGTTTTTTTAATATTTTCTTTTTCTTTTTCTTTCTCGGCGTGTTTTTTTCTTTTTCTCTTTGGGCGTAAAAGTGTTTTTTTTCAGTGGCCACGTCGATCGTTGGCCACCGCGATCTTTGTGACACCCCGATGTAGAGACGCCGCAATCAGAAGAAGCCTCGATGAATTGACCCCGCGATGCATTGATCACCCCAATCCATCCATTGACCACCTCGATCGCGAGGCCACCTCCGTCGCGATGACCACCCCGATGGATGACAACGCGAATCGATGACCACCCCAATGTCACGGGACATCGCGATCGAGACGCCTCGATGAAGTGACACGCGATCATTGACCACCCCAGATCCATTGACCACTGCGATGCGGTGACAACCCCGATCTGATCCACCACCGATCGCAGGTGACCACCCGATCGCAGACACCGCCGATCTTTGAGACATTGCGAAGCATTCACCACCGTGATCGCGATGACCAACTTAATGCATTCACCATCGCGATTTATTGACCACCACGATCTGATGACCACCTCCGTCTGGTGACAATCGCGATCCATTAACCACCGCGATCGATGGCCACCCCGATCACGATGACCACCCCGATGAAGAGACACCATGATCACGATGTCCACCTCCGATGCATGAACCACAATGATGAAGTGACAACTGCGATCTGAGACACCGTGATGAAGTGACACGCGATGCGGTGACATTTGATGAACCAACAACTGCGATGAAGCAACACCGCGATGACATTTAATATTTTTCCGACTTAATTTCAGAAAATCGATTTCTTTTCTTCGTAAAATCGACTTCAAAAGCTATATCGCAGTTGAGCCAAAAAATTTACACCCAGCAACCATCACGATGCATTGACATGTGAAAATGATGTGACATGTGACGATGCAGTGACATTTGACAATGTTATGACATTTGACGATGCAGTGATATTTGACCATGAAGCGACATGTAAATTAGGGTTGTAAGTGAGCCAGGCTACTCGTGAGGTACTCGTACTCGAAGAGAGTTTGACTCGATTCGGTTTTTTTGAGTTCGAATTCGAGTCGAGCTACTCGAATAATTAACCGAGTCGATCTCGAGTTTTAAAATATAGTAATCGAGTACCTTGCGAGCTAATCGGGCTTCATTAATTATATATTTAAATAATTATATTTATCAAATTTATAATAAAATATTTTTTATAATTCAAAAGTATTATTCGAATCGAGTAGTAAGCGAGTCGAGCTCGATCTTATTATATTTTATTAAAAAATTAAATGAATTCTAAGAAAATAATCAAGCTTAAGAGCCGAGTCGAGATATATCAAGTACTTAGCGAGTTGAGTTCGATCTTGCCTTTTTATGGCTCGATCGAGCCCAAACTTTTTTAGTCGAACTCGAGCTCCAGGGAGTATCGACTCGACTTGGATCGATTACACCCCTAATATGAATGACACTACATTTATTTTACAAATTACCAAATTTGTGTATCGAGACACAAACCCACCATCAAATTCATGTCACTACACCAAGCACTGTGAAAACTTATTCTCTTCCTATTAGCGGTCAAATTATCGGTATACTTTGGTTCTCCCGAGAAGGTGTATATGTTGCTCAATGACTTCTCATTCCAAAGACCAAGGGAAGATTGGGCAATTGAATCAAAGCGAGAACCTCAAAGATGGTATCCATACTAAAATAAAAAAAAATCAAGCATCCTTTTATGCAAAAGAGACCCGTGATATTAACATTTTATGCGATGATATCGGCAATAATATATCACGATGATATCAACATTTTATCACGATGTTGGTAATCATATATCGTAACATCAACAATTTATGCAATGACATCGGCAATCAAATATCTGATGACATCAACATTTTATCACGATGACATCGGTAATCATATATCGCGTGATTTCAACAATTTATGCAATGACATCGGCAATCAAATATCCAGTGACATCAATAACTCAGTTCTCACAGTTGGTTCGGTGTAAAGAGCTGATTGTTTATTGCTTATACCTTCCTGTAAATACTCATCATCATCATAGACATTCTTCTTTCCTCGTGACCTGTAAGATTCATTTCTCAGGTCGGAAAAAGCGTGGAAAAACTGTGTTAAATGATGTAAAGGGTAATAGTGGAAAAACAAATGAAATATGCCCTTATAAACAAATAAGATTTAAGTGTGTCCTAAATGCCTATTAAGTGTTCAAACTAGTCTTTATAAACAAATATCCATTATTTTTTCTCCATATGTGACAGTTAAAAAAAACGGAGGGAGTATTAAGATACTGACGATGCTGAATCTCGTCTACATGAAATTACGGGCCAAGATAAACGCGAGTGACAAAGAACAATATCAAAACCCTAAAAGCGGATGAGTGTTTGATCGATTTTAGGCGAGCTTGAAATAAGTGGTATCTCAAGTTGCCTCGTATTCCGTAATTGTTCGAGAATCAAGTCTCTCGTAGTTCATTGAGATTTTTTATATATGGGGCATCTCACCCTAGGCAATCTTGTGCCGTGTCCTCTAAGGATTCTTTACGTGTTAATCTCTTTAATTTAGGAGATAATCATGGATAGTTTAAAATGCCAGGATTAGAGTCTTAATGGGTAAAGGATCTTCAGGATCTTCCCATAATTATTCTATATTACAAGCATGTGGGCTAATATCGGATAAAGGAGACTCTGGCCGAGCTGCGTCGAGCCTCCTGAGCCATCTCTGACCGAACTGCGTTCACCCGTCCTCCATGATGTCCGATCCAACATACGATGGCCTATATGGGAGAACATGTCAGACGCCCCACTTGGGGCTTAGGTTTTCTCTTAGGCATGAAATGAGCTTCTGGCCATTAACATTTTGTTTCTCTCTCTTCATTCAATGTTTAATCAACAAAAATATGACACGTGGCGAGGGTTAGTTCAACGCTCATCAGATACATATATATCATATAATGCGTTGACTACTATACAAAAACTTTGATTTTTTTCCCAATATTTTACACTATTTTTTAAAGCGTTGTCTGTTAGCTAGTTCGACACTTATAATCCTTTATTTTCATTGACCAATGTGTGGTCTATGGAGTTTATGACTAATTTCACTTGTTGCATGTCCATATAGTAATTTTAATCGATGTTGTAGATGATTCGAACTATCTTCGACTTTGGATATAATTTGCTTTATATTCATAACTATAAACGTGCATGCTTGAGTTGGTAAACTAATTTCACATGTCATTTAAACGCAAAGTGAGACATACATGATCCGGTCAACTGATTCGATCGTCGTCCTGGTTTAATATCAAAGAGATAACATGTGTTGACAAGATTTTAACTCTCACACTTAGTATAAGTAGGTAATACGCTTCTCACATCTAATGTGAAATATCACATGTCACATATCAAAAGTCTTAAGTCTATGGGACTACAATGCCACATCGACAATTAGCAATGCGAGCATTTATTTGCAATTCAATGACTCTATCGGTGTACCACATTACTGTGCTAAGTAGAATCGGCATTGTGAAAGTCGATTATTGGCTCAAGAATCAACTTTCACAATGTTGAATTTGTGTAACAGTATGGTGCACCGGTAGATAAGATGCAACATGTAAAACAGATGTGGTGCAAATAATAGTCTCTTAGCAATTGTTTGACCATTTAGCTCTGGTATTGATCATGGTTTAGTCTTTTATTTGATATGCATCAATGAGATGTATAAGCTCTATTATCTAGCCCAATATTTGAGATATTGTTATTTGAATTTCAAAAGAGTTTTTTATAGGGGGAATGAGGGAGAAAGACAGGAATATTTCATCAATTAAGTAGAAGGACAGTTTTTTAAAACTTTTGCATAAAGGACAAAACTATTTATTCATTTGTCAAAATTTCACTTGTGTTAAAATTCATTTATTTAAATTCATTGCGAAATTCATTTATCAAAATTCACTAATTTTCAAAATTCATCGTCGAAATTCACTAATTTTAGGATTCATTTAATCAAAATTCACCGATTTCACCGATTTGGGATTCACTGAGGAGATTCAGCGATTTTTAGGATTCACTTGTTTGTCATTCTCGCTATAAAAATTATGTAGTTGTCATATCACATAAAAAATATATAGTTGTCACTTGTTATTTAAAAATATTTGATTATTATCGCTTATCACTAATTTTCCATTTTTATATTATCTATGGTACTGATATTCGTTCCCATTCATTTGTTTATGCAGGACATTTGACTGAATCACTTTTATTCGTTGCATTCGTCTTAGTTTATCTTTTTTCTCCGTATGTTATTGTCGTTATGGGTTGAGGACTATACCTTGAAGTTTGTTTACTAAAAAACTGGTAATAGAGTCTGGTTGTTTGAATTAGTGAAAATATAGTCTTGATAGTAAATAAGTTTTTGTTTTAAAAGTTGACCGAATAGTCAACTGTGGTTGCAACAACTTAATTATGGCGCTTGACGCCGACGCTGCATTAAATAATTGAAGAGAGTCATCCTTGGATACGACAACATAAGATAGAGATGATCAATATATATATGAGACAACTCATTTCAGTTGTTATTACGGTAGTGTTTGGATTTGAAGCCATGATCAAATCAAGTGAATGGGTCAAGTGAGAAATGATCAAGCGACACACTCATAGTGAGAATATGATCAATCTTGGAGTATTTCTTCCGATAACTAAATTGATTTGCTGATAAGGACTAAGAACGCTTGCACCTGAGAGTTCACTTGATCCTATGACTTGAGAATATCATTGCTTTTGGATTTGTTTAGTTTAGAGGAGCTTTGATGAAAATGGAGCAGTAATTTAAGGCTATGTTTGGGCGGGTTAGGTGAGTTCGATTCGGCTCGAATGTTTTATAAAGAAATTTAACAAGCAAGTTTTTGTATTTCACTCAATGCTTGATGATTACAAGACATTGCCTGCCGTATTTATACTTATACAAAGCCTTATTTGATAAATACAAAATAATTACATTTAAATAAAGATAATTATTTTGAATAAAAGATAATTCAAAACATATTTTGGGGATAAACTTCTTCAACCCTAATTCGGTTCCCTTTGCTTCCAGGACTGCTCTTCGAATGTGGAGTCATGGCCACTGCTACTTCTTGCAGATAAGTCTTCTTTTCCTCTTCTGTTTTATCTTTAGTTTGTAATTTATTTGAATCATTTTGAATTGAGTTGCCGTTATCTTCTTCATCCCCCCGCAATCTGACGTGGGAAAGCGATTGGACACGTAGATTGTTTTGTAGCTCTAAAAATCGCACCTTTGGTAAAGGCTTAGTGAAAACATCCGCTAATTGGTATTGAGATGGAACAAATCGAGTAATAAGATGCCGTCTTTGCTACTTTTCTCGACAAAATGGTAGTCGATCTCAAAATGTTTGGGCGAGAGTGAAACATAGGGTTTATTGTCATGTAGAGAGCACTAAGATTATCACATAACAAGCGAGGAGGTTTTGGCAAGCGGATCCTAATATCACGAAGAAGATGAGTGATCCATACAAGTTCTACGATGAAGGGATGCCATGGAGCGGTATTCGACTTTGAGAGCTTGACCTAGCCATGATGGGTTGTTTCTTGGAGCTCCAAGAAATACAATTTGCCCAAAAAAGACACAAAACCACAAGTGCTTCCTGGGTTGTAGGGCATCCTGCGCCTTGATCGGCATCACTATAGGCATAGAGTGTAGTAGGGCTTTGTTTGAGGTAATGTAGACGAGTCGGCGATGCCTTTGACAAACCGAAGAATGCGTTTGACTTCCTGAAGTCACCCACGAGTGGGACTTGCAAAACGTTTGAAACACACGATTCACGACATGTGTAATGTCGGCCTAGTAAAGGTCGAGATATTGCAATGCTCTACTATATACGTAAGTGAATGCATCAAAAGAATTCGAATCGGCCAGGCTTATGTTGTACCTTTAATCTTTGTAGGAGTGGCAATAGGGTGCGGTGAGCATATGAGTTCTAGTCAATAAAGACTTAGTGTATTTACTGTTTGTGTGAGCACAATGCACATGGATGTAGGCTTGATTTCTATGCCCAGAAAAAATAGCTTAAGTTCCCAGGATCTTTCAAAGAGAATTCTGCCCAAGTTTGATAGTTAGACTTGAAAAATGGCGGGGTTGTTGCTGTGATGATAATATCATCTACATAGACTAACATAATTGCAATAATCCACTTCTCCTTGAAAACAAAGATGGAGGAATCATTTCTGCTTTGCAAAGGAAGTTTAGTTGTAGAAGGCATTGTGAAAGTCGATCAAACCAGGCCCTTGGGGCTTGTTTAAGCCCATAAAGGGATTTTTGCAGTAAACACACATGATCTAGCCTAGCTGAATCTTTAAACCCTGGGGGTTGTTCCATGTAAACCACCTCTCTGAGTTTGCCATGTAAAAAGGCATTTTTACATCTAACTGCCTCGTTGTCCATCCATGGGACAACGCCAAAGAGAGTATGAGTCGATTGTGGTTGGTTTGATCACGAGTGAAAGTCTCTTCAAAGTCTATCCCAGGTTGTTGAGTATATCCCTGTGCAACCAGCTTGGCTTTATACCTCTCAAGTGTTCCATCCTCTTTAGTCTTCACTCTGAATACCCACTTTGACCCTACTATATTGGTTCTTGTAGGTCTAGGCACCAAAGTCCAAGTGTTATTTTCCTTAAGAGCTGTTAATTCTTCTTGCATTGCCTGAATCCACTGAGGTTGCTTTAAAGCTGTTTTGATAGTTTTAGGTTCAGGTACAATGTTGTGATCTACTGCTTCTAGAGCATAGTCTTGCAAATAAGTTGGTGGTCTCATTTCTCTTCTTGGTCTAGTACGTGCTGTGGTTCCTCTTGGGTAGTTTGTTCGGTGGAACTTACTTACTGATCAAGCGGTTCTTTTTCATTTTCGGATATATCGAGGCTCCTTCCACATTGATCTGCTCTGCTTGAGTGTTATACATTTGGATGCATTGTGGTGCGGACAATCGAAAGGTTGTGGATGGAATGGTAATTCATTTGCGAGTTCGATTGTAGGTGTATTTGCTGTGGTGTCTGCTGCCATTCATCCACTGTGGGATAATTAATAAGTTCTGATGTAACTTTTGTTTCTTGCACTGGTGAAGGCTTAAAAGGAAATACATTTTCATTAAACACGACATGTCTGGAGAGATACACCCTCTTTGTTTGAGGGTCTAGGCACCTGTAACCCTTGTGAATGGGACTGTAACCCAAAAATACACAAGGTACACTCCTTTTGGCAAAAATTTGACTAATTATAGTGTCTTAAAGTAGGAAACAACGACATCCAAAACTCTTAGCCACTGTATAATCTGGATTTACTGTTAAATAACTTGAAATATGGTGTTTCAAAGTTTAAGACAGATGAAAGCGATCTGTTGATAAGATAAGCAGAGGTCAAAAAAACACCTATAAATGGTGAGGACATTTGCATGAAACATTAAGGTTAAGCCGGTTTACCACGTATGCGTAACTTACGTTCGAAGAACCCCATTTTGTTACGGTGTGTGAGGCATGACACTTGCAAAGTGATTCCACAATTTGAAAGATGCTCTTGAAAGGCAGTTAGTTTGAACTCACCTCCACCATCACACTGGAAAGTTTTAATCTTGTGATTTAATTGGTTTTCAGTCAATCTTTGAAACTTTAAGAAGCAATCATAAAAGTCTGATTTTCTCTTAAGTGGATATAGCCATGAAAAACGAGTAAAGTCATCAATAAATATAGCATAATAACGATGCCCTTGATTTGATGCTATGGGTGCAGGTCCCCATAGATCACAGTGGACCATTTCTAATGGAGAAACAGTCTTTTTATTACTTCTGATGAATGGAAGTTTACAACTTTTGCCCATTTGGCAGCTAGCACAAACCCTAGATTGCTGAAACCAACTACTAACATCAATAGAAGAGTTTTTATTCAAAACAAAAATTAATTTTGCATGAGGGTGTCCAAGTCTCTCATGCCAGACAGCAGCAAGTGCCTGTCCTGATTTTACAGCACTTAAAGCTTGTTCCAGACCTTCATCTACTGCATATAATCTCCCCCTTTTATGTCCCTGAGCAATGATCTGCTGATTTTGATCCTTAATTACAAAACCGGAGTCAGTAAATTCAAAGACACAATTATTATCAGATGCAAATTTTCCAACAGACACTAGATTCTTGGTTAGTGATGGGACAACTAAAACATCCTTTAGTTTTATATTTCCAATATATGCATCTCTGTGTGAGTTATATCTAAACCAGTCCATTTCCCACATAAATTTTATCACTACCCAGTACTTTATTTTTGTGCGAGATTACCTTCATCATGTGTGTCATATGATGAGCGGTGGCTCCAAGTGTCTGCATAGAAAGCGGGTCTTGTCCATCGATGATATTCATTCTTTGCCAATGCCTTGGGTACTTCTTGATTGATAGGTGTAGTCAAATCATACCAACATTCGATCTTTGTGTGATTAAATCGCCCACATATTTGACATGTTGTTTTAAGAAGCGAGTTGTTTGGTTGCCCATTAGGTTTGGACTCGGCTCCTTTTGCACCGATTTCTGTTTGTTTGGATTACAGTTACGAGGTTCTCCTCTTTGGGTGCAAAGCCACGGCCTCTTGAATTAAAACCATGGCCTCCTCCTCTTACCTCTCTGCTCTGCCTCTTTGGGTGAGATAGGCTTGAGTTTGATCTGCTATTTGTTTCTGCTCCATCTGATGTGCCTTAATAGTTTGATCATAACCCTGTAATGCTGTGATTAACTGACTAAATGAGGGGTAAGGTGGCTTTGTAAGCATAGCAGTCCTGAAATTCATATATTCATTCCCAAGACCATGGGAGAACTGAAATACTTTGTCCAAATCAGACACAGGTTTCTTTATTGCGGCTAGATTGTCACAGATAGCTTTAAATTCTTTCAAGTATTCATCAACAGATTTGTTACCTTTTTTGAGTCCCATTAGTAGATTCTTTAAGTTACCTTCCTTCTCAACTGTGTGTGGTAAAAGCGATCATCGAGTGTTGTCGGATCGATGAGGCGTGGCCTCTCTTCATAGATCATGCTCACAATCTCCTCTTTCATGGTTCCAGAGAGCCATGATACGGTAATCCGTCATTGGCAGTCAGTTGGAAGATGCGGGTTGTCAATGTCCTCTCTGTTGTGTTTTTGACCTTTTCCATGAGCTTCTCCCGGTGATGTAACGTGATGTGGATACCAAGACTTTTGATCAATGGGATAACTTGGGAGCGCCATAATAGATAATTTGTGAGATTTAATTTAATTGAAATAAGACTTGAGCATTGGTGAAACTGTTGAATCGTGAGTGGTTATTTTTGCCATTGAAGAAGAAGCTATTCGCGATATTAGAACCGATCTGTAAAAAGAAATTTAACAAACAAGTTTTGTATTTCACTCAATGCTTGATGATTACAAGACATGGCCTGCCCGTATTTATACTTATCACGCATGGCCTTATTTGATAAATACAAAATAATTACATTTAAATAAAAGATAATTATTTTGAATAAAAGATAATTTCAGGGCTGCTCTTCGAAGGTGGAGTCATGGCCACTGCTACTTCTTGCAGATAAGTCTTCTTTTCCTCTTCTGTTTTATCTTTAGTTTGTAATTTATCTGAATCATTTTGAATTGAGTTGCCTTTATCTTCTTCATTTTACACTTCCAACCAAACTAAACCAAACCAAAACAAAACAAAACAAAACAGTATATGAAAACCAATTGTTTGCTTGAATACATACCGAAAATTAACCGTGCGTAAAACGACTTTACAAAAAAACCCTCAAATTTAATTTATAGCAGAGTACTAGGCTATCATTATCAAGCAAGTAGGGTAAAGTGGGTTTATTGGCAATAATGGTGGCGGAAAATATTGAGTAGTAGCAGACAAAGGTACATGCATAAGTAGACATAACACGAATGCAGGTAGGAAAGCTGCAAGGGGATGGGTTTGGAAGGGTGGGTCCACGTGGGTGGGTGGGTGAGTGAATGGGTTGGGGGTGGGGTACCCACTTCCTCTCCTTTGAAATGACAAGTCAAATGTCAATCTCCACACATCATATCATAAGACAATCAGTCATGTGATGTCAATCAATGAGATTTCCTTTGTCTTTGAGTAGCGTAGCGTAGTAAGAAAATACTTTACTTTTACTACTTCCTCATTATTCTCATCAAATTTCAATAAATTCATCACAAGTTGATACAAGTATGCTTTGAAATACGAGAAATTTTATATTATATAGTTGTATCAATTAAGTGATGTAAAATATAACAAATGAAAAAGTTTAATGTATGCATGTTAATTGATATCAGCATTCTTCGGCGGTTGGATTATAAGAAAGTTAACAAATCATTCATTTGATATGTTCTTTGTCTAGAATACAACTTTATTAAAGTTTGTGAATTTAGATCGATTTTAAACTTAGATGGCAATTTATGAAAATAAACTAAAGAGGACGTACACAAATAAGATTCTATTTTTATCAAATGAACAAGTATTGATTAAATCATGATCCAGTTAACTTACTCAAATGTTTGATATATCAAATTCGATCTAATTCCTTCGATTAATTAATCTGATTGTGAATTAGTTATATAATGGTTTGATTCCCTATTTTGGTTATTAATTGTTGCACATAAACTATAACCTTATGTTTAATTTGATGATCCATTGTTTCCCTGCAGTTAGTTTTAATTAATTAAACATTAATTGATTATCTATGGGGTGTCAAGTGAATCAAATTGTCTGTATGAACACCAGAAACCAGAAACCAGAAACTAGGACCTTGTACTAAACAATTTTATTATACATCACACTGAGAACACATAATGAAACAATCAAACATATGTAATATGCAACATCATACACATATATGAACAATAGGTCTAGTTTGTTTTCTTTTCAGGATTTGTGGGTCTATTTTCTTGCTTATATAAAGATGGCAATTGTACCTTTAAAAAGCATTCATTCAAACAAGAGGCAAAAGCTAAAAAAACTCGAAAAGCACACATATTTCTCTTCTTTCTTTCGCATGCATATATTCAACGCATGACAGCGGATTGAAAATTTTTACAAATGCGGTCGTATTAATGATGTCGTCGTTTTCAGACCATACGGCACCTTGTCGTAGTGCCATTGAATTTCCCCATTTTATTCATAATAATAGTCTTGCAACTAAGTTTTCATTTCCGTATATAGATATGAATCAAAGCTATTATTTTATATGTAGTGTCGTAAACAAAGAACCAATCTTTCAATATTAATGTAGCAATTTGTTATTAGTCTATGGGAGGGAGACGGAGACATATAGGCCGGGTACAATTGACTAAATGGAATATGATGCTTACTTATTGATTACGTAAATTATTATAGTTCCACTATTTGTTGGTGATTATATCACCAATGTCACTAGTAATAATTGGACTTAGTTTTGAGGTTTGGTAAGCGTAAAACAATCGATATAAGTTAGGAGATCACGAGTGCATCTTTATAATTGACATTTGCAAGCTTACGGAAGTGATTAGATCAAGTGTTGAACAAAAGCGAGGATTATAACTGCTTGTTTGGACGGGCGTCCATATTATATGGGCGGGCGTTCATCTTAACTTCTTTTGAGACGGGCGTCATATTCGCTGGGCGGGCGTCGATGTTCAAATGAGGCTCTTGGTTTTAATCTCTTTTATTGGGCGGACGTTGATTCTGCGGGCGGGCGTCGGTAAATGGAGCGAATCTGAGTTCTAAACTTGTTTGGGCGAGACGAGCGTTTGAAAAGCTGAGCGCCCGTCGATTTGCTTTTAAACGGGCGTCGAGAATTCAAGCGGGCGTCGATGGCGATTTTGAAGCGATTTGGTCGGTTTTGTTGGTATCCTTCCGGGTTTTATCGATTGCAGCGACTTTGAAGGATGTAACTTGTGTTTTATCATTACATAAACACAAGACATATATATATAACACTTGAAGGACAAAAAAGCAGGGGAGATTGATTTTCAACTCTTGAATGTTTTACAAAAATCTCAATCTTCAACATACATATTCTACTAAAACCTTTATAGCATCCTTTTATCTAGTTGCCTAAAGATAAAAAAGGGAGCGTAGTTTTATCCATAATCATATTATTGTGAAAATCCCGGAGGCAATCAATAGGGATCGAATAATTTTTTGAGAAAGGGTCTCGCCTCGACTACGTTATTGTATCTAGTTTTCGTTTTGATAATTTTGTTCACTTAATTATAAACTCCCCAACAATCTGCAAAAATTATAGTTGTTTTTGAACAATGTCGAGTATCAAGGAGATGACTTAAATTTGACAAGTTGGAACAATTCAATGGTGAGGATTTCGAAGGTGGCAAAAAAATGCATTTCCTTTTGGTTGCATTGAAGGTTGTGTGCGTGTTGAGTACACCATGCCCTCGGAGTTGATGATAACGACACCATGGAAGAGTCGAGGAGAAAAAGTAAGTGGAAAGCTTGCGATGACTATATATGCCGTGGTCACATCACGAGCGGTATGTCTAATAATTTGTTTGATACCTATCTTGAAATTGAAACATCTAAAGAGTTGTAGGATACTTTGGAGGCAAAGTATGTAAGTGAAGATGCATCTAGTAAGAAGTTTCTTGTTGGTAACTTTATGAAATATGTGATGGTAGATAATCGTCCTGTCATGGATCAATATCATGAATTACTCGTTTGTTTGATCGAGTTCTCTATGCATAAGATGGCTATGGATGAGTCCATATGTGTTTCAAGCATTATTGAAAAGTTGCCTCCTTCTTGGAAGGATTTCAAAAATTCAACTTTGAAACATAAAAGGAAGAACTTTCTTTGATTGAACTTGGTTCTCATTTGAGAATAGAAGAAAGTTTACGTTTGCAAGAGAATGGTAAAAATATTGTAGGTTGCGGAAAGAACATTGCAGGTGGTTCAACTTCAATCAACATGGTTGAAGTTGGAGAAACTTCAAAAGAATAACAAAAGAAAGTTTGATTCCAACAACAACAAGAACAAAGCAAAGTCAACAAAAAGCCAAAAGGGGCTTGTTGGTATTGCGATAAGGAAGGCCATTTAAGGGTGATTGTTTTCTAGAAAGAACAACAATGGTAAGGGCAAAGGCCGGTGAATGGGTCGAAAGATCCAAGTCCACCTAAACATCAAAGGTACAATTGTTTTTAATTGTGGTTTTAATTACGATTTGAATTATGTTCCAGCGATTTCGAAGCATGTTATTTGCGGGGATGATGATGTTAGTTGGTGGATAGACTCGGGAGCAACTAGACATGTGTGCAAGGATAAATCGTGGTTTCAACATATGAAAAAGTTGAAGATGGATCCATTGTGCATATGGGAAAGCAATCTAAATCTTTTGTTGTTGGAAGAGGAATAGTTAACTTGCAATTTAGTTACGGAAAATTTGTAACTTTAAACAATGTTTTACATGTTCCTTTAATCCGGAAGAACTTGGTTTCGGTAGTGTTTTGTGTAAAGAGGGCTACAAACAAGTTTATGAGTCCTCTCGTTATGTATTATCTAAGCATGGTATGTTTGTAGGATTTGGTTATCTTAGTAATGGTATGTATATGCTTAACATTAGTAATGGTTTGAATGACAATGTTGCTATGAATGTTATGAATATTAATGTTGATGAATCATACTTATGGCATGCAAGATTAGGTCAAATGTACATTTTAGAAGAATGTTGCAAATGACTAAAAATGACTTAATTCTGTTTGTAGTACAACTATGAATAAGTGTGATACTTGTAGCTTAACTAAAATTGTAAGACAACCTTTTAAAGGTGTTGAAAAGTCATCTACAATTTTGGAACTTGTTCATAGTGACTTGTGTGATTTTCATTCTTCTCCTTCTTTTGGAAACAAGAAATATGTTGTTACTTTCATTGATGATTGCACTCGTTTTTGCTATGTTTACTTGCTTTTTACAAAAGGCGAGGCAATGGAAAAGTTTAAAGTATTTAAAACCAGTAAATTACAACTTGAAAGTAAAATTAAGAACTTCACGTGCGGATAGAGGTGGAGAATATTTTGATCCACCATTCTTTGAATCTTGTGGGATTATACATGAAATCAACTTCACCTATACACCACAACAAAATGGCATAGGTGAAAGAAAGAATCGATCATTAAAAGAGATGGTAAATGCTATGCTTTCTTACTCGAGGATTGAGTGAGGGTTTTGGGAGAAGCTATCTTGTGACTTGTTATCTTTTGAATAGAATTCTAATAAAAGAATCCTATTACCCCATATGAGCAATGGTATAAGAAGAAACCAAACTTGCATTATCTGCGTGTTTGGGGATGTAGGGCAGTCGTGAGACTACCCAATCCCAAGATTAAAACCTTGGGGGAAAGAGGCATTGATTGCATTTTTGTTGGATATGCATTGCATTCCAAGGCTTATAGGTTCTATGTTATAGAACCAAATGATTCGATTGCGGTTCATTCCATAATTGAGTCAAGGGATGCTCTCTTTGATGAAAGTCGGTTCTCTTCTATATCAAGGCCAAGAAATGTTGTTCCTATTGGAACTAGTGAAAGTTATGGTGGTGAGAAATCACAAGATCAGCCTTTAGTGCTTGGAAAAGCAAAAGGGCTAGAAAAGAAAAATCTTTTGGTCGATTTCCAAACATATTTGGTGGAGGCACAAGAGATAAGTAAGGATTTCAATATGCTTATTGTTATCATATTGATGATGATCCTAGAACTTATAAAGAGGCTATGGAGTCTCGGGATATTGCCTTTTGGAAGGAAGCCATTAATGATGAGATGGATTCCATTTTAAGCAATGATCGTGGATATTAACGGATCTTCCGCGTGGTTGTAAACCGTTAGGTTGCAAATGGATCTTCAAAGAAAATGAAGATTGATGGATCCGTTGAAAGGTATAAAGCCCGGTTGGTGATACAAGGCTTTAGACAAAGGAAGGCATTGATTATTTTGACACTTATGCGGTTGCTCGAATCTCACTATTAGATTGTTGATAGCCTTGCGACCATCAACAATCTTGTTATCCATCAAATGGATGTTAAAACGACCTTCTTGAATGGAGATCTAGATGAGAAATTTATATGAAACAACGGAGGGTTTTGTGATACCGGAAATGAGCATAAAGTGTGTAAGCTTGTTAAATCAACGTATGGGCTGAAAAAAGCAGGCTCCCAAACAATGGCACCATAAGTTTGATGAAGTTGTTTTGTCTAATGGTTTTAAAGCTTAACCAAATGGACAAGTGTTTATATAGCAAATTTGATGAAACCGGAAAAGGTGTAATCATTTGTCTATATGTTGATGACATGTTGATCTTTGGTACAAGCCAAGATCAAGTTGACCAATGCAAATCTTTTTGTCATCAAGTTTTTCAATGAAAGACATGGGGAAGCGGATGTTATCCTTGGTATAAAAATCATAAGGAATGAAAAAGGATTACTTTGACACAATCTCACTATATTGAGAAAGTGTTGAAGAAGTTCAATTGTGAAAGTTACATTTCGGCTAGAACTCCCAGTGGATCCACATGAGAAATTTGAGTTGAATACGGGTAAACCAGAGTCTCAACTTGAATATGCTCGAGTGATAGGATGTTTGATGTATGCAATGACTAGCACACGTCCGGACATTGCATATGCGGTTGGAAAACTTAGTAGATACACTAGTAATCCAAGTAGTGTTCATTGGCATGCGGTGACACGTGTGTTAAGGTATCTTAAGTTTACCAAGGATTTTGGTTTAACTTATGTTGGACATCCTTGGTCATAGAAGGCTACTCGGATGCTAGTTGGATATCAAATGAAAATCATTCTTCTACGGTGGTTGGGTGTTTCTACTTGGAGGTGGTGCTATTTCATGGGCTTAAAAAAAGCAAACATGTAATGCAAACTCAACAATGGAATCGGAGTTTATTGCCTTGGCTTGGCCCGGTTTAGAGCGGAATGGCTTAAACATCGATTCTGAGATTCCATTGTGGCCAAACCGATATCACCAATTTCTATCAATTGTGATAGTGAAAATACATTGGCTAAATGCTATAGTCAAGTGTACAGCGGAAAATCGCGACATATTGGAGTTAGGCATAGCTTCGATTATTGAGTTGATCACTCACGGGTGATATCTGTTGCTTTTGTGAGATCTCAAAAGAATTTGGCGATCATTTGACCAAGGCATTGGCTAAGGACTTGTTCATCAAGTCGGGTTAATCGGGATGGAGTCTACAACCCGTTGAATCTTTGCATTAGGATACCCAATTCCCTCTAATCGACATTAGGGGCTGAATTCAATGTGGAAGGCCTAGTGACTTAGATTTGGCACATGTGTTTTGTCCCGAAGGTATGTCTTTGAGCTTTGCATGTGAGGTTGATATTAATCTTAATGAGTCTTATGAAAAAGTGTTGTTGCGGTACCACGACTAATAAGACTCACTATATATGAAGTTTGGCCGCTTCAAGAAAGTTAGGGTTGGCTTTCTACATGCTCATGAATTGATATGGACACGGCTGGATAGAGAGTGTCAAGCAAGCTATAGAAGTTGTTTCTTGATTCATTTGTGTATTATCTTTGAAGTATTCAAATGTGTAAAGGGGTTCAATGCTTAGTCACACCCGATACTAGAATATTTTGGAATGTGTAATATCTTAGGTGGTAATTCAATCTGCGTGATATTATCATTGAAAGATGAATTGTTGTATGTTGATATGTTTTAACTAAATCAAGGGTTACACTAAATGGGGAGGATTGTTGGTGATTATATCACCAATGTCATTTAGTGTAATTGGACTTAGTTTTGAGGTTTGGTAAGCATGAAACAATCGATATAAGTTAGGAGATGCGGGGTGCATGCTTATAATTGACATTTGCAAGCTTACGAGTGATTAGATCAAGTGTTGAACAAAAGCGAGGATTAACTCTTTGTTTGGGCGGGCGTCCGTATTATATGGGCGGGCGTTAAATCTTAAACTTCTTTTAGACGGGCGTCCATATTCAGCGGGGGCGGGCGTCGATGTTCAAATTAAACTCTTGGTTTTTAATCTCTTTTATTGGGCGGGCGTTGATTCTCACGACGGGCGTCGATGAAGGCTAGAGCGGTAGATCACGAGTTCTAAACTTGTTTGGGCGGAATGACGTTTGAAAAAGCGGGCGCCCGTCCGATTTGCTTTTTAAGCAGGCGTCGAATTCAAACGGGCGTCGATGGCAGTTTTGAAGCGATTTGGTGGTTTTGTTGGTATCCTTCCGGGTTTTGTCGATTTGCAACCCGACTTTGAAGGATGTAACTTGTGTTTTATCATTACATAAACACAAGACATATATATATAACACTTGAAGGACAAAAAAGCAGGAGATTGATTTTCAACTCTTGAATGTTTTACGAAAATCTCAATCTTCAACATACATATTCTACTAAAACCTTTATAGCATCCTTTTATCTAGTTGCCTAAAGATAAAAGGAGCGTAGTTTTATCCATAATCATATTAAATGAAAATCCCGGAGGCAATCAATAGGGATCGAATAATTTTTGCGGAAAGGGTCTCACCTCGACTACGTTATTGTATCTAGTTTTCGTTTTGATAATTTTGTTCACTTAATTATAAACTCCCCAACACTATTTAATTCCACGTAGTTTCTTTCTAAGGATACTTTAGTACAAGTAATTACTCGTTCGAATGAATCGTTGCGATATTAAGCTTTGGATATCGAGTCATTATTTATAAATAATATGTTTAATATATGATCTTTCTAAAAGGTCACGTAACCACGATGTAATATCATAGTAATAAAAAAATATGTAGAAAAAGTATATAGTACGAGATTCGAGGTGACCATCGTGGTCTTTCATGAAAACACAACCAACAAGGATGTCACTGTTCATTGTCATAACTAGATTAATAAAATAAAACCACAACTAAATCAAATACAACTTAACATGACTAAAGAAAAATGCCACAACCACTTGGCACACACATGACTTATTCAAAAAACACAACTACCAAAAACAAAGTCTGAAACATAAAGAAATTTCATGACTTCATCTTAGGTTTGCTCTCCAAGCTCATCATATATCATACTCTCCCACCTGAACAAGCATATCTTATAGGTTTTGCCAAGAAAGAGCGTATTTATTCAATTATCGGCTCCAAGGACACTAGTTATTAATTAGGACAAATCACATGAAACTTACCAATAGACCCTTTTTTAATATATATAAGTTTTTGGAAAAAAAAAAGCAGAAGTATTGCTTGGAGAAAAGCAATCGGAGAAGAAGGGTTGTCGGAAAAAGCAGCGAATGTCGGAAAAGCAACGGAAAAACAAAAGCAATCGGAAAAGCAATCGGAAAAGCAAAAAAGCGATAGTAATTCAGTTCTTTGCTTGTCCTTATTTATTCTTATTTTTCATTGGATATTCGACGTTTTATGGGTTGTTACTTATTCATTGAAGCATTCTTATTAAAATTATAAAGGGACATTTTGTCACTATATTAGCAATTGTCCTCTTAATTCGATTTTGAAATTTGTCATGGACCCGTTTATCATTTTTGTCATTAAGCCTTCCCCACTATCTTATTCCAAAATAAGGAGTAGTTATTTGAACTAGTATAAGCTTAGTGATGAGTAGAAGATCAAAAATACACGTTTGTCTATTTCACTCGGTTTACAAAACAGTTTAAAAACATAAACTTGAATCATAGCAAAACTACTTTAAAAGCATAACTTGACTAGTGCATGTAAGCGTGTCTTATTAACTACTTCAATTTATCTTGCATGTATTTGTTCGGTTTCATTAGCTACCTACTTACTAGCGTGTTCTTATGCTTATCTTTTATGTTCATTTTCTTGTTCTTATCTTCTTGTATATGTTCTTGTTCTTATCTTCCATCTTAGCATTTCTTGTTATTGTATCAACACGTAATACTAGGCAGTCAAAGGTACAATGCATGCTACCATGCTACCACAACATGAGGGCATGGTGAAAAGCGGAGTATCTGAATATCTAGACATCCACGTAACACGTAAGATCACGAAATTTAGTACCATACATTGAGCTACAACGGGGTAATCTAACTAGTCATACATACGGCATGATCACGAAACTCAAAGCACTTTCGATATAATACATTGTGAGTAAATAATTATACCTTACCGAAAAATTGGGTAAACACATAGCATGTAGAGTACATAAAAAGCACATAAGTTCATGTTTAAGTCAATGTCTACTACTATTTGATCAAACAAAGGCCATAGGAACATCATATTACTAACTTATCTCCTTTATTCATTAGCAATATACATAAAATGATTTGCGGTCGAACTTACCCGAAAAAGCAGTACAATACTTGAAAATACGCCATTACATGCACAAGACTTTCAAAATTAATACAAGACTCTGGAGGATCAGGTGGGTCAGCTTCCCCTGCAAAATGTGTCGGGGGGCGACTGCACAAGCCCCTAAATGTCTGCTTTCTATTCTACAATTATCCGGCATCTACTCTACGCACATAATTATGTTGATTTCATCTGATTACGAATAAGGTAGATACATAAATGAACAAGAATCTCTGAAAAAGCGCAATTATTTCCGGAAACATTAATCTCTTTAGACAAATATTAATCTCACTCTTTCCTTTTGGTTGAGAAGTCTTTGCTGAGTCTTAAGGACATGTTAACGACTTCGGAAAAAAAAAACATAGGATGGATGGTGGTTGTTATGTTATGGTGATAGTTGGTTCCTTCCTTTGTAGCGTGCGTGCCAAACTTATGTTCAATAGCTCTTTCTTGTGTATATTTTGTATATAACCTGTGGCGGATGTATGTGTATCAGTGGGTCGCGTGGCCACAGCTGAGATCGAGTTTTTGTAGTATTAAAGCGATGTAGTTTTAGTGTTAAAAATATCGTTTTGTTAGTAAAAATGTAGTTTTGAGAGCGGTGAGCTATTATAACAAAGTTTGGAATAAAAAATATAGTTTCTGATGTTTGCATTGGAAAATCCTTTTGGATCCGCTACTGTATATAACTATTCAATAGTTATGTTTTAATTATTTATGACTTACTTGACATCAGTGGTTTTTCTTTTTCTTTTTTTCCCTTCACGGAAGCGAATTAAAGGATAACACTCGGTTAGAAGCGGTGGCGTTACTGATAATCGTTTTTAATTGTTTTGTTTTGTTTTTGTTTTTATTTTAAGAAACAGTAATTCATTTTAGTTTTTAACAGAGTAGTTTAGTGCATTCAAATTTAACATAAAATTGACTTTTACCATAGAAAATGAACCCACTTGTTTTTAGTTTGTAACTTTCTTTTTTGGGAGATTTTATTTTAGGCGTAGGGTCTTTTAGCATTTTCTCTGTGTGAAGATTTTCCATGTTTGGGTTTCTTGGGCTCATGGGTTTTAGAGAGCGAGTGTGGCTTCGTCTACATTTTGGTATAAGGGAGAAGGATCTGGAACATCTGAGCATTTTTTCTTAATAATAAAAGGTTTCGTCAAAAAAAAAAAAAAAAAAAAAAAAAAAAAAAAACATGCACTATGCAATTCCTACAATCAGTCTTCGTCAAATTGTTTTCAGCTCTGTCCATAATAAGAATATGTAATTATCGACATGTTTTATTAAACTACACATTGCTATCATATGAATTTATATATACACTTTGATGCGTATTTATTAATTCAACACACTATGGAAATTAGTGGGCGACTCAGTCATTCAGTTATTATTTATTACCAATATTTCTTCCATTTTTCATTACTAATAGACCACTTTTCCTCCCAATGTTGCTACTAGAAGAGTCTTTCAGCCAGGCCATCACACTTATATCTATCATGGAAACTGTTTTAATATTTATTGAGTTACTGACACAATAAAATTGCTTGAACAAATAAATAAAACAATTTTAGATTATCGGAAATCTTTAGTTCTCTGATAAAATTATCAGCGTAAAGAAATATGTAATCTGGCTTTCATCTGTAATTAATCATGATAAACAGCTAATTGATGAATATATCAACATTCACGATCAATGATGTAATTAAAAAGTGCATCATTTAACTTTATTATGATACTTTTTTGAAAATAGCACAACTCTCGTATCGATCATTGATTATTGTATGCGCGTTCGTTGATAAATATATCATCATGATCGATTATAAAGTAATTTCTTCCTAGAATCGCTCGAAACATCAAGTCACAACCTTATGTGTAAATAAAGTGATTTTGCATACTTCATCCATTTATGGTGAGTGACAAGCGAGGGTGATCGAGCGCGCGAAATTATATAAGCGGTATAGTTTTGATCGCGTTGGTTGTTGTTTAACTCAATGGAGTGAGTAACGAAAATTTCTCGTTAATAAGTGTTGAATTATCTTATCTGTGAAAACTGGCGATTGAAGATAGATAATTAATATTTATATATCTCGATATATAGAGAGCAGTGTGTGAATCTATAAAAGGAAGGAAGAAGAGGAATGTGTGAAACATATAAGAAGGAGAGGGGCTGCTGTCGATTGTATAAGAAGAGTGAGAGGCTAAGTATGAGCACATAAGAAATGAAAGAAAGAGGCAGCGTGTGAGTCTATAAGAAAATAGAAGGCCCAAGTGGGTTTATAAATATAATTAAATTTTCAAAAAATTGTGCTTGGAACATGATTTGCACTCGCGGCGTTTTTCCCGTTTAAAGCGCCAGTTCCTTTCATTCTAAGGTAACGATTGAATTATTACAAATATCTTCCAAAAGCAGAAGGCGATAGATAAATAAACTAACGTTTATATATATATATATATATCTGATGGATTTTATAATTGGTCAGGAGGCCCAGCGTATACATCTTGTCTTCCGATAAGCGTTTCTTAAAAAAAGTAATTTGAAAAGCGTAGCGTTTATATTTTACAGCGATGAAGTGGCGCGTATGTTTTTAATTTACATTGATGCATGAATCAGCAAAGTCATGCTTAGTGAGGCGTCATAAAATTTCAATATATATATATATCAATAATAGGAGAGTGAGACTCATCCTTACATTTTTATATAAATATATAAAAAAATCTTAGTTATAAGGGTGTCTTAGAACAATGATTCAGAATGTGTCTCTCTAATTTTTCCCTTTTAGTCTCCTCTCTCGTTTTATTAAAAATACCTACTGCCGTCAGAAACCCACGAAAACACAGCACCACCAGTACCACCGGCATAAATCAACTCCACTATCTGAACAAAACACACACACACGCACAATATTAGTACATCAAATCATATATAATCCATCTACAAAGTACACAATCTAGATCTATCATGCTTGAAAACCCCATATTCTTTTTGCTCTCGTCTTTCTTTTCTAATCCTTTGATTTAAGCTCCAAAAAAAAAAAAAATGTCCCTTGAAGATTCTTTAAGATCTCTTTCACTAGACTATCTAAACCTCTTGATCAACGGCCATGCTTTTAGCGATGTAACTTTCAGTGTGAAGGTCGTTTAGTACATACCCACAAGTGCATTCTTGCAGCTAGGAGTACTTTCTTTAGGAAGTTCTTTTGCGGGCCGGATTACAACCCATCGGGTACTATCATCGATCCATCATCATACCCGAGAATGGGAGTACTATCGTCGCCGGCGGCGAGAGGTCGTCACATTCACAGCAGCAACAGCAGCAGCAGGTGCAGGTGATACCGTGAATTCGGTGGGGTACGAGGTTTTCTTATTGATGTTGCAGTTTTTGTATTGTGGGCAAGTTTCGGTGGTTCCACCGAACACGAACCTCGTCTAATTGTCGTGAGAAGGTTGCTGCTTTACACATTGCACCTCCGCCGTTGATCTTGCTCTTGACACTCTTTCTGCCGCTAGATCTTTCGGTGTTGAGCAACTCTCTTTGCTCACTCAGGTAATTAATTTGCTACTACTTTTTCTTTTCTCTCCCTCTCCCTCTCCCTCTCCCTCTCCCTCTTTCAGGTTGTCGTTAATTAATAGTGTAAAGATCCGTTGTGCCCATTTTTGCATCAAAAATACTCACAACACACGTTTACACAGCCATAGATCTCGGGAAACATAGTATGATAAATGATGTAAAAAGTGTGTTTGTAGTAATTTTGTGGAAGGAATAAAATTACTCAAAGAAAATTGGAGTACTTTGGGTAGTAGAATTTGAGTTTAAGGGTTTAATCATCATATATTTTCTTCTTAATTAATAAGAATATATATATATAGTAAATGTAAGAAAATGTTTCCAAAAATAATTAGGTTTGACCAGTGAAGTACTGATTAGACCCTACCCTTTAACCTGAAGTGGGATGCTATTATTACTGGACCGTCCCTTTTATCCGGGAGGTGTTAAGTTGCAGAGATTTCAACCTTCTTTTTCTTTATTTTTGGAAGGATTTATATCTTTTGATTTGTGCAGTAAGCTTCATCTTTTTCCTCTCTTTCTGTCATTTTAGCAGTAATGGTTGATTTAATGAAACTAAAGATTTATTGATACGTTTTGTCAGCTTTTAGTGCTGTAAAAAAATGCAGCTTTGTTCCTTGTTTTACCTTATGTGAAAAAGTCTAGAAGAAGAAGAAGGGGGGAGGGGAGTAGCTAGTGGGGGTAGGGGTGGTGAAAAAATCTATGAGGAAATGACAAAGTGATGTATAGATTTCATGTAAAACCCAAATTTTTTTTCTTGAATGAACTTTCACTGTCTTTTTCGACTCTTTTACCCAATGCTTTCCAGTTTGGTGTTTTCATTTCTATTCATGTCTTTCAACAAGTATTTCATCAAATCTCTTTCCCAAAACTATATCTACTTTCCTAATTTGGCTTTAGAGAAATTTATAATTGAAATTCCAGTTGTATGACCTTTTTCCATTCTTATGCAACAACTTATAACCTTCGAGGTTGTATAAGCAATTTACTTGTGTGATATCTTTTAGCTGGATTGGATATCGTATTGATTTATGTTGAATCACATACATCATATTGTCACGCATTATAAATGTGTTGTATCGTTTATCATGATGATTTTTCATTGATGATTTTTCATTCATAAATGATGATAATAATCTATCTTAATTACACAAAACA